>CALQYR020007257.1:421123-431478 GCA_943334845.2 Auanema sp. JU1783
TAGGTGATTTCTCGAATCATGTCTGTATGGAGCTGATGTGCGCACACACAGTTTTGTGTTTCAAAGTAGAGAGACGACCGCTTACTAGCTTGTTGATTGTTCAAGAATGAAATGTATATTGTAAGTTGAACGATTGGGCAGCACGTCTCATACGTGAAATGCATTTCACGTATGAAATGCAAATTAGCATGAATGGAATGTATTGATTGATCATGCCTATATCTAGCTATCTATCTATCTTTATATGTATTATTGTATTAATCATATGTATATAGCTAGGAGTTTTATATGATCATATGATTTTGGATTGAAAAGTACGCAGTGTCCTGAAGAATCAGTTCATGGTGAACTGATAATTCGCTGGTAACATAAACTGCATAATCTATATAGAAATGTCATTTTAATGAGCTCCAATCACGAATGTCTTTTTTCGAATTGTCTTTGAAATTTCATGAAAACAAGAAAAGCAATATTGAAATGTGTGTGTGTGTATGTGACCGAAACCTAATATGGTCATGACTAGAAGGGGGGATATGAGGGAGTATGAGATGAAGGATTATCATCAAAGTTTCTAAAAAGGGAGAGAGAGGGAGAGAGAGAGAGTATACACACTATAAGAGAGAGAGAGTGAGAAAGAAGGAGGGAAAAGGTTAAAGCTCAAAAAACACGGACATATCTTCTTGAATCAGATAGGCTTCTCTTTGTGTTTGAATTTGTACTGATACTTCTTTTGTGTTTTTTTTTTCGTTTCTGCCAGCTATTGCTAACCTTTGAAGCTTTTAATGAAATTTGAAGTGAGTTTGAAGTTGTTGTAACAATTAGAAAATAGAAATTGATGTTGATGATGAAGAAGATGATGATATCATCATCCTCTTTTTTGTTTCATCTTCATCATCATCATCAACCATCATCATCACTATCTCCTTCTTCTCCTTCTTCTTCTTCTTCTTCTTCTTCTTCTTAAGTAGTGTCAATGCTTATTCTCTTTTTTGGTCATTCACTGTATGTGCAACATTGATGATGCTGATGCTGATGATGGTTCTCGTTAAGCTTATAGTTGGTGTATGTTACATGTGTCATCATCATCATCAGCCTTCTTCTTCTTCGTGCATCGTAAGATTTTGAAATAATTTATTATAAGAGAATTGTCTATTCTGCTGTTCTGTTTAGTTATCATCACACATATTTAACATTGAAATAGCAAAGCTAGAAAAAAGATATTGAAAGAATATGAGAGAAAGAGAAAAGAACTTTTTAGCTTTTCCTCTTCTTTTCATTTCTGTCTCTCTCTCTCTTTCTCTCTCTCTACCTCTATATGTATCTCTTTCTCTCTCTCTCTCTCTACCTCTTTGCTGCTTCTTCTTCTTCTTCTCTCTTTCTTTAGTCTTCATCGCTAGTGATTGATGTCAATGCTCAAACACGAGGCCGTGTACTCCAGCCTAGCCATTATCAGCTTCGATGTGACTTCAATGCTTAATCTCTTCTAATTTTAATATTTTTCTGCTCGTTGCTCCTTCTCATGACTGTCCAAGAGTTTCTTCATCTTTTCCATATTTGGTTCTGTTTTTCATTTGACATTCATCTTTTCATTTTTTTTTCTTCCAATCTCTCAGGTTTGAGAAAGACCCTCTGCACAAGAAAAGTGCGTGCAAAACAAAACAGAAATGACGTTTTACTAAATTCACCCAAATAGACAGATTTTTCTTTTTCAATCTATCACTCTCAATCTCTCTATACCTCTCTCTCTCTCTCATCGTTTAGTTAAGCAAAAGAAAATGTTAGAGAGAGACAGTCAATTGGCCTTCACCTAAACCTCGAATTCCGTCATCCATTTTCTTTCTCACTAAACCACCTTTACTCCATTACCAGCATTCGGTCATTCGTCTATTGTAGTGATTCGTTTATTTTCTCAAAGTGCAAGCGCCCTTTTTGTGTGTGGTCAGTGTTGTCGACCAAAGCCGTCGTCGTCGTTGTCGTCGTCTTCATTTCTGTCGTCTGGTGTCGTCTATTTCGGAGAGCGAGAGAGGTCGAAAATGAAGAAATGAAAAAAGAGAACGCAAAAAGCGAGGAGGAAGAAGAGAAAAACGCGTTTTTTTTAGCCAAACTGTAGGGGGGGGGGGGAGGGAGACGAAAATGAAACAGTTCGTTGCGTGTTTTTCGTGCAAAAAAAAAGGTCAGACAGATGAGGAGGGGACAAGCAAAGAGAAGAAAAAAATGGCTGAAAACGGACTGTAAAAACACGAAAAGAAAAAGCTCACCGGAGTTCAATGATGGCTACAGCCTGTCAACTATATGTATATAATCATTGAAATACAAACATATGACAGGCGGCTTTTGATGGAATTCAATTCTTATTTCCATACACATACTTCTCCTCTAAGTACTATGTTTCTTTTGCTTTTTCTGATCTAAAAACTCACTGCAATATACACACACTTAACCTCACAACTGTTAAATTCGCTTGAGAGATGTTAGAGATGCTGCAATGAACCAGGAGAGAGAGAGAGAGTGAGAAAGATTCACACCCCCCCCCCATGCAATTCGATTCCCCCTTTCTAACCTTCAGCCTCTCTGCACTTTCTCGAAACACTTGTTGTCCTCTTGCACTGACCCAAAACCGTTTTTTTTTTCTTCTCTTCTTCATCGTAAGTTTCTTTCAACACACAAAAACGAATTAAGCAGAGTTAATTCCTTTTTTTGTCCTTTTCGCACTCATATACAATCATGTTATGAGTCGTCTGCATATTCACCTTCATAAGGCTCTAAGCTCCACCTACGATCCTGAACAACCGGACATGACGAGAGACAAAGTAGAAATGAGAGAACATGTGTTAGAAAAATGGGTGGGATCAAGGGTGAAGTCAGCGAAATTCGAACTAATGGTAATGACTTCTTAGCTAAGAGGCTTGAGGCAGTCTTCAAAGAAACTTCTGCTTCATGGGTGGTCTCAATAAGACTTACGCTTAAGCTTATCCGTTACGTATGCATTTTTGAATAGACGCTCTAATTAACTGTTATGAAATTTGAATGGTAACTTCCGACTTTGGTCAACTGCTCTAGCTATTTCACAGTCTATTATGAAACTTGCGGTCATATGTGCAGAGAGTGCAAAACGGTATGGGAAACTGTTTTGAATTTCCGGTAACGGGGCCTAATTTATTTCAAAATTGCTGTGATATAATTTGTTTCCTCTTTACCTCTAGTTTGACCTGTCCTCTCTTATGATAATTGTGTCCTCACAGTCATCTCCTCTCATTAGTCACATGTCTGCATTTCAGGAGCACAGCTTTCAAAATTATTTTTTCTTTCTTTCCTCTTGAAGTGGCTCTTGATGTTTTCTTTTAATATGATTAATATTAGAATGAATCTTCTTATATGAACTGTGCTGACTCATGGCTTCCCTCCCGTATTCGACTCCAACCGTAAATGTCTTTTCCTCCTCGTGTTCTCTTCATTTCGGCGAACTTCTCAATGTTTCTTTATTATACATTTTTGATCATTCAATTTATATATACGAATGGTTTTTTACTCAATTATACCTTCTGTCAACCTCTCGTGTTTGTTTTTTATAGTCGCCCTCTCTAAAACTTGTATTCTTTTCAGGTATGAGCCTATTCACTGTAGAACAGCTAGAACTGATACGACGGCTTAGAACCACGGGTATCACGGCTCAACAAGTCGTTGAGGTAAGCTATACTCATTATCAACATTCAATTGTTTATTATCATATCTTATAGGCTTTCGAACAGATGGAACAAATGGATACTGACCTGAGTAAACCATCCGTTTGTGACAACGGGATTTTACTTTCGGGTATGCAAGCTTCTCCTGAGTCAGACTCAGCAGCAGATGACAGTATCTCATCACCCGTTCTCTTACAACATCTGAAAGCACAAGCCCCAGTTCCTGTGACGATTTCAGCCTCTAATCCCACTACGTGCTCATCACCTGAAAGAATCAGCGTTCAGACTGTACCACCCGCATCTTCAGCGGAGCAACAACAACAGCAACAACATTTGAATCTACAACTGGCTCAACTTCAAAATGGAGTCGATTTCAAAAGAGAAATGTGCAATTCCATGTCTGCCTCATCACCCGTACAACCACTCTCATCTCCGCTGGCCGGATCATCCTTATCTTCCACACCATGCTCAGCATCTTCAATGCTCTTCATGCCTAAATTCGAGAATCACTCAGGCGGTCGTCCTATTCGTAGTATGAGGACTCCAATTAACGATATTATCGTCTTGGATGATCCTTCAGAGCTTGTAGAGTTCATGGAGCAAGGAGAAGAAGGCTGCATATCAGATATGAAGCAATTTATTAATCAATATTCACTTCGTCAGACAACTGTTGCAATGATGACAGGTACTGTGTGTTTCCGTATGGTCTATATACAATTTGTCCTTTCCAGGAGTTTCGCAACCTTATATATCGAAGTTACTAAACGGTAATCATCGTGAGCTATCATTGCGTTGTCGCAAAAACATTTATTGCTGGTATCTCAACTGTCGCAAACATCCAGAGAAATTAGGTTAGTTTTGATACTCTTGTCCAAACCTCTTTCTAATAAGCCTTGTAATCTACTATTTGCTTTTCCTTTGAGATTACCTATCCATTAGAACATTTCGTCTCTCTTTTGTTCGCGAATTTTCGAAACGTTCTCTGAACTCGAGAAAGTGTCGCAGCAAGAGATTAACTGTAATGAAGTCGAGTCTGAATGATATCTTGTAGTTAAGCTCTTTCCCATCTATAGGTTATGGCTGATACTTAACGCATTAGGCAAATTAGGATTTACTAGTAGAAAGAGGTGGACCGCAACTGAATTTTGAAAATAATTGAAATCAGTTCAGCTGGTTTATTTGCCCAGTTCACTATATGAATTTATACTATTTGTCAAGGTTTTGTTTATTCAAGATGTCCTTCTTCATCTGTTTGAAGTCCAGCAACATCAGTCTGGCAAACGGAGACAAGAAATTAAGCTGAGTCGAATGTCTAGGCGTTTAGCGCTCTGATGATACATTTGGAATGAAGAAAAAATGAAATAGAGAAAGATTGAGAAGACTTCACGACATCTTCTCCTCTCTTTCTCCTCTCTTTCTCTCTCTCTCTCTCTCTCTCTCTCTCTCATTCTTCTTTCTTCAGTCATCTCATCCAATGATCTCTTTCACGTTTTTCTTTCTGTCCTTTCAACTGTAACTAAGAAGCAAAACTTTAAAAGTAAACAAATCAGATCGCCGCTTACTTTTCTGACCTTTCCTAATGATTTTGCACTATTAACGGTGGAAAAAATAGCAGCGAAGCACACATTTCCATTTTTGGAAGGAAAGGGGAGGGTCTAGGCTACCGTCGGATTAGCAAGCTTTCTCTCAAAAATTACTTCCTTTCATGGATTATTGTTTAACTTTCTGATTTTCAGCTGCATTCCTGTCCGATCCGGCCACTCGTCTCGAAACTAATGGGGATGGAGAACTGATCCCTCAACGACGAGAACGATATGTCTTCCGGCCTGTGTTGATCAAAATGTTGGAGACGTTCTTCTCACATACACCATTTCCGGATCTGAACAAGAGAATAGAAATTGCTACGACTTGCAATCACGCCTTACAATTAGACAAAAAAGGTAAATTTCGTAACTGAATATGGCTGGTTTAAGGTGATTTCCTGATTGAGAGGAAGAAATCCAATCTTTCCTTCATTATTTCTTTATGTTTACCCAGTACCCTATACGGAAATGGTTCTTGAACTAACTCAACAACTTTACAGGCGTTGGATTGATGCCCAAAGAAGTCGTTTCTCCACAAGTTGTGGCTAATTGGTTTGCCAATAAACGAAAAGAACTTCGTAGAAGGTCTCAAGAGAACCAAGAGAATAAGCCTCATGTAAGCTCCAAATGTCTAAGATTCTCATTCACTTGTCATTTCAGATGATGGGATCTCTCGGTTTATCAGCTCAATCATCCACTCCATTGCATGATGAAGGAGTAAGTGATCATTCTATTAACAAAGCACGACTAGATTTTTATTACGTTTACCTGCTCTTTTCGAAACTCGTAGTTGTTGTATTCGTGTATTATTTTCTCGTTTGCAGAGCTCAGGATGTGCATCGACACCTTCACCCTCTATAGAAGACACTAATATGAGTGAAATTAGCAATGAGCGTACATTGTCAGACGTTTTGGGATTGAACAACAGCCAACCTTTTGATATGATGACCCTAGTATCAAGACTAGGTCTTCAGTTACCAGGAATGCAATCCGCAATGCTCTCCAGCCCAGTGAGTCCGTAAGCAATTTGCGTTTTTGTAACTCGGTTTTGCAGACGAGATCTGTTTCACCTGAAATGTCTCCCACTGTTTTGCCTGTCAATGCTGCCACTTCCACTACACCATCCACATCTGCGAGTAGTATCCCTAAAGGCGATATAGAAACTATAGCAACTCACCTCCTCAGCAATCAACAGGTAAAGTGTTCTAGCCAGCATCACGAAGATGTTATGGATTCTTGCAGGTCTCTTTGGCGACATCGTTAGCAATGCTCCATCCAACGCTGAGCATGCTATCAAATGAGACAAGCAAAGCTCAGTTCGATCTGGGAAACTTAGCTATGGCTTATGATCAGCTACGAAGCCCGTTGATCAAATTGGAACAACCAGTATTCAAGTTGGAACAACGTATCGAATGAACTTGTATCAAGCTATGAAATGCGAAACTGAATGGAAATGTCCCTCATCGCATCCATGAAGGACGGTTGTCCTACTGAGCAACCCAAGCCAAGCCAAATGACGTATGAAGCCATAGTCGTCCTCGTCCGTACCAGAGTTTCCATATATTTATTAATTTTATAATTTATAATCCTTGAGAACCTTAGTTTCACATAGTGAACAGTAATAATAGATATTGATTATAAGATGATTCTATGATTGCGTATGTGAAGTTGTCTTACAAACCTCTACTGCCCATGGTATTTCATGATTCCCTCCTTTCTCCTGCCAGATCTGTTCGGTGACCAATCTCCTTTAGGCATCTATTTGTTCTGTTTGTTGTTCGATTTCCTTGTCCAACCTTACTCCTACTTGTTGCACGACAACTCGGTGGCCATCGTATCATCCACAAAACTTTTGCTGGAATTAAACTATTGAACCCCTCCTTCGCCTTCTTTACCGCATGTTTTACATTTCGCCAAAGTGCCAATTGCCCAGCTTCTTATCATCTCATAGATCCATAATAGATCCAAACACTCCATTGGTTCCACAGGTTTCTCTGCGGAACTGAACTGATCCCTGCTTAAGTCACTTTAACACTTTACCCTCCACTATCTATGATGTCTCGCATAATCCGGTTGTAAATACAAAAATAAAATCTTCTTTCTTTGAATTCCAAAGCTTGGACACGGAAGTCTAAAAGGTTATTGGGTTACGGTATGTTACAGTGGCAATAGGAACGAATGACAAATATAATGTGAGAAATCAACAAAGAACAATTTTGATTATAAAAGATTTATTAGAACACAAATAAACTTCCTCTCTTCATGCTCATCTATCTGCAAAATATTGATTAGTTGTTGTATTGATCTCTTACTCTTACCTCGGCATCTCGCGGTGCGTCCATTTTAGCTTTTAGAAATTTATTGTTTCATTTTCTTTTTCATGCAAAGACTTACCTTCGGAAGATTCGGCTTCCTCCTCAACCTTCTTCGCATCCTCACACGACCAACATAAGTTCTGGAAAAAACAGTTTAATAAAAAAATCTGAAGATCTGACTTACTTTTCCTAACTCTTCCCACTCTCATTAGAAACAACCAGGAAGGATAAAAACTTTGTTGATTAAAGTAATCATATACACAACAATTGAAGATCATCGATTGATCGAACTAGAAGAAGTAACGCGGATGGCTATGGAGTCAAAGACGAAAGTACGCCAGAAGTGTGGCCAAACTACGATTAGAAGACTAACAAACAAACAAACAAGTAATAAGATAGTAAGAGATCTAAGCTTCTTGTATTCCCCCCCTCCAAATGTCCCCATCGGACGATCCCTGTCCTCAGCGATTGGGCGTCTTTTTATTTCAGATTGGAAGAGCTTCGAAATTTCCGACCACTCTACCATCTCGTACATCTTAGTATTATAAGCGATTCGTGGATCGACGTATAGTATTTGAATTTATAAAGATAAATGAATATATGAAGTTAATTTAATCTTTCCGCTCACCTTTCTTACGTGAATGTACCGTTTCCCTCACTACATTTCAGGAAGCATAACCTTCCGACAACATGGACTTGCTCCTACAGCAGAACTTGGACGATATTTCACACGCATTGAAGATATTGTGAAACAAGCGGGGAGATGTTATATGTGAATAGGCACGCATAGCCGCCACCTCCTAATCATGACATGCTTTATTACTAGAGCTATCCACGTAGAAGTGCTAGATAACACGTCCACGGCCGAAATAGCTCTGGCCCTAAGACGATTCTGGAGACAAAAACAAAATGAACTTCCTATGCTCGCTAGGATTGCAGCTGGACTTCTAGTCACTCCTGCTACTTCGGTAGATTGTGAGAGATTGTTTGGGTGAAAAATTGAAAAATTTTAGAAAAGAAAACATTTTTTTAGCTCCGCTGGAATGTTGTATGGAAACAAGAGAAGACAGAGATTAACGGGTCGAAACGCGAAAAATCTACTTATGGTAGCAACATATAAGAGAGAGGAGATTGACTACTCTAGATCATGGAGCGATCGTTATTCTACACAGTTGTTCGATTTTGATGATGAAGATGACTTAGGTTTCGACTACGACGAAGACGATGAAGATGATGAAGATGATGTAGAATTGTTGTTAAGTGATTCTGAGGCTTAATGAAGTTTTGTTGTTTGTTATAATTGTACATAAATATGATCACTAAACACTATTGAGTTTTAGGAAAACACGCTCTATTGCAAAAATGATGTTAGCGTTTTAATCGTTATTAGTCGTTTTTAGTCGACTGAACTAATCGACTAATTTCAAGAATAGTCGATTTAGTCAAAAACGATTAATAGAGATTTCTAGAAGTCAATCGTTAGTTGCTTTTAATCGGAAAGCGATTTTTAGAACAAGTAAACCCTGAACCTGTGTCTGGCATGCTTAGAACCAAAACATCAAGAACCCTGCTCTTCCAAACCCGGTTGCCGCAGATGTCAAGACCTCACTATATACACCATGATCTGCCCCTGCAAGAACTCGCCCTACTACAAAGCAAGAAGAGGGGTGAAAAGAAAGGCCGTTATCAAAAAATAATCGTAAAGATTTGTTCGTTTGACTCTCGTTTCTGTGTAGTTAAGGTCTCTCTCACACTTATGTTATGCATGTTATGTTATATGTGTCGTGTACCTTAAAACGTTAACGTACCCCCTTATTTGACCACTAACTTCCTATTTCGTAGGCTTAGGAGTGTGTGAAACAAGCGGGGAGATGTTAACGGAGTACGGTACTTTCACACACCCGTTGAATATGTCTTAGTTGCTAACACATGCAGTTATATGAAGTTTTTTTCGTGGATAGAACGGTTGTTCTCTTTCGACTATCTAGAAAACTCACCATCCCTTTAACTACAGATATCGTTCAGGCAGTCCACCAACATGTACTGTTCTTGGGTAGTAATCATCAGAGCATTAGCTATCTGATAAGCCAAGATTGTTTTTCTCTCAAAAAAACTTTTATTGGAGATAATAAAAAGAAACAACTTGCGTGTAGTGAAACATGGCGCACGAAAGTAGCGAGGCTGTTCCATCTTGCATGGATGTACTTTGGTGGTATGCAAGCAGGTTCTTGGAAAGCTGCGCACATTCTGCAACTTTTATTTATTTTGAATTATTTTTTAATAACACTTACGTGATAAACTCTTTTTTGTTTTTCCCCTGAGCATTTATGTGTCCGCTAAGCAAAACACAAAAAACAAAAAAAAAACAAAAACAAAAAAAAAGCGAAAAAAACAGAAAAATATAAAAAGAAGAATAAAAGTAATAAATGTAAATGAATAGTTTAACGTGAGAGGGGAACGTTCGCTGACCTATACTCACGCCATGTGCTGAGTATAAGCCCGTTCTAAGCTATGAACCCCAAACATAGCGGTGCCAAGAACAAAGTCAGGGCTCCTTAACTTTTCTCACGGAGGTGTTGCCACCTAATGATTTCAGGCAAAGGAAATCATTAGGATAATGAATAGCTTGAAAAACGTCATAAACCGACTGATGTTCGCGAGGACCTACAAGGACTGGACGCCAACCGACTGGAAGAAAGTCGTCTGAAGCGACGAGAGCAAGTTCGAGCTCCACGGAAACCACGCGTATGGACGTGTGAGACGTCCTGTCGGCT
>CALQYR020007257.1:433688-505815 GCA_943334845.2 Auanema sp. JU1783
TTATTTCTTCTTTTATAACAGACTGCAATTTTCTGCTATTTTCTGCAATGAGCTGGTTGACCACAGATGGACTTGGCACTGTGTAGCTGTCGTTCAGTTTCATAACGAACTTTTTGAAAGCTGGTTTGTTGTGTGTGTCCTCGGTCCATGTCATGGAGTCCATGTCATGGACCGAGTTGAACTCTGCTCCAGTGCTAATATGTTTTCCAGGTTAACAGGAATCATCAAATGGTAATAAAGTAGCTAAGTTCGAAACGATTTATTGGAAAACGGTGCAAGTGATTGGCTTCAGAAAGTACTCGTTCATTTTAAAATTGAAAGTCAAGTTTATACAAACAACTTGGTAAGGTGTATGAGAGTTGTAGTCTCCCATTGTCTGAGACTAATCGTCTGCGAAGACTCAGTCAGTACACGATTGATTGGGAGTTTTTGTAGTCAGTCGTTCATAAGGATACTTACAGCACAAGTTGTTGGGATTGTATTCACTTGGCACTAATGTTCCATTGATACGTAGATAGCAACAGGCCATCGTCGACCTTTGATAAGCCCCATTGCAACACATATGAGTAGATGACTGAAACGATTTCCATGAATGGGAATTTGTGAAACTGGGTGGATGTACCTTGAAGGGTACTAGCGTCTTATCATTCTTCTCACAGCAAGAGTCAAAGTTCGTCTTCTCGGACACCTGAAAACAAAAATGAAAAGATGTTGTGCAACTCTTCATGAACAACTTGATTTCCACAACAGATTTGAGTACGTCCACCATCGAAGACAGTACTTCCACAGCAAACATCGCTAGGCGTGATAGTTCTGAAGGTGAATTGAGATTCTGTTTCTGCATAACTAATTGAATACCTCGCAAGTGTTTGATTGCAGCATAAATAGGTTTTGTCTAGTTTCGAATAGACAGCTTGACCACAGCAATCTCCATTAATCATATTGTGAACCTTTAACAATCATAAGATGACGATGAATAAGCATGATCAGAGATGATACCACGCCATTACAGCAGGTTTGATCATATCGAAGGACTTCTGTACCACAACATAGTTCTGCATAACTTCCTCCACGGTTTCTTTCACGAACAACTCCTGAGCAGCACAAATGGGAATACGTGTTGTACGGCTCATTTCCACAACACGAAACTCCGAAAAGATCTTCAACCCTTTCGAAACTTTGACAAGCAATGTTCAATCCACCACAGCATGCGCGAATTTCTAGTGAAAAGATAAAATGAGTTGAAGAGTAGCTGTGATGTGAAGGCGTTACCTAGCTGCGCAAGAACATCACTTCCAACAGTCATCAAAACAAACGTTATGAATTGAAATTGTCTTTTCATGATTGAACTAAATATTAATGAGAATATAGTTATGAATGAGGGCTGGATAGAGAGACTAGTAAGCTAGAACAAGCACTAACAGTTCGTTTTCACAAATATGAGAAGATGAGTGTCTATACAGAGAGCGAACGAAAACTGAATGCTGAGCTGAAAAATGAAGAATATCCCATATGGTTATGATATACTCCTCTCTTTGTTTTCCATACTCCGAAGGTATGATATCTTCTCATTATCTCTCAGTCTCTCTCTCTCAGTCTCTCTCTCTCTCTCTCTCTCTCTCTCTCTCTCTCTCTCTCTCTCTCTCTCTCATATCCTCTCTGACTCTTTCGTAACAGTATGCACGTGCTCTTGTGTATTATTTTTCCATATATAGCTTTGACCAGCTGGACTAACATATGAAATATCTTCATATACACCTTGTTCATGTGCTCTCAGTACAAATTCTTGTGGATGATGTGTCGAGCGTCTAAAAATACTTTTTAATTTTTTATTTTCCTTTATATGAAAATATGTTTTTGGGTGTTTCTTCAACAACACATTTATATAATATATTTGGTTGTCTTAAGTGTTTCTTCAGCTCCTCCCACAAGTAGATGCAGACGTTCTCGGAAGTGCTCGGCACATTCTGAATTATTCATCATTCATAATCACATCTAATATGTGTTGCAACTTTGAAATACGCAATATCTTTATCAATATTCCGATGGTCGATTGTGTCGAGAACGATAGCCATACACTTCTTCAGTTCTGCCAAATCGAAAACCATTCCCGTCGTCTGGTCAAGCTCTCCTTTGAGAATGACCTTAAATGAGACTGAATATATTCAAATGACTTGAAAACAGAACAGACTCTCCAAACATAGTTGTGTCCATGTCCATTTGTATTATTGCATTTCCCATAGACAGTCTTATTCTCTTCATCTGACAGTTTATGTGAATGAAGACGATGTGCAGATGAGAATGTCTCAACGCGTTCCATCGTTACAAGAGGCATGTTCTATAACGAAATTTGAAGAAAAACATTTTTTTAAAGAATCTAGTTAAGAGTAGTGTTTGGTTCGGTTATGAACGAACAGAATAGCCATATATGGCAGTTATTACGTACGAGAGAAGGCTGAGCTCGGAATCAATCAGGTTCGAATGTATAATTCATTCGTTCTCAGCTCTCTAAAAATGACCGGAAACAATCGGTATTCGGATCGATGGCCCGACAACAACGTACTAGAATGGAAAGAAATTAGCATAAGAGGGTGAAAACAGAAGAATTTTGATTGAAAAAAACTTTTTTTGGTTTTTGATAAGATAAGGATGTGAGAGTGATCAGACTAACCTCTATGATAACACTTTCATTTAATCAGAGAATGAACAATTTGAAAGAAAACAGAAACACGATATGAAACAACAACAAAACGAAGATCATAAGCTGGAGGTGTGGATGAGAGTATAGGTCTATCCACCATCAGTGGTTGTGTCGGCATCTTGACAAACGCCACACGTTCGTTTGCATTTCTGCCTCAACTCGCAGTAGTTAAGGTTATCGCAGTATTGGAAAAATAGAGCACAGTCATAGCAATCATCAAAACATCCTTCACCTTCAAAGCGTTCATATGAATCTTAGTTTCAGATGGATATAGACTTACAACAGTAATCACACACACATGTATATCCATCGGGACAGTCACCACCCACACAAGCTTCAAACATATATATTCTCAGTATAATATGAAGTTTTGTACAAAATTACGTCCTATTGCTCTCCTTCCATATCCACAACCACACCATGAGTTGTCAGTGATAGGTTGTAATGCACATCCTGTTCCACCTCCAACTGCTACTCCACCTCCTGTTTGAGCAGCAGAATATTCCATGCACAAAAATAAAAGGAAGCAAACAATGACGATACTATTGTTGTCTGAAATAGATGATAGCCATATGCGAGTTGAAAAGTAGTAGTATCAGCTTACATAATGGAATCTTTAACATATCAATATGACAGCTCTAGTCACTGAAGGTGAGACAGACAGTCTGTTGCTCCGAAAAAGAAAGAAAATGTCGAAGTTATGGGAAATCTTAAACATCGATACATCATAGAGAGAGAGAGTATTATAAGAGATATGTTTACTTACTCATAATCGCACAGCTCCTTTCCATTGAATATTCAAACCAATAACTACAATTCTGTTTTATAATGGTCAGTTCAATACCTACAAAAGTCACACATGTGCACAATTAGAGCAAACAATGCTTTGGCTATTTTTTATTTCTTCACCTCATTGCAGAGTAACTGCTCTCACCAAACACCATACCTCTTCATCAACAAAATATATTTTCAACCAAACATGTGTGGTGTTTTGACTTTCTCCTTTACCATTACAGCCCATCAACACAATACTCTATGATAACTCTTCAACTCTAATTCACACTTTCAACAGAGATAGCCGATCATGGCTTCGGGAGTAATTGATCAGTGTTTCTTCATCCTCCATTGCTTACTTCTGTCTCACACCTTGTCTCTCAAGAATCGAATCTCTTTTATCTTCCTTATTAGCTTATCATTGTTCTAAGAGGCAAGGAAAGTTTGGTTCAACCGAATAAGGTGGTATGTTAAGGTTTTTCGAGCCAGTCAATATCATGAAATGGCTCAGCTAATCTCACCCTTGGCGTTAATTGGATACCGTTACGTCTATCCTACACCTGCATCATTCTTCCTAGAAATTGGAAGTTCCTGAAATCGGGAGTTAAAGAGGAAATAAAAAACGAAAGAAGGAATACATAAATACATAGAAATACATATTGATTACTATTGCCACCCAAAGTGTATCTGTGTCTCCTCATTAAAGGAATTCTATAGTTAAGATTTCAAAAACTCTATGATTACCCTTGTTCACGATGAGAATTCACATTACGTCCTCAGTTCTCGTTTGGACTCTTCGTTGAGAACGAATGTGGAGATTTGAAGTGACTGTACGGGTGTATAGTCATCGGAGAAACGTACTGATGCATAAGAACGTTTATAATCAGAATGAGATATAACAAAAACAATTAACAACAACAACAACAAAACATATTTTTTCTATTTGAATAGCGACATGTATAACTCGTTTCGAGCTTCATGTGACCACGTAGATGTTTCTGGTCGAGCAGGATGGAAATTCAATAATGCTGGTATAGGCACATACTTGATGGTACGATCCTAGAGAGAAAGAGAGAGATGTAAAATAGAGCGATACTTCAATCACCAACCTTTACTACCCCTCTGTCATGACGCCGCTTTTTCTGTCTCTTATTTTGAAGCTTCTTCATTTCAATATAATGTCTAAACAAGAGAATTCTGAATTGTTGGAGGCGAAAACAGACCTGGTCATTGCAACTGGATCACTGACGGTTTTCGCTTTCTTATCAATTAGTTCTTTCAACAATATATCGTTGAAGTCATCATCATCAAAGATTTCCTCGTCGACATCAGCTTCATCATCACCTCCAATTCTGTCACCTTCAGCACGCTTGACATGGAATTTTCTTTCTACTTTCTCGGTGTCTCGCATTAGCTGAGAGAATGCAATCAACAGAATCTGGACGCTTTCAACTTACGTTCCTAATCTGTTCCGAAATGCCTTCTTTGAGGAAACTTGAGAAATCAGATGCGGATATCTTTCCGTGAGGCGAAACTAGTTTTGTTCGACTTTCCCACTTCTTAATAGTTTCCTCCCTGTAAAACAAAAGTTAATTCATTTGAGAGCTCAAAAATACCTGAATTTGGAATAGTTCATCTCACGTTCTTTCAAGATAGATTCCACTTCTTTGAAGCTCAAAGCCTTCTTAGAACCTTTTCCAGCGTTCGAACTGAAGCTTGAACAGATTATACTGATATCAATACCTTCCTACCGTTCTTTCTCTTCATCTTCTTCCATATCTTCCTCATCTTCTTCCTCGTCAAGATCAGCTTCATTATCGTTTTCGTCTTCTTCTTCATCACCTTTGGCTCCGTTTTCATCTTCATCGTCGTCTTTTTCATCTTCACTACTCTCAATTTCTTCGTCATCAGAGTTGTTCAACACTGTAAGAGAAAGAAATCACACATGAGTTTGAGAAAGTCACCAACTTAGCCCTTCTAAAGCACCTTTCGATTGAACACTTCCATCAACCATCAACTTCTCAGCGTCCAAAAGGTTCAGAATGAGATGCTTGACATTCGAACGAGCTAAGATAAAGGAGGAATTGATGGTTTATATGTATATTAATACCTAATTTGAAATTACGCTTCGTGTCTTCATCAGCTAAAGCCAAAAGATCGGTTGCTTGTTTACCGCGAGGCAACCTATTGAAAGACCGCATGGCACTTTGCAACTTAATTTTCAGAAACAGCACTTGATCCCAAAGCTTAATTTGATCAGCAACATCGTTGGCTAAATCACAAAACAATCAACACAAATAGAAGAATTGAAATACCTTTTTTGAGTTCTTTGTCGTTATCTTTCTCACTAAGAACTTCGTTTACTTTTATTTTGGTTCTTTTCGCAGAAGGTTCTCCGTCTTCATTTTCTTGATCTTCGTCTTCCTCTTCTTCCTCCTCTTCCTCATCATCATTATCTTCTTCTTCATCATCGAAATCATCTTCCTCATCATCTATATCTTCGTCAGAGCCATCAGTTCTGGTTTTGTTTCGTCCTAACTGTAACTGCTCCAGCGCTTCTGAATCAGTTCGAAAAGTAAAGAAAGAAATTCGGATTATTGATTCAAACCTTCTCCGGAGAAGTCGTCGTCTTCTTCCACACCATGTCCAAGTTTTATTTGTTCGTCATCGCTGATGTCGCTTTCGTCCTCTTCTCCCTCATCTTCATCATCACTATTCTCCTCATCATTGCCTACACAAAAGTATTTAAGGATACTTATTTATATGAACTCACTTTCTGTGGGGTTAAGGTCTCCTAGTTTACTAGACTCATCAAAGATATCTTTGCGAGAAACCTGACAGAGAATACAGTCATAGAGAATTAGCATAGTAACTTACCTTTGTCCCTCTATATTTAGCATCATTTAATGCTAAACCCCTTCTCAATTTAGATCTACCCGCTGGCCCTGATTGCTCGAAGTTATCTTCGCCACGCTCGACAAGTTTTCCTGATTCCACTGAAAGGAGACTGTGTATAAATTGAATTGAAGCGAATATACTTACAATCAGTGGACTCCAAATCTGGTAAACTTGGTGCCGTTGTTGACCATGCTTTCACCTGATCGAGGAAAGACATTCTGAAACATTCAAAAAGTAGATGAAGAAGCAACAGTTAACAAGGAAGACAAGAGAAATCTATTCTTGAAACAACAGTCTACAAATCAATCGATATTAGAGTACAGTGGACAGTTGGCATGTCAAATATGGATTATCAACTAGAAACTAACAAATTCAGGTTAACAACTTTCAAATAATCAGAAATTATTCATCTTTCAACGGTTCCACGACCGATTGTATTCATTTATTACATTCGAAGCATCCCGTCTGCTTATTTCATATTAAACTCCGCGCTATTTGCGTATCCTCTAGAGTATTTCAGAATCTTAGGAGACAGAACCTGTGAACTTTTCACGATTTCTATTTATTCTGATATTCAGAATAAAAAATTGATTTCCAAATGTACCGACCATTTTCAAATGCGGTAAGGATTGCAGTACTGGACTGTAGTCGCTTGAAATAAACTGCAGTAGTAGAGTAAACTAATTCTATTTCAATGAATATTTCATTATCGCAACATATAATATTTAAATATAGTAACTTTCCATCTGTTTCATCTTCGTTTTCATCTTCTGCGGTACCTAGTCTTTGCAATCGACGAATGGCTTGTCTTCTTGTTCTCAGGCTGCTTCTTCGAGACCGTTCCCTTTTTGTTTTTTGAAACTTCTGACACTTCTTGCTTGGAACTGTTTTTTGATATTTGATTTTCATAGTTGACTGTAGAGTTTAAGTTGAAACTTGACTCAAAAGTTTGATGATTTCGCGAACAGTAAAAGAGACCCGGTGCCTGACTGGATTACATCCAGAGGCTCAGGTACTGACTGCTGAAACAAGAGGACGAGTCAAGAAACAGACCGAAGGTTCTCATGATAACCTCCCAAGAATTTCAGGTTAACTTTGGATTTCATTCAATTTCCACCTTTTTTCAAGTAACGAAATATCTTTTTTGACGCCAGTTTTGCCTACATAATCAGGAAAGGAGCTATGTGTGAAGCATTGAAGACAACTATTTGTAAAATGATTTACAAATCCGGAATACAACTTTGAACCTCAAATCTCTGTTATTACCAAAATTCCATCAACGGTGATAGGTTGAAGTCACAAACGGGGTTATCCTCCACAGGAAGAGGAGAAGAGAAGGAGTGTTTACTGGGATATCAAATATGATAATGAAGGGTTTGAGAAAAACACAAACAGATCAGAACAACAATTGAAAAGTAGTAATTTTCATTCAGATAGCCTTTGAACGCGAAATAAAGATATTCGTTTGTAATACTGCCATTCTAAGAACTGCCAACCTCTGTCCCAATTTAGAAAAGATTTGTTTCCGTGTTACGAAGTGTCGGCTTGGTCGTTTAGGTTAAAATAGATAACTCCTCACGGGACCATGAAGATATGGGGGTATGCTTGAGCTGCTGCTGCTGCTGCCATTGAAACTTACATGACAGAATGGGTTTGAATAGCATATATGAGACATCTCAATACAGCTTCACTTCTCCTGAGCTGCTCAGATAGTTGCATGCAGACCGAGAGAGAGAGAGAGAGAGAGAGAGAGAGAGAGAGAGAGAGAGAGAGAGAGTGAGTGTGTCAGGTTGATTCCGTGATCTTTCATGTCTTACCCAACATTTATCTTTCCAACTCGGAGAAACGTTCAAATTCGTTGCAGCATCTAATGAAATTATGGTTCATGCTCTTCCAAACTCAAAATTTGAATTGTGTAAAGGAAGAAAAATCCAAAATTTATACGAATTTGTCGGTTCTTCAATTGTGCAACGTTGGTTTCGTTTTCAATATTATCGAAACTACATTAATTTGTTATTCCAATTATCTGATACGAGCAGCTGAAAATCAACAAGTCAACAGGCTCCTTTGTATTTTTCAGAAATTCAAGCTCAACTTGCGTGTTTAAAAGAATATTTCTTGTTTAACATTGTTAGCATGATCATCAGACAAGAAAGACTCGTTTGCCTTCTTCTTCAACTGTTTTCGAGAAAATATAGTTTAACTACCTCGATTCTTCCTTTTCAGAAAACCAACTCTTCATTGTGATGTTTTTGGACTTTGATATTAATAACTTTCAACGCAGTATTATATATGATCTGTTTCATATTCTTGAGATGTTCATCGATGTTATTGCTCTCATCGGTCTTTCTGTTTGTCTACGTGTATTCATTATAAGCCCTCAGTTCCATGTTCATCTCATTACCCTCATGATCAATACAGCCATACAAGGTATTCTTTTGGCAATGCACAACATATTACTACAAGACTCGTTTAAGCATACACTATCAATTTCAATAGATTAGTGATGATTGTCATATCGCTCCTTTATCCCAAAGAAGGTCAGTTTGAGTTATTGAGTAGCCGACTGTTCTGAATGTATCCGTTCGAAATTCTCAAGAGCCTTCGAATGGTTGTCAGAAATGGATATCAGTCATTCACTGCTATTCTTCACACGTTGAACTGCTTGATCTCTCTTCTAATAATGCTATTCAGAATGGAACTCCAATACCATTCTATGCACAATGATCAAATGTTTCGATCTCATTCACTTCACTTCTTGTATAATTGTTGTTATGAGCCTTCCGGTTATCATTGGTGAGTTATCGATGATATCTCATAAGCGAAAATATCGTTCTAGGTGAAAGGTTTCTTGCAACCATTTTTTTGTCAGATTATGAACATCGTCGTAGTTGGGCAAAGTTAGCTATCACTATCATACTTCAGTACGTATTTGGATTCATGTTGACCTATGCTTTGTCTAGAGGTAAAGTTCCTTTTGCTCTTCGGTAAATTTATTTGGTCCATTTAGGATGGGTTCCTATGATACCTTCATTACTCTTGGGCATATTTTTCACAGCTTGTGCCGTGACTGCTTTTGTTTTATTAAACAGGTTTGTCGCCTTCTTTCGAAATGCCTAAGTATGTGTTGTCAGAATCAATCATAGGAGATATCAGAAATCCAAAAATGTTGGTACAACCTATACTCTGACTGAAAGGTATCAGCTAGCTGAGAATATCCGAACTGCTCAAATCATGAAAAACTGTTGCTTCCTTGCTTCTTTTCTCAATACAATCGGCGCGGCTGTAAGTCAGGGTGAATGTATATTCATAATAAATTAATCATAGGTTATCTGCGCTCTATATGCATACCGCGACAAGGAAGTTTTGCCACATATCTTTTTTGCTTTATTCAATTTAACGACTGTTGCCTATTCCATTCTATTTCCGGTTGCAGGCATGTATAGCCATGAAGTGTGGAAAAACAACTTCATATTGTAAGCCTTTTTGCTATGGTTACTGATCCAGTAAAACCATCTCAGAACGTTACGACGAATAATCCCCTGCAAAAGACTTTTATACAAAGCGAACGATGCGGAGAGTCAGGATAATCCATTACGGAATACGGACGGGTCTCGAATGTCTTTCAGTGTGGATGAGCAGAGGAATTACTACTTCAAATCGCTCATCTCATCGTGGAACTGATTAGTACATTTTCTATTTTATCAAAAAAATAATATATTTACATTAGTCAATATGTATAAAATTTGTAACAGATCAAATCAACAACGCTACCACGTATATATAAATCTATTCGAATCAATGCTGTGTCCATTTGATGCTGTTCAAGTCAATTCCTTCTTGCACCATCTCCCACAGTGGACTCAACTCGCGGAGGCGCTCAGTCTCTCGAACGCACAAGTCAATTGTGTGTTTGATCTGAATAATTAATATCTCGAAACTAATAGATTCATAAGGCATACTTCTTGTTCTGTAGTGAATCTACCGATACCGAAGCGAATCGAGGAGTGTGCAAGATCTTCACCGGTTCCAATAGCACGAAGAACGTATGATGGTTCCAAGGATGCTGAAGTGCAAGCACTACCAGAAGAAAGGGCGATAGTCTTCAGGGCCATCAATAAAGATTCTCCTAAATAAGAATATGCTGGTTGGCTGCTGCACAAATCGAACCTTCTACATAAGCGAAAGAAAGGTTAACACATCCCGGATAAGATTTATCGGGGTCTCCATTTCTTATAATGTTTCCAAGTTTGTTTTGAACTCCTTCAATGAGCATATTTGATAGTCGCTTAACGTGAGCTGAGTCCATTTCTGAATCATGATTGTTCAGTTTAGTTAATTCATATATTTCAAACCAATTTCCTCTTTAGCTATTCTGCATGCTTCTCCGATTCCAACACACAAAGATGGAGCAAGAGTTCCTGAACGGATTCCACGTTCTTGTCCTCCTCCACTCATTTGAGCCTCCAATCTCACTCTGGGTCTTCTTCGAACATAAATTGCTCCAACACCTAGAACACATCTTAGCTTCTGACGATCGTTTGCACTCACCTTTAGGTCCATAAATCTTATGACCTGAGATAGACATAAGATCAACCTTCAATGCGTTGACGTCAATGGGAACTTTTCCAACAGCTTGTGCACCATCAGTATGGAAATGGATCTTCTTTGAGCGACAGAGCTCTCCTAAACATAAAGTTCAGACAGTATGTTAGAGCCATCAGACCAATTTCGGCAATAGGTTGAACTACTCCAATTTCATTATTGACGAACATCACAGATACGAGACAAGTTTCCGGTGTAATTGCTGCTTCGACATCCTGCATGACATCATCATAACAAACGAGGAACAGATTAACCTTACTTTCAACTCAACAAGTCCCCCATTATTCACTGGCAAGTATGTAACTTTGAATCCTTCAGACTCCAAAGCACGACAGGAATCGAGAACACATTTGTGTTCCTTAAAACCTTATTTAAACAGAAGAAGCGGGTATGAAAACCGTTTGAAGTGTGATGACATGGTTCTTTCCCGTATGTCGTTGAAATTTAGCAACACCCTTGATGGCAATGTTGTTGGACTCTGTAGCTCCCGAAGTGAAAATAATCTCTCTAGGATCGGCCTACAAAAACATGAAGAGCTCAGTTGTTTTCGAGTTATCACTTTAATCAGAGCAGCAATGTGTTCTCTGGCTTCTTCAACTGCCGTCTCAGCTTTCCAACCATACGCATGAGTTCTGGAATGGGGATTTCCGAAATCGTTAACCATGTAAGGAAGCATGGCATCGACTACTCTGGGGTCCTATAATAAACTGTCTATGACCCAAATGGCACGTATACTAACCATAGGCGACGTTGCCTGTACATCTAGATAAATAGGTGAAGTTGACTTGGGATCAACCTTCTGGCTGGCGAAACCTCGTCGCGAGGAATTGATAAGTCTGATTCCTCGTCGAAGCATCTAACACAATCACATTATTTTTGATTCCAAGCGTATAGTCCGGACAATGTATGAGTTGGTAGGACGTTACCCCAATAAGTATGAATTAGCATAGTTTTGAATATTTATAAGTCATGAAAACATTTCTGGAGGTTACTATCAGCACAAGAAGATACAACGTTATCACGAACATGGCTACATAGTTTTGTTTATGAAAAATTACAAGAAAACAGTGAAGTTTTTTCTTTCAACGGTTAATGAATGACAATAACGAAAAAGTTCTTGGGTAACTACAAAAACCTTGAATTACCAAGAGCACATGAGAGAAGGCGAGCTTATCGGTGAACGAACGTAACAAATTGACACAGAACCGATTATACTTAATTACTGAGCATTTGGCCTGCTATAAAATGGAACACTGAGAAATCTCAGAGAGACACCAGTAGAAGAGAAGATTTAATTATAAACAGGGAATACAGCAAAAGCCTCGTCAGCACTTTGTATAAATAGTACTTAAAAAACGATTGGAATAGCTGATTGCGAAGTGTTTTAGTACCTTATGCTATGAGCTTCATGTCTTCCTTAATATCAGAAGACATAGATTGGCTACTATTACGTCTCGCTTTTTCAACAACAGGATGGAAAAATGGATGATCCATAGCTTCGCGAGCTGTAAGACGTTCCTGCAAATACTTCCGGTTACATTTTTAATTTTCTAACTCAAAGCACCTGGTGATCATAGCGTAAAAGCCGATCCAAGAAATCTATAGCATCATTGGAAACGAGGTGTTGATTTTCTGTATGGATAAATCTGGAATGAGGAAGAATAAACAGGAGTGTACGAGTTCACACAAACCGCTCCCATCTCTTCTTAGAATGTCTTCCAAGAATATCGTTAAACCGGGGATCTAAGTCGATGTGATACTTCTCGATATACTCGAACAGCTCTTCGGTTCCCAAGACCTTAGCGATACGAACCAGCTGCAAAAAATCTGATTCAGATCACACCTGGAAAAGATACGAACCTGATCATAGTTGTCGTGGCCATGGAAGAAAGGCTCCTTTCTGAAAATCATACTAGCCAACATGCAACCCAAACTCCACATATCGAGGGAATAATCATAGCATTGATAATCGACAAGCAACTCGGGTCCCTTCAAGTCAAATATTCATAAAATTAAAATTTCTGAAAGCACCTTGAAATATCTGGAGGCTACTCTAACGTTATAGTCTTGTTTAGGGTGGTAAAATTCGGCTAATCCCCAGTCAATCAAACGCAACTTGAAAATTCGAATCAAAAAAATAAATTTGCATAACAAAAACCTCTCTCTTCTGATGATCGATCATTACATTATGAGGCTTGACGTCTCTGTGCATAATACCTTGTGAATGACAGAAATCGAGTGCCTAGAAGCCATGTGATGCATAGATGTTTAATGAAAAGATGACAAACCTTAAGAAGCTCATACAAGTAATACCGGATGTCATAGTCGCTTAAGGTTTGGTATAATAGCTTGAAATCAGAATTATTTACATGTCTAAAGTGAAAATGAAACGGTTAAAATATTTACGATCAAACAAACTCGAAGATAAGGGCAGGGGTTCTGGACACGGGGTCCTTCACAACATCCAATAAAGTGATAATATTCGTGCCTCCTCTCAAGTTTTCAAGAATTTTAATTTCTCTTTTGATCTTCTTCTTCTTCACTGGCTGCAAACCGAAACTTAGAAAAACGAAGTAAACGCCACGAACCTTCAGAATCTTCACGACAACGTTCTCATCCGTGGTCACTTTCATTCCTTCGAATACCTAAGAAACAAAGATCGTTTGCTGAACTTTGGTGCAAGCATACTTCTGAATATTTACCGCGTCCAAGCTTCTTGATGAGTTGATAGTCATCAATGGATCCCCAATCAATTACATGACATTCATAATCCCAGTATTCGCGTGGTTTGTTTGGATTCACCTAAGAAACATGACTAATCAAAATTCATTAAACACGAAGCTTACATCTGAATAAACTCTCGATTTACTGGAAATCGGAGCCATACTTCAAGTCAATGCCAAGGATGAGATAGCTGAAAAATCGAAAAAAAAGATATATAATGTTTTAAAAAAAGCTTAAACAGATTAAAATTCGCACGGGAACGCGACACACCTCGAATATCGTGCTACCGTACCATGTTCCGTTTGGGACAATATTCAAAATTTTAAACTTCAGCCCTTTACTCTTTGTCATCCACTTCTTGGAACGTCAGATTATCTTTAATTATTATAATTTTTTATCGTATATTCATTAAAATATTATAGATGTTGGGTACTTCCCGCTTGAGGGAAGCGTTCGGGCTCTGTTCAGCCATTCGAGCGTGCCAAGCACCCACATGCTCCACGAGGGTACGGGTTTTCTTGACTTCAACCTTCAAGAAGAGCTATTTCAGAACACTTGGGTATTAAGGAGGGTTTATGCCCCAGAAGTAACACCTCCGGGAGGAATTCAGCGGAATCCTAGAGAATTACCTGATCTTCAAAAGTTGGAGGTTGTTGATTTTGAAACAAAGAAGGCCGCGGGGCCTCTCAAAGTCATTCTGTTAGAGGATATTGAAGGTATTCAGATTTCGGAACAATTCCGTATACCACTTTCATTCTAGGCATTGGACATCAATTTGATATAGTTAGCGTTGATAGAAAAACAGCTCGCACTGATCTCCTTCTGTCTAGAAAAGCTGTTTATGCTTCTCCTTTTGACATCGAGTACTATGCAAAGATGAAAGAAGTTAGTTTCTTCGTTTCTTTCTCAGATTATTTTTGAAAATTCAGAAAATGGCAGACGAACTCGCTGCTCGAGTCAGAATACCTTTCGAATTCTTATCTGTTGGACGAGAACTTCAGAAGCTTGTTGTCCCAATTAAGGTTTTTTGATTCAAAACTTTTTCCGAGGTTAATTTTCAATATCTTAGGTGAGCATGGACAACAAATGGACAATCGATCGCCAAATACTGAAAACATCTCTTCGACAAGTGGTATGAGTTTCAAGCAAACTGAACGATTTGATTTGTTTAATAATTGCAGGGTGTTGATATACTTGATGATTCCATATACTTAGCAGACGAACCTGTGTCAGGTCCTAACTTTGAATTAGAAGCTATGTTAGTTCGATTCTACGTTACAGTAAGTGTTTCATTACGGTTCTGTTAACTAGTTGTATGATTAAGGTTTCGAAGCAATACATTGTGCCCATGCTGGGTAGATTAACGCATATTTCCGTGGATGAGTCGAAACAAGTATGATCTCGTTTCTTGATTTATCTTTACAATTGCTTTCAGATTCTGTCACCCTCTGGCTCAAAATTACCGTCGGCAAAGGATCTCAGTAAGTATGGATTAGTGCCTGAGAAGCCATTCTACAGTAAAACGGCCGAGTTCGAGAGTGACTATCCAGTCTTCGATTTCATGCAAAAAAAGAGGATAAAATCAAATTAGAGACATTAATAGATTGTACATAGGTTGTTATATTGTTTTATTTCTTGTTAAAGTTCTTCGTCATATCCGTGTTATCCTTCCAAAGAAGTTTTCATCTTCTTCCACTTCTATCTTTCTTCGTTTAACTGTTTAAATGTCTCATTTGCATATTATAGGAAGCTAAAATGGTTTTGGAAAGTACTATGATTTGGTTCGTTCACTTACATATTCCTCTTCATTCATCTATATATCTTTCAGCGTCGACAACTCTGAGTGGATGAGAAATGGAGATTTCGTTCCTACTCGTCTCCAATGTCAACAAGACGCTGCTAACCTTGTAATGAATTGTAAACTTCGAGCTAATCCAGAAAATGCAGTTGGACTTCTTTCCATGGCTAAGTAAGCTTGACTATGATTTCTTATTTTACTTTTTCTTTACAGTGGAGTTCAAGTGCTGTCAACCATGACTCAAGAAAATGCTCGATTATATATGAAACTTCATCAACTCGAACCAATGGTAACTAATCTTCATGAGTCAATCATAATATTATGAACGTTTCAGGGAAAATGTAATTTCTTGGCTTCTTTCAAAGTTGCCCATTTGGCTTTGAAACACAGACAGAACAGAAGCCATCGTATGAGAGTTGTTCTGTTTATTGGTAGCCCAATCGAAGAAGTCGACACTAACGAGGTGCGAGTGCTTTTGAATTCAAGGGAGAATTCTCATTTTTCAGTTAACCAAGTTGGCTAAGAAATTTAAAAAAGAAAAAGTCGATTGCGATGTTATTTGCTTCGGAGAAACTGATTCTGAAAACAGTAAATTAATGGGCCAGTTTATTGATACTCTTAATGGAAAGTGAGTTGGAACACCCTGAAGTGATAATCTAGTGTTTACATCCACAGAGATGGCACAGGATCTAACCTTGTCGTGGTTTCTTCTGGATCTACCCTTACCGACGCTCTTCTTAACTCTCCTGTCTGTCGCGGCGAAGATGGAGGAAACGCTAACATAGGTGGTGGAGGATTCGAGTTCGGTGTTGATCCCGATGAGGATCCTGATCTTGCCTTGGCTCTCCGTGTATCTATGGAAGAAGAACGTGCTCGTCAAGCAGCAGTCGCTGCTGCTTCTGCTGGAACAGATGGCAATGCTGCTGAAACAACTCCAATCGCATCTGGAACTGCTGAACCTGATGTTATGGATATTGATATGGGTGCTATGACTGAAGAGCAACAACTCGAATGGGCTTTGAGAATGTCAATGCAGAATGATGAACCCGGTAAGGGTGTAAAAGAGAAAACGTTTTCACTTTGTGGTTTTCAGCAACTCCCGGAGGAGCGGAAGTAGAAGTAGATGTTCATGATAATCTCGATGAATTAATGGAAAATCCTGAACTGCTTCAACAAATTGTGAATGAGCTGCCTTCAGGCAAAGATAAGGTTAAGAAGTTTGGAGACAATCATTACATTTTTGAGTTTTAGAAAGAAGACGACAAGACGGAACAGAAGTAAGGGTATGATATATGTACTAACCGATGATGGCTCCATATTTATTTGCTTTTGTGTAAACATAAATAAACGTTTCACTTGAATTTAAAAATCTATGAATTTCTCACATTGCAGTTATCAAGAATTATTTTTCTTTCCTATATTGCTTTAGAACATCTTCCATTCGACTGGTTAACTCGGAAGCAGACGGCAACTGAGGGATCTAATTAGAGATCAGATTAGAGAGAAACTTAAAACAACCGACTTCGTAGTTCTGAACGCTGTAGGCTCCAGCGTATGCCCCTATAGCTAGGGCAATCAAATGAGAGAACAATCCCATGGAAACTGCAAAGCATCAGAGGTTGAACATCATCATCATCATATTAGAAAGTATAACAGGATATCCGTGAAAGAATCAGAAAACAAAAAGAAATATTCAATTCTTTAATGAAAATAAGTTTTCGTCTAATCGTCTTCTTTCCATAACGCATCGATCTAGCCAGAATGAAGAAACAATGAATACAGACGAGCCTGAAGTCACAATGAACACTTCGTAACCAATTATAAAGTACCTGCTTGCTTTGCTTTGGGGGTATTGCGAAAGGCGGATAGTACATGAGTCACTTTCGGTGACATGTCATTAGAATATACTGCTCCAAGAGATAACGCCTGTAGAAAATGTTATTAAGTAAAATCCCTTATTGTACAAAGACAATTTCACATGTTCACGTGAGCTCTCACTTGCTTGGGGTTCGTTATTTGCGAAACTAAAACGCATACAAGCGGCTGTGCTCATCACATCGTTTAATTTTCTCGATGTTAAACTGTTGTTTGAAACATACTTTCTCGCGCAGTTGTGTTCGAAGTGGATTCTGGAAGCCGCTCAGTGTTAACACGACATCTTTCAAGGGATTAATCAACTGAAAAGAATAATGAAACTGCGGGAAAAGAGAGATTGTCTCACGTTTGGGGGATATACAAGGGGTGTTTTCGGGTTTGTAGAGATCGGAGTTTTCGAAGAAGAGTCAGGCTTACCCTTCTGCAGCTTTTCTTCATTTTCTAAAGAAAATATCTCTGACAAATCGAAGAAGCATTTTGAACCTTTAGCATTAGTGCATGGTATTGAAACAGCTGTTTCTTCCTCTGCGACTACTTTTACTAAAAAATAAGACTTCAGTAGAGCATATATTGTTTCTGGTTTCTAACCTCGTTTGTTCGAAAAGCTGTTTGAATCATGGCTCAACCGTTTTCTAGATGGGGTTTTGGGACTATAGTTTTCTGAACATCAAAAGTTAGAAAAAGGGTCACAAGAACGGAGAACCTTGTTCATTTACAATCGGAAGTGAGGTATCGTTTTGGGCATGCGACTCGATTGGTAGATCAAACAGATCGGTCTGAGAAGCATCTAAAGAACATCAGATGATAAGTCATAGAAGACAGTTCTGTTACCTTTGCTGTTTTCTACTTTGATTACTCGCTGTACACTTTGGTTTGCTTTTGGAGTTTTTTCTGCGAGATTTTTATTCCTCCCTTCTTTGAAGTTTTTCCATTTCTCGAAAGACTCAGTTCTTTTCTCCAAAGTTAAACCTGCAGGAGTACGCTGCTTTCCTTTGTGGTCTAATATCAATCCATCAGCGCTACGGGGTATAATAATTCGTCCTTTAGGAGCTGACTTAAAAGAAAAAAGATTCCAATTGAGTCTCCAGAACAAACAACAGGGGACATCTTCTCTTCTTTTTCTTTCTCCAAGCAGATTTCAAAATCATCGAAGACACTTCTTTTCAATTCGTTGCCAGTACTATCTAGAAATGATGAAATCACTTAAGCACTACAGCGATAAACGGATTCTTACTGGTTTTAACCGTTGGTGTTAGAGCACATCCCAAAGGTGTTAAAAGAGCATTTGAATCTATTTCTTCTTCACCTCCCGTCAATGAGATGAATGTCAATCCATATGGAATTTTAGAGTTGAAAGACTGCTTACATATAATCCAAAACACAATGATGAGACATAGGGAAGCTTGGATGTTACCTTCACGAGATCCCACTTACTATCCAGAACTGAAGAGTTGAAATCGTCTTTAGAGAAGCGATGCCATTTGTTTCCATTTTTTTCTTTCTTGCTCTCTTCCGGGGTCATCAGAAACTTTGTATCAAGTAATGTCTGTAATTGGACCGCACTTACTACATTATGCTCACTGAAGCTCACCGAGTATATTGGGTTGTCGTAACATGACTTGGCAACCTGAATCTCTATCAGAGCTGTGAATTCATTGCCTATATCGATGTAAGTAATCGTATCTTCTTTAGCTAATTTGATAATAACAACATTGCTCTCCACACCTGCAACCATAATAATGAAATGGTTCACACTCTCTGAATACCTGGCTTGCCCTTGAACGGCTTGTGCCTTCTGGAGTCTAATAAACTGGAAGCTACAAACTTCTCGAAAGCTTCAGAAGCTGATACTATACTAGCTAGTTTCAACTCCGGCATGAAGACATCAGAATACTTGAGTTTGCGAGTGAAGCACGTGCAAAGTAAAATGCCGATACGCAGTTACGTACCACCTCTCATGGAACCTTTTCGTAAATTCAAATTTGGAGCTGTGCTTTTCCAAAGTTATTTGTTTTCTTTTTAAGTGATGTAGTTTGAACAGTTCTTCATTCGAGGATTAACAACAGTTCTATTCAGTTTTATATCAGGTTGTGGCCATTCTGAGAATATAGCTGATAAGTTAGGAGTTTTACATAAACAAGATAATGGCTGAGAATACAGAGGAGGAAGCAGTTGTAGTGAAGAGGTGTAGTGCTTCAGTTTGAACATTAGATTGAACGAGAATGGTTTCAGCGATGAAAGTGATACTCAACCAACGAGTCAAACTGTGAAGATGACTGTGGAAGATTTTGAAGAAATGTTCAAAGATAGGTATACAAAGGTTTGCTCCCTCTCTTTAAGTCTTTTGAAATACCTTTAACTCAGGAATGTCCGACGTATGCGAAGATAATGGAAGGCTTTGAGCCGGCTGTAGTTGTTCATCCATGGAACACATTCCCAAAAAGGGTATTTGATCATTCCAATCAACGGGGTGGTAGAGGCGGAAGGTAAATCACACATATTTTGTTTCTTAATATCCATTATGCACAGATTTAATCGTGATCGTGGTGGCCATTTCCACAACAGAGGTCGACGTGACGACCGTGGTGGTCGTGGTAGAAATGATAGACCTTACCATCAAAACCGAGATGACCGGAGTCATTACAACAGGGATGACAGATCAAACTATCATAACAGAAGAGATCGCTATAACGACGAAAACAGAAGAGGAGGATATGATGGCGGTAGCCATAGAGGTGGATTTGATGGTGCCGGCTACAGAGGAGGCTTTGATGGTGGTCACAGAGGAGGATATGATGGTGGTGGTCACCGAGGAGGCTTTGATGGTGGCCATCGAGGAGGCTTCGAAGGTGGTCATCGAGGAGGATATGATGGTGGTAGCCACCGAGGAGGATTTGATCACGGTAGCCATAGAGGAGGATATGATGGTGGTGGTCACCGAGGAGGATTTGATGCCGGTAACCACAGAGGAGGATTTGATGGTGGTAGTCACCGTGGTGGATTTGATGCCGGTAACCACCGTGGTGGATTTGATGCCGGTAACCACAGAGGAGGCTTTGATGGTGGTGGTTATCGAGGAGGATTCGACGGCAGCAGCCACCGAGGAGGAGGATTTGAAGGCGGTAGCAACCGAGGAGGAAACCAATTTCACGGCAACAGAAATACATACTACCCTGGTCGGTCTTAACGTGTTCTCTGATCTCATTGGAGCTTTCATATAACGTTTGCAAATAAATAATGTTTTTCGTAAATAGTTTATTATCAGTGAATATGATACAGGTTACTATAGGTGTACAGGTTTCTTCAGGACTTCGCGTTTCCATTTGAATGTTTCGGGAGTGTAATGAGCTATAGTAAAAATCTCCTCTCACACAGAAACACTCAAACTGTACATCAAGAATCTTAATGAGTATAGATTAGCCCTGAAACGTTTGGAAACCGAGGGTTAACAACGGAATGGAAAGTGCAAGCTCATATCTCGTTACTCGGTCACTATAAAATTGGATTATGGTTATTGCTCACGCATATACACACATAGCCAACAGTCAGGAGTGCTGACGTTTTCAGGTTGAACAGGAAATAACACACCATGCGAACATGACAGTTATTACACTAAGGATGACACATCAAATTATCAAAACGGAAGTGCTCGTTAAAACGATGCCAACTTGAGAATTCGATAACAGTTGAGTTGTGGAGCAGGCAGAGCGAATCTTCATCTGTTTGGTCCTTCCTCGTTTTCATAGAACAAAGGTATTAAAGAAATCGAGTTTGACGTAAATTCTTCATTGTTAGCAAATATAATACAGACATTAAAGAAGAGTTAGTCTTCACACCAGGCATTCTCCTTTCTGATCAGATTCTCCTCATCGGGCGAAAAATCATTCTTAATATTGAAAGTTCTTCTGATCTCATCTGGACATTTTCCCTGGAACAGTTAAGAATCTAAAATCATTTACACTCTGCTTCACATACTCGAATCATCGTAGCAACAGCCTTACAGGAAGCATCCAAAAGCCCCTTGATATCCATATAGTTGGCGGCCTGTAGAAAGGGAAATGCAATATATTGTACTAATTATCTATGAAGTACCATAATCAGCTCGAACAAGGTAGCTTGATCGACTTTAAGGAAAGCAGTATCCCAAGCCCCAATTTCTTCGTTACCCTTCTCAACGTTCTGGTCAGCAGGAGCGATATCGTGACGGTGATGCTCAAGATATAGAACCACCTAAAAACAATAGATACATATTGATGGCGTGAAAGTACGAAAGAAACCTTCTTCAAGATGCTCGAGTTAATTTTAGGAAGGGGGATGACTTTGGATTCATCATCATCGTCCAGTTTAAGATCCTATGAGTCACGGGATAATACAAAAAAGCAATCGATATCATAACTTACATTAATTATTGTATCCAACAATGCGGATTGTTTCACACAGTCACGTGGAATACGACAGACAGTTCCATCACTGGAAGAAAGACGAACAGTTTTCTCCATTCTTGCGTTACTGAAATTCAGTATTGAGAAAAATATATTCAGAATCAAAACATGAAGCGTTCGAAAGAAAGAGGAATTATAAGAACGGGCAAGTCTGCTAATCGATTCGCTTGCTATTCAAAGTGTCGTGTTATCGAAAACGTGCTGTGTTCATTTAACTCGCTTACAAAACAGTAACATATAAATTTAAATGAAATGAATAAGTTACATGCATAAGGATTCCAAACCCTTCAGTGCGCAGCAGACCAAGGATGAAAATGGCGGCAAATGTTGGAACATGTAACAAGTTTTCGTACGTTCAAACATCGCTTACTGTATTCTCGGAGAGAAACCTTTAATCCAAGTCTAGGATAAAGATGTTCCAACCGATTGTAGGAGCCATGGATATACGGAATGAGCGGAATTCACACCGTATTGCAACGAACTGTTACCACTGGACTGACAGAGTGGAAATGAGAGGGTGGGCTGATTGATTGATTGCATTATGAAATAGTCTTTCGTTGCTCGTTTTGTTTACTACCGGTCATAATTCGAAAGAGAGGGTATGTTAATGGTATATTACGAAACGAAGCGCAAGGGCATAAGTACATTGAAATTCTCAGGAGTTACATTGAAGTTTCTCACACTACATACGAAAAGCCATGGAAACATCATGACAGCCTATGAGACCGGATTCATGCGAGTACTGAACTACTTTGAAAAATACAAAAACGGAGGTAGATGAAAAAGAACAATTCAATTAAGACAACCTAGATGTGTCGAGATATACGAATAAGTTGTTCAATTATGTATAAAACTAAAAACAACAATGCTTTCAATGAATTCTACATCCATACACTTGAAAACAGATCTTAACACCACAGTAGTATTGTCAGATGAGACCGGTCATACTGTAGTTGAACCCAACTCTCAGAATATTGTTTAAAACCTAATCTAAAATCTAATTTAGTTCACTAACAACTTATAAAGAAATAACATAATAACCCTGTTCAGAGAAAACGGTGAGACCCGCACACCTGAAAATCACTCAAAATTTGAATTTACGAAATCTGCTCCCTCATGGATTTTCTATACCAAGTACGTAACTGCGTATCCCTATTTTAATCCGCACGTGTTTACCTGTTAATCCAGAGTATTCAAATGACTCCATGCCTGAACTATATTTCGATAGTATAATATCCACATCTGATGCTTTCCTAAAGCGTGAAAAGCAAGCTCTAAGCCGGAAAGCTAGACTGGTAAGAAGGAACCTGGTGAAAAATTCAAGCTCTAATGCTAGTATGTATCACTTTCCTCAAATTTTACATCTTATTATGTTTTGCAGGCCTTAGAAATGGTTCTTCGATCAATCCTGCCCAAATCAGTTTATTCAGCTCTTCAAATTTCAATACTGTGTCTTCAGAAGGTATTAGTACGCGAGAAAGAAAGAGAAAAACCAATATTGTAAACATCACTCATCAGGTATTTTGAAGTTTCCAGTGTCTAACCAACCGATCTATCTCCAGAGTGCGCCAGCAGACACATCATCTAGTAGTGCACATCTTGCCAGTAAAACAGAGAGCTCTGAAGAAGTGGAATGGCCTTCTTTGTACGAATACTTGGAGGTTGAAGATTGTGTTTTTACCGAATTGATGCAAGGCCTGGATATCAACGTTGAGCAGCTTATCAATATTGATGAACACACTCTGCTTCAATATGAAGGAGAAACCGTAAGTCGAGAACTTGTTCAATTCTAAAGTTTTCCGTGATTACAGGTCGAGTTAGGCGGCGAAACAGCTAGATACGTAAAAGTTATGAAAGATGACGATGAGATCGTTATTCTGAAGGTGGTTCCGTCAACACATAAAATGTCATTGATGATGGAGGAAAAGCCGATGATCAAACGTAGTAATATGAATGAGACTGCTGATCATGTATCCAAACTTGAAAGCAAAATGGTTTTGCCTGTTATTTCTGGCAAGTCTTCTGTTTCAATCCGAGGAAGAAAATGTAGACGTTGGAAGTAAGTTGTTTTGATAATTGGACAGCCATGAGAGTTATTTGCAGTTGGGATAAAGATAACTATGAAGATGTGGTAGTCTCCCGAGTCTCCAAAGCAGGATGGAATGTCAAAGAGAACTCTTTTTGGGATTGGGAGGACGAATGGTCCAATGCTAAAGCCATTTGTCGCAAATGTGATTTGAAACTCGATCGTAGAAAGGAGGATAATGGTGCTTCTCAAATCTTCAGGTAACGGTTCTGTTAGACTTCAGCATTCATTCAATATTTTCAGCACTCCTAATCCTTATGTTAATTCTAATAACAATTTGTCTGATATTCCGATGTCACCAAGTGTGGAAAGTGACCAATCGGGCATGTTAAGTGACCCTGTGCTTTTCAACGAATGTGATGGAGATGAAATCAATACTGAAACCTTGTACGAATCTATGGTATGTCCGTTCGTGGGGAAAATTCAAAATTCTTTGTTTTTCAGAATATTGACAGCTCTGGTTTAGTAGATTTAGGATATATAGAAGATTTATAAAATGTTCTATAATGTTAATGTACAAATTGTAATTTTGTTTGAAGATTGAGAACAAATTTCAAATATCTAATAACTTCTAGCTCCCAGTAGCTGGAGATGATAATAAAAAATTGTAATAACAACTCTACATGTTAACAAAGAACCTATTGAATTTGCTCGTTGCCTTTCTGCACAGGCCTTGATGCTTCCACTTTTTGGTTTTCGGAAACTCTGCGCTGGTTGGTGATATTGTGGATATCTTCCATGACTTTCACATTTTCTAACAAGGACACAATCTTTCTCTGCAATGCGAACAGGTTGAACTACTTCGAAAGAAGTTGCTGGATACCCCTAATCGTAGTTGATCCAACTTATGCTTCAATTGAGCAGGAGAAGTCACAGACACAGTCTTATTACTATCTGAAAAAACTCCTTGAGAACGAAGTTAGAGTTCAACATACCAACGAAAGAAAAGTCCGGCGACTCTTCCAACGGATTCACATGTGGAGCTTGGTAGATACTATAATAGGGATCTCATACTGCGCAAGAAAGAATCACATACGGTTTTCTGAAGTTTTGGAAGCGACCTTTGATTTCCCTTTGAGTGCTCGGAGCACAATAGGTACGGATGAAACAAGTTGTTCTTTGCATTTCTGAGTCAAGAAGGTAAAGAAGAAAGATTCGGAAGATCTATGTATTTCAGATGCTTTGAACATCATACCGTTGAGATTGGATTTCATTTAAATTACTTTATAAGAGTCAAATTTAACGAGAACAATGAAGTAACAGAGGGAACTGTACAATAAACGAGATAAATAATTAAGCCCACATCTTGATGAGCGAGTCCCAACCAGCCGTAATCATTTTACTCTTTTCTTTTGGATGCCACTTGGCTGAGATACATGTGCTGTCGTGAGCCTTCCATCTAAAATAGCTCTCATGTTATAACCACACAGTATCATTTAGGCTTACTTCGCGACAATCTTGTGAGTTCTCCAATCCCAACAAAACACTTTACCATCTGAATCTCCACAAATAATATAACTGAAACAATTTGAAGTCATATAAAGCTATATCACTGTTTTTGAACCTCATATCTGGACTGAAATCAGTAGTGCAGGAATAACCAGCAGAGTTGTGACCACGGAAGTTCTTCTTCTTAGCAAATCGTAGTTTATCATCTACCAATTGGAACAAAACAATTCTACTGTCCATAGATTGTCCAACAACCCATTTGTCTAAATGCAGGAATTATATGAAAGAAGTATGAAGTTTGCAAACCATTCGGAGACTTTGTCATAGTTGGAATGGAGTGTAATCCTACGTTTTGGATCAACTTCGTATCAACAGGAATTTCCCATTCCCAAATTCTGATTGATTTGTCATCAGATGAAGAGGCGAATCGTCTGTTTTTGTCGAAGAATGTGATTGAGTTAACAGGTCCCAAGTGTCTGTCGTACTCCTGCAAATGAACGTGATATTCTAATTTCAGCGCTGAATCCACGTCAGCAAAAGTGCTGATGCAGCTCATTTATTTCATTTAACGTGTAGTGAACGGTCGATTCAACAACTATGATGACACAACCACACTCATTTTTGATATTTAAGGAAGTTCAAACCTGAACAATCTCTCCTGACCGGCAATCCCATTGGATGATTTTTTTATTCTGCATACCAGACAAGAACATATGGTTTTTATCCTCATCAGGATTGAACTTTAAGCACATTGGTATGTGGCCAGTTGTGAACCTTTGTTTGACCTTAAGATAAATTGTAAGTTATTAGGCTGAATTGAGATGGCAAACCTGTCCGGTTTCAGTATCCCACAATTTGATGTACTTATCAAAACTAGCGGACAAGAATTCAGACCCATCATTATTAAAGACTACTTCACGCACAGGTAGCTTATGACCAGTATACGTTCTTACTAACTGTTGTTTACCGTAAACTTCCCATAGTTTGATCTAAGAATAAGAAATATGAAAACTGTATTAATTGAAAAGAACCATACCTTGGTGTCCATGGAACACGATAAGAATAGATGAGCACTCTGAGGGAACCATTGTAGGCAGTTAATACCCTTCGAATGTCCCTTGTACACATGGATTTGCTTCTTGGGAATGTAACATCTTGAAACAAGATAATGTAAACAACAATGTGTGTGAGTGAATACCTTTCAGGAACATAATCAGCACGAAGGTTGACACCAGTGAATGCTGGAGGTACAATGAACGATCTACCTTGATAATCGGAAACTTCTTTCACTGTAATATAAATCATAAGATTGTATGAAAAAAAAAGCTTACAATGCAAAGTAGATGTTTCTTCAATAACTTCTTGCTCCTTCATTTGAGCTCTCCATTTTCTACTGTTCATTTGTCGCCTCCTCACTATCTCATCCATTTCAGCTTGAAGTTGTGGATCAGGCTTAGCAATTGTTTTTTCATCTTCATATTTAGCCCAAGGACCTTAACGATTAATACATTGATAACTCACACATAATGGAATGAAACTCACCAGTATACCCTTCGACATCCGTTGCGTCGAAGTTGTAAGTCCGTTTCCTTTTCTGACCACCGGTTTTAACAGAATCAAACAATGAAGCTCCTAGCTTCTCCGCGGCTTCTTCTTTATTACCAATGAACTTACTTTCTGGAGAATCAAAATAGAGTGATAAGAATAACTTGAACTTACCGGCTTCTGCTGTTGGATTACTGGCGTACCCAAGAGTATCGAAACTTCTGATTTCACGTTCGAAGTGGAAGTCGTTAATATGTGCTGGCTCAACAAAGCCCGTTAATGTGTTTTTGTGAGCTTTCTGACTTTCTGATTTGAAAGGATTGCTTGGTCCAGCCTATATGAATTTCTGAAGTTATTTGCTAACACAAACTGATTGACCTCTGGCTGGAAGAGCTGCTGGTATGTGGGATTAAACTTAATTTCCTTTGTTTTGGGATCAACAATAGCTATTTCGTTTAAAATACTTTTGGTAGTTACTTCTGGAGCAACCTGATAAACCAGGTTAGCACATCAAATGATAATCGAAAGGCTCACCATTAATGATAAATCCCCCTTAGCCATGGATAGACTTTTGCAATTATCTAAGGTTACTGCTTGCATCTCTTCTTCGGCATGATCTTCTTCATCACTGTGCACATAGTCTTGTATCAAATCCATTGTTTCTATTTATGTTGACTTTATTACTTTTTCATACATTAACAAAATAACATAAGCTCAAACGACAATGATACTTCTATACGAAATTTGAATTTCATGATCCATATGGGACGCTGAGTATCTAACGAATACGCAATCTGATTTTTAACTGCGTACGCAGTATGCCGTTCCACGTCGGTTAAATATATATTTAAATTTTATAACTTAATAAGGTTCATCAACATTGTCAAAATCCATCAGTCAACTCATCCTAACTTTTAAGGTGTCTTCAAACTAGATGGGAAACAGCGAGAGTGCACCGATTCCCGGAGGAGGGACTGAAGGGTATCATGTTTTGAGAGTAGGTCGATTTGTTACTACATTTTGATATAACTCCTATCTAGGTTCAAGAAAACTCTCCTGGACAAGTAGCCGGGCTTGAACCATTTTTCGACTTTATAGTTTCTATTGGAAATGCTAGACTAGTGAGCTTATTATCGTTTATTGTCGCTAATTATATTTTTTTGAGGACAAAGACAATGACACAATGAAAGAGATTCTAAAACAACATGTGGAAAGACCTATCGAACTTACTGTGTACAACAGGTAAAGCTTGTTGGTCATGCAATTTATAAACTATGTGCTCTTAGTAAGACACAGACAGTACGTCAAACTACAGTAACTCCTTCCCAAATGTGGGGAGGACAAGGATTATTGGGAGTTTCAATTCGTTTCTGCTCCTTTGACGGCGCTAGTCAACATGTTTGGCATGTTTTGTCTGTTCAGGTACGGCTTAAAATAACTTTCTTCAACCATTGATCAACAATCTAGTCGAACTCACCAGCTTCCATTGCTGGGCTTCAGTCGGATACTGATTATATTCTTGGAGCTGAAAGTGTTTTGAACCAAGCGGATGATCTTATAGCTCATGTTCAAGCTAATGAGGGTAAACCCTTGAAGTTATATGTTTACAATGTAGATTCGGACATCGTTAGAGAGGTATTTTGTCTTTTTTTTTCTTTTCTATTCTATGCTCGTATATGTAGGTCACACTCACTCCTAACTCTGCCTGGGGAGGAGAGGGTTGTCTTGGATGCGACATAGGATATGGTTACTTGCACCGGATTCCTATCTCTGTAGACAGATCTAAGCCTCCTAGTGCTGTAGCTTCAACTCTTCCAGCATCTAATAAGATTCCACCCCCTAGTTACACTGGAATACCACAAATGGATTTAGTATGTCTATCCTAAAATGTATTTGCCTAAATGTGTTTTGAAGGTATCCCAGGCTCCAACTATCAACTCTTTCCCTGATCCAAGCAAGTTCACATCTCAAGCTGATACTTCCAACTTTTATAGTCCACCGACTGTAAGTCTTTGAATGCATCGTTTCTTTTTCATTTTTCTGTTTGTTATTAGAATACTCACCTTCCTCCACCTCCTGTGGCCCCCAGTGTCTTGAGTGCTAATGTTGCTCCTGTTCAACATGTTCCTTCTCCGGATCATTATTCAAGTGACCATGGTCACGGGCATAGTCATGATGGTGGACATGGACATAGTCATGATGGCGGATATTCTCATAATCAAGAAGAAAGCCATGGTCATAGCCATGAAGGTGCACATGGACACAGTCATGAATCTGGCCAGGAACATTCGCATAATCATGGACACGAGTACTCACCTGAACCTGCTCATTATCCACAAACGCAAACTAATACTCAACAGTACCCTCATCCACAAGGTCCTTCATCATTTGCCCCACCTGCAATTGGTTTCAAGTGAGTTTTTTTTTATCTCCGAAACAGTATTTGTTGTTTATTCCAGTCAATCATATGATCATCAACAACAAGTTCATGGACAAGATGCTCACCCACCCCATTCATCTGCGGCCTCTCACCCTCAGCACGTCTCTGATGTGATCGAATTAGCTAGTCAACTCCAAAATAGTTCGCTTCATCAACATCAACCAGCATATGCACCACCACCTCAGCCAACATCTTATTTGCCACCAAGGTAAACATTTTCATATGTGTTCATAAATCATAGTTTTATAATTAGTTCATATCAAAATTATGGTGCTCCATCCATGGCTCCTCCCACTACTCCACCTACTGCTCCTATTTCGAGTTACTATCAACCACCTCAACCTCCAATCATGGGAGTACCATCACATGTTCCACCAATGTTCGCTACCGCAGGAGCACCTCCAGCAGCCCCACAGGTACTGTGTCTTTTATTTCCAAAAGTATAATTATCAAATTTCAGCCATTCGCTCCTCCACCACTCAACTTCCCGATGCCACCCTTAAGCTCTTTAGGAATTACTCAACCATTAGCTGCACCACCGGCATCGCAACCAACAGGTTTGTATCAATTTTCAAAATGGTCTCTAGTTAGATTTCCAGGGCAATACCCTGTTCCACCACAGCCACCGACTTCTTACTATATGCCTTCTTCCTAAGATGAACTTTTCTAGTGTTTTTGGGTTTCTTGTATTCTTAACGCGATAGATTTATATGTAAATTCTAATTGTTCATAATATACATAATTTATTAAATTATTTATTTTTCTGGTTCTCATGGGTCATGAGTGAAGGTTAATTACATATCAAAGTTGTTCTTTACAAGGGATAGCGTCCCTCTGGATTCTTTAACTTCGAAACGTAACATTGCTCTACTTGGAATGTTTTCTTTAAGATCATCCTGTTATCATGACGTCCATCGAAATAGAAGCTGCTGAGTCAGTTCTCGTTCTGGTTTTTTATGTTCCAATATATTCTTTTTCAGCGTTGTTCGACTTATCGAACAATATCTGAAGGAGAATAACCTATCAAGAACATTGGCTGTTCTGCAGGTTCATCTTTCCTTGTTCTATCTTCCTGACATTGAGCTTTCAGGAAGAAACTAATATCACATTAAACACTGTGGAAAGCATTGATGCCTTCTGTCATGAAATCACCAGCGGTCATTGGGATACTGTTCTCAAAATCATCCAACCGTTGAAGCTTCCTGCAAAGAAATTGATCGATCTCTATGAGCAGGTTTGGAATTGTTTGTTGCTTCCTATAAGTTATCTGCTTTCAGATTGTAATTGAGTTAGTAGAACTACGTGAACTGGCTACTGCTCGATTGATAGCTCGACAAACAGATCCCATGCAGTTATTGAAACAGATCGATGTCGAGAGATACACGAAAGTTGAGAATCTCATCAGCAGACCATACTTTGATCCTGCAGAAGTCTATGGAGATGTCAGTAAAGATAAACGACGAGCTACTATCGCTACAGTGAGTTACTTTCCTTTTTTGAAATAGTGTGTTTGACCAAATCATCGAAGATAAGAATAGAAATTGTTTTTCTTTCTCGTTTTCCTTCATTTGACGAATAGTTCAATAGTTTTTTTCATTTTATTATCACTTTCAGTCCCTCTCCAGCGAAGTCAATGTAGTTGCTCCTTCTCGTTTACTGGCTTTGCTATCACAAGCCCTCAAATGGCAACTCCACCAAGGTCTTCTTCCACCAGGTATTTTGACATTTCGCTCACTTTCTTATTTTTGTTATGATAGGAACTCAAATCGATCTCTTCCGTGGTAAAGCTGCTATGAAAGAACAGGAAGATGAACGATATCCAACTCAGTTAGCTCGCCATATCAAATTCGGTGCAAGTATGATGAAAGGAAAAAAGTATTGGCAAACTTGTTTCATTTTGAAGATAGTTATCCTTTGTCGTCTGTTTTCTCACCTGATGGACAGTTCCTTGTTACCGGGTCCAAAGATGGTTTCATAGAGGTCTGGAACTACATGAATGGAAAACTGAGAAAGGATTTGAAATATCAAGTAAGCACTAATCAATTTTTAATAGTAAAGCACAATTTTCAAGGCTCAAGACACTCTGATGATGATGGATTCCGCTGTTTTATGTTTGTTCTTCAGTCGTGATTCTGAGATGCTTGCTTCTGGGGATAATGATGGCCGAATTAAAGTTTGTTGAAATGTATTATCATGACTCAGCTCTCTATGTAGGTATGGAAAATTCAAACTGGTGACTGTTTAAGACGATTTGATCATGCTCATACTAAAAGTGTAACCGCTGTACGATTCTCTAAAGACAACTCTCATGTGTTATCTTGTGGAAATGATCATGTTATCAAGTGAGTAATTAATCAAACTATTGTTTATATATTATCTTAAAGAGTTCATGGATTGAAATCTGGTAAATGCCTGAAGGAGTTCCGTGGACATACTTCGTTTGTCACTGATGTTCGCTATTCTGAAGAAGGAAATCAAGTGGTAAGTGCAGTACCGTCCATTGGTCAATCAATGACTGATTAAGGTATCCTGTTCGGCTGATGGTACTATTCGGGTGTGGAACACGAAAACCACCGATTGTGTTACAACTTTTAGAATAGCAGGAGATACTCCTATCCTTTCTATCCATCCTGTCCCAAAAACTGATCAATTTGTTGTTTGTAACCGCTCGAACACACTCTACGTTGTAAATATTCAAGGACAGGTAATCTAGTGTTATCAATGATTCGGCTCAAAAAGAATTATGTAGGTTGTACGCTTGATGACATCAGGAAAACGTGAAAAAGGAGAGTTTGCTGCTTGTGTACTCTCCCCCAGAGCTGAATGGGTGTACGCAGCTGGAGAAGACGGAGTTCTTTACTGTTTCCCAATGTTATCCGGAAGTTTAGAGAGTACTCTTCCGGTTCGTTTCCGTTTCCGTTTACTGTTTGAAATAGAGAATTTTTTAGGTTGCTGAGCGTTCTGTACTAGGCATAACTCACCATCCTCATCAAAATCTCATAGCCACATACACTGACGATTCATTTTTGCGTCTATGGAAGGATTAATACGAGAACTTGTCATTCAATTCAATTTGACTATTTGTTTTCCGCGTATTTATAATTAAATTTCTCTCTTCGATACTCAGACACGGATGATTCTAAACTGTACTCTTGCTCCGAATTATAGCTTGTAGTATTCGTGTTGTTATGGTACTTGTCACCCGTATCTCTGCACCTACCACTTCGTACTGTCTCCGGACGATTGTTTATTTTGAATAATATTTAGGCTATAAAGTCATAAACTAATGTGCTTCTATTGTGAGGAGTTAGTTTCTCCGCCAGTTTCTTGTGAATCCGTTGTTGCATGCTAATCTTTACTTTCTTAGTTACTTCTATGACTCATTAGCAGTGAGAGATAACGGATCTTCAGCTGTTTGCGACACTTGCCAAACGACGCCCAAATAAGAGTTGAACGTTCGTTGTCGTTAGAGTCCACAGGTATTTCTTATAGTAAAGTTTGAGAACTGATCAGAAGTTTGTTTTCTTCGTTGGTAATCCCAAAGTTGATTTGACATATAGCCTAATCTGCTGTCTGCATGTTTTCATAAGTGTCGTTTTCGTGTTGGACGATTTATTGAACAAATATTACGTGGTGTGATTGTTGCTAGCCATTTTTGGTATAGTCTTTGGCTGAAGCCTTTCCATTTCGATGCTCAACTAATACATATCACTTCGGAACTCTATATTTACTGGGGACAAGAGTTTTTGACTATTCTGTAAACCTCTTGGCTCTAGCAAAGATTCAATTAACACCTGTTCTAGAGCTCGAAACAGAATAGGAGGTTTCTGCTTTTCAATTCAAATTTTCATTCGGCTCATTTATTACTCTGTTTTGCGAGATTAATATGTATAATATCTATCTCACTCTCACTCTCCCTCTCACCTCCTGTCCTATCTCGATCAGCGTTCACTCTCTATCCTTTGAGGCTTGAACACATTAGTGAGGGCGATTTTCTTTTATCTTATAATGGCCAGCATTCCAGTAATATATGCTGCTTGCTAAATTCAGATCCATTTATGACTCGTAATGTTATCCTGTCTCTCTAACTAGTCATTGTGTTTGTTGAGTTTCTAGCTGGCTCCAAGCTCTGTTTAACTTATAACATCTTCCTGTCATCAGTTTTATAGTGTCATGACGCAAAACACAGCACCTTTTACAGCTTGTTTTCATTCTTCTCTGACAACATGACACAAATTCTATGCTCATGCTATTCAATGTCTTCCTTTTTTGAAATTTTCAAGATTTCTCATGTTTCATTTCCTGCTATGCAGAATTCATTTTGTTTTTGAATCGTTAACTAGTTGTTTACGTCTGTTTTCATTATACGTGAAAAGCACTACTTAATTAGCATATGACGTTACTTGCGGCGTGGCTTATTTTTATTTTTGCTTCAGCAGGATCTGGTTGTTTCTTTGTTATCCTCACACACTTCTTCTTTTAATTTATTGTAGCTCTTCCCCTCTCTCTCCCTTTTTCTCTCTTTCTCTCTCTCTCTTCCTCTCTCTCTGTCATAATGTATGCCAAGTATGTTGCTTGAAAGTATTTGAGCCAAATACAAACTGACTAAACTCTCTGTTTGGCTCAAAGCATAAATTCAGCCGCAGCTATGTATAGAAATCTTTTATCATAATGCTATTTCATTTTATTACATTGTTCGCCAATTTTCCGGCCTTTCACGTAATTGTTTGCAGACTACCTCCATATGAGATACCTTTTTGCTTTAAAAGCTTTTTATACTCATGAAGTTTTGCTTATCCTTTGAGTAACTTAATGGCTTCACATGGTTTTCTTTTATGGCTCTTTCTCATCTGTTCCACCTCAATCCATTAGTACGGGAATAAGCCCATTTACGTTTTCCTACCTTGTGTGTCAAATTTATCTTCTTTTAAATTGGTTGCTTTCATGAAATATTACTGCTCTGGTTACATCAAATAAAACACCCGTCCCCCTTCTAAATTGTGGATTTAAGAAAGAGAATATGATCACGTTTGTTTAGATTCGGATTCATAGCCATTACATGCCTTAAGGGCTATGTAGTTTATTCTTTAATTCTTCTTTCCCATCAAGCTTCCATTTTTGGCATTAATATATTCATGAAAGTCGTTTGTCTTTTGCTTTAATAACTGTAATTAATGAGCTCCTCCTCCTCTGTTCATCTTAAAGTCAAAGTGCGCTTTTCTCAATTTTCATACCCGATTAGTATTGTGTGTGAGGTTTCACATTATGAATGCTCTGGCTGACAAATATAAAAGTCCGATTGAAATCAAAGTAATTGAAAGATTGTCTGGGCATTTGACATGCAGGAACAAACTCACTCTCGGTTGCAGTTACAGCGTCCATTCTTCATCGTAACTAAGTAGAAGCTATCTGTCCCCTTTGCATTTTACATTAACTTAAGTCGACGATTGTCCTCCCACTTTTTCATTCGCACAATTTCTATCCTGTCTCCACCTCTCGGCTCCCTAAGTTCAATTTGGCTAACATTTAGCTGCTCTTCATTTGTGCTCCGTTTGATCGTCAAACGTTTTAGCCTCATGTAGGACGTCAAACTTAATCTACATGAATGATTCGATGAGACGAAATAAGTTTTAATTGTTTCGAATCTTATTCACAATTCTATCACTTTATTCTTGTCGTCACCAAATTGTTTTTCATCTTAGTTTCTCTTTTTGCTTAACACTCACTCCGCCAGACGATTGCCTACCGCAGAAGCTGTCGTCTTCAATTTCTCATTTATTTATCCAATAATGCTTCCTGATGTACATGTTCATCACTTCGTTCACTCTCTCACTTCTGTTTCTCTTTTGGGTTTCATCGCTCTCGAATATGGCGTTGGATGTTGCAAAAAGCTTACATAGTGCTCCGGAAACATGTTATTACGAACCCCATCTGTTTAAGTTTGATAATCAATCTTCTTTTTTTAGAGTTTCGTATTCCTTTCCGCATTTTATTGCTTGTTCTCTCCGCCTACTTTATCCCTTGCAAGGCAATGTTTTAGTAAATGAGAAGCTCAATATCTTCCGTATTTTCCACACAGCTTATAACCTTCTTCTATAGAGATGGTTAGATATGCAAGGCATTACTACCGACTTATTAGTAATACGCAAGACGAATAATAACTTTTAATGAATTCCTTGTCTGATATACATAGCCTCCAAGTTGTTTTCCCTTCTCATTTGATCTCTCTTTCTCGTACGCCCATGTTTTGTATTTTTTTGTCTTTTTTCTTTCTGTTCACTCTAGTTTTGCTTTCTTAGTAAAAGTTTGGATGGTGTATCTCGTCATGAAGTCCTCTAGACATTGAAGAAATGGATGTCAAACCTTCAAAAGAGAATGTAAGTCGTCATTAGACATCTGAGCGCTTGTAAATATAACACTTTATCTTATCGAACTTAACCGACACTTAGAGAATTCCTTAAAATTGCCAGACAGCAGGGTTATATATGTCTAGAGAAAAAAAAAACTTTTTAAAACCCCTCAAATTACTAAAATTGATGCTTAGGACAAGGATTCGGCTCAACCGCTCACTGCGGTTTTTCGTGTTGAGGGGACTGCGGCAACTTCAAAACCTAAGAAGGTTCGTTCAATTTCAGTTGCTAAGACACACTTTTTTTGTTTTTTCCCAAACGAACAGCATATTCACTTCATTTTCTCTTCAGCCTGTAACAACTGGTGGAACTCAAGAAGATATCATGATCGAAACACTGTCTGCTGAAAATGCTTCAACATATCAAGCCTCAGTATGCCATATGACATATCGTCTCATATAGACTTCCTCGTTTAGGATTGTGTAGCAGCCCTCAGAAGTGATGCTGAAGCTGGGTTATCGACAGCTGAAGCTACACGTCGACGCCAATTTCATGGGTACAATGAGTTCGATGTTGCAGAGCAAGAATCAGTTTGCAGTAAATATTTAGAACAAGTAGGTAGACTATGAAACCTATGACGAACACTTGATGCTTTAGTTTAAAAATCCTTTGATTTTGTTGTTATTGGGAAGTGCTGTTGTTTCGCTTTTGATGAGACAGTTCGATGATGCTATCAGCATCACGATTGCCGTCGTCATTGTGGTTACTGTTGGCTTTGTGCAGGAGTATAGATCTGAAAAAACCCTCGAGCAGCTTAACAAGCTTGTACCTCCAGCTTGTAATGTGTATGTTTCATGCTGAGAAAAAGCTGAAGATGAGGGTTGTGATTTTAGTGTACGTGATGGACGAGAACATAATATGCTTGCTCGTGAGCTTGTTCCTGGTGATATCATTGTGCTGAACACTGGAGATAGAGTTCCAGCTGATTTACGGTTGATAGAAGCTCATTCCATGGCTATTGACGAAAGTTCTTTCACAGGAGAAACGGAGCCTAAACATAAGGTTTCGATTGATTCTCGAGCTTTATTCGAATAACTTTATTTCCATTAGGAAGCTGCCCCAGTTAGTATGAGACAAGACGTCAATGTAGAAAATATGATTAACATTGCTTTTATGGGTACTTTGGTTCGTAATGGACGAGGAAAGGTTTGCGGTGGTTTTGTAATGGAGATATAACTAGCATTATTAGGGAATCGTTACTTCTACCGCAGCAAGTTCTCAATTCGGAGCAATCTTCAAACTTGTGCAAGAGGAAGAGTCACCAAAAACTCCGTTACAGAAGAGTATGGACATGCTGGGAAAACAGTTGTCCATGTATTCTTTCGGTGTAATTGGTGGAATCTTCGTTATTGGGCTAATTCAAGGAAGAAATGTTCTGGATATGTTCAACATCGGTGTGAGGTATAACACATCCTAGCTGCTATGATCTCATCTATGAGTTCTGTTCAGTCTTGCTGTTGCGGCCATTCCGGAGGGATTGCCCATTGTTGTTGCTGTGACACTCGCCATTGGAGTCATGAGAATGGCTACACGTAGAGCTGTCATCAAGAAAGTGAGTCTTGAGCTACTTCCGGAATAGTTCATGTTTTCTTTCAAGATGCCAGCCGTAGAAACTCTAGGTTGTGTCACTGTTATATGTAGTGATAAAACTGGAACACTAACGAAGAATGAAATGACAGCTACTTGTGTTGTCACCCCCGAAGGAAGAAAAGCTGAAGTGAGTAGTAAATTCATAATATCTTCATCAGTCAATGATGTATAGGTTACTGGACTTGGTTATTCTACGGAAGGATCGTGTACTTACAACGGAAACATTGTGATGGGATATAACTTCCAAGAGATTGCCAGCATTATTGAAGTTTGTGACATTTCCTCAGAATCTAAATTTAAATCTGCTTTAGGTTGGTTCTGTTTGTAACAATTCACGTTTGATAGGAGAAACTGTGATTGGTCAGCCGACAGAGGGTGCTTTAGTTGTTCTCGCCAAGAAGGTAGCGAAGAAAAGATTTAAGTTAAACAATTGAAGATTAGACTGGTCTGGATGGTTGCAGCGATAATTATGAGAGAGTTCGTGAAATTCCTTTCAGCCACGAATCCAAATGGATGGCTGTTCAATGCGTTAATAACGTAAATCTATTTTTGTACTTTGAAAGTGCAAATCTTTTTGTTTCAGGGACATACAATATTCTTCGTGAAAGGAGCTCTTGACTGCGTCATGGATCTTTGTGATTCGTATAGATCGAGTGATGGCAGTAGGAAAGCCCTCGATGGATATGTCAGACAACGCATTCTCGATGGGGCCCGTGGTTTGGCTTCCACTGGATTACGAGGTGAAAGAATTTCACAAATTGGTTTCAAAGTTTTTTTTAGTTCTCGGAATGGCTAGGGGAGGTAACATGCAATCACTCCAACTCGAAGGAATGGTTGGCATGATGGATCCACCAAGACCTGGGGCAACCGAAGCTATTGCAACAGTGAAATCTAGTGGGGTTGATGTGAAATTAATAACCGGGGATGCACAAGAAACTGCCATGAGTATAGGTTTGTTGTTGAACTTGTGTTCCGATCCATGTCAAATTTCTTCATAGGAGCTATGCTAGGAGTATACAGACCTACAGATAGTTGTTTATCCGGAACTCAGATCGATTCCATGTCTGATCCAGATTTAGAATTAGTTATTCGTCAAGTTTCCATAATTTATCGAGCTACGCCTAGGCACAAACTCAAAATAGTCAAAGTGAGAAATGATTGTGAGGACGTGTCCAATTCATGCTTCCAGGCTTTGCAAAGCGTTGGCGAAATCGTGGCTATGACTGGTGACGGAGTAAACGATGCAGCAGCTTTGAAAACTGCCGATATCGGTGTGGCTATGGGACTTGGAGGAACGGATGTTTGCAAAGGTTAGAGACGCTGTTCAAACTCTCCAATCCCTCTTTGTATAGAAGCTGCTGATATGATACTCTGTGATGATGATTTTACAACCATGACATCAGCTATTGAAGAAGGAAAAGCAATTTATCACAATATCACGAACTTTGTTCGTTTCCAACTGAGCACGTCAGTTCACACTTACAGTAGTTGGCATATTCCTTATGTTTTTAGAAGCGTTGCTGCTTTATCATTAATAGCCGCGTCAACACTTTTCCACTTTGAAAATCCTCTAAATGCAATGCAAATACTGTGGATTAATATTTTAATGGATGGGCCGCCTGCTCAAAGGTTTCTAGCTTTAATCTGGAATATCTAACTGAAACGTTTAAGTCTTGGAGTTGAACCAGTGGACGATGACATCATTCGTTTACCACCTCGTAACGTTAAGCAATCAATGTTGACTAGGAAACTAATAACACATATTCTTTGTTCCGCCACCATAATTGTCTCAACGACGTTATTCATTTACTACAAAGAGGTTTCCAAATTAAATTTCATTCTCGATCTAACTTCGAGGATTCACAGATGTCGGCAGATAATAAAATCACGCCACGTGATACAACAATGACTTTTACCTGCTTCGTTATGTTTGGAATGTGGAATGCATTGAGTTGTAGGAGTTCACGAAAGCTTATATGGGAATTAGGTTTATTCCGGTGAGTTCATAAACTCAAGTTAAAAACATCAAAGATGATCTAAACGCGGAACACAACCGGGTGTTAGTGCTTTTCATTTCAAAATAAAACAGGAACACGATTAGCATACTCGAGCTTCCGTGAAAACAAAACGTGCAACAAGCAATATATCGTTCGCAAATGAAAACAACAGTATAGCCTTAATTTGTATTTCTATTTTAGGAATAAAATGTTCTGTTTGGCAATCGGAGGATCACTGATCGGCCAACTGTTGGTTATATATTGGGCTCCTCTCCAAAATGTGTTCCAAACAGAGGCCTTGTCACTTTTCGGTGAGTATGAAAGTGCAATTCATCAAGAATGTATACATCTTTCAGATCTCTTGTTCCTTGCTTCGTTGACCTCAACTGTATTTATCTTTAACGAAACAAGGAAGTACATTGAACTACGTTCGAATATGAGCGACAAAAAAGGGATTGACATTCTATAAGAAGAAAGCTATGCACACTCTCACTTTATGTGCTTTAAGCTAATATTATTTTATATTAATATACATATTGAGAGTTTTGTTAGTTTTAAAATACTGCATTAAGACCTCTGATGCATATTCATTTTCATTCTTTCATATCAGAATCTGTTGATCAGTGTATTCAATTTAATTTATTGTAGATTAGTATGCCTTTATTAGATACAAAGTACCTGTGATCTTTTCAGCTTATTCTCATTTATAGTTTTTTTTTCTTTTTCTACTCAATCCATCCATATATAGTTTTAGATCTAATTGGTGCATCTGTCATCCCAATAATGAAACAGAGTTATTCAAGATTTATTTACGCATTATGGAATCCATGTCATTTTCAATGTTCCCAATGAATAAATTCTATGCACATACAACTACTTCATTATTCAAAAACATTGCATGGAAGGTATGAACATCGACAGTCAACGTCGTCGTTACAACCTCATCCAATCATAACCTAAAGAGATACCCGTGTTTTTTGGAGCAGTCACTGAATACTACGGAAAGAAAACAAAATATAAATGGCCATGCATGTCTTTCCTTAAAACTTAATACGTTATGTCAGAGAGCCATGGAAGCAAATGGTCTTGAATTGTCAAAAGTCTAACATCTCTACTGTGTTTACGCTATATGCAACCTAACAATATCCACATGAGTAAGCACAATTCTCCCGCATGAATATAGGGACCGTATTGCAAAGCTGCTCACGTTCGGCAACCCAACGCTTGCAAGCATGTCGGAGATCATAGCATGAGCCTTCGCTACCATTACCAAAACGATATTTCTTAGTCGTAGGCGCAACTATAATTTATGTTTGATTACATTGCCGTTCAAAGCCAACCTGTTGTAGTATTTTTATTTTCGACGATTGCGCGAGCAACAACTTTCACTCCTTCCCATGTTTCGCGTGCTGTAGGAATAAGCTCCTTCTCGTCCAGAATGAAACCATCCCAGTCTGTAACAACTCACGTAAATTGACATAAACAGTGGCGGGCTCACTTTTCTCGTCAGGACGAAGCTCTAGCAAGTATACATACTTCACCTTAGCAACATATTTCGTCCAATCTTCAGAACCGCCAGATGCCGGATCTAGAAACGGTTTTTAATATGAGCTTTAAGATTGAATTATGCTTACACAAAGTATCGGCTCCACTTCCAACGATATATTTCGTGCCGTAGACGTTTTGCAGAGCTTTGGCAGCCTTTTTTCCAACATCGTACTGAACATTACTATTTATGAATATGACGAAAACTGAAGCTTACTAATTCTTGAATATCTCCAGGATAACTATCCTTTTTATGTCCATATGGATGTATCCAAATTTGAGAATAAGTATGCAATGTAATGAATCCTTCAATACGACCAGCATAACGACGAGATAAAATAGCATCACGGATGGCTCTGAGAAGAAGTTAGTTCAGTAAACAAGGGTTGATTACTTCGTTTCTGGTTCACTGAAAGCTCCGGTTCCTTGATATATCTCAGAGCATGGATCGTCACTTGATCCACTCTCTGAAACAAGAATTGCTTAACAACAATCAATAATTAGATAACAAGACCTTTAAAGTGGAAGTTGAAGTTACGATTCAAGTCAACTCCACGGCAGCAACGATTGCGTCCCCAAGAATCTTTGCGACATTGCATCTTAGATCTGTTCTTTCTCCACAACCGAATCTACAATGAGAATGAGTTAGCTTATATGGTACAAGTTAAACCCACGTGAGGGTTGCTGGATGATCTCGTGAACTCATATCCGTCCGGGTTAACACATGGCACAATAACAAAAGTAATTTTTTGGAGCATATTTCTTATTTCAGGATCACTGTTATAGCGAGATGTCAGCTTTGAAAAATGTCGTAAAATGGGCAGCTTAAGAGCCGATAAAAACCTGATGAATGAAGTAAAGAGCTGTATGTGGAGCTGCCCACTCTCTGGCATGAATACCACCATCAATCCAGAAAAGCTTCTTATTAGGGTCTCGGGTACCGATCTGAATAGCATGCAATAAAATTTTGTGATGATTTTTCAATTTATGTATCAACCGCTTTCGATGTCTTGGTAATGAAAATGATTTTCACGTGACCACGTGAAATATTCAAATTCAAATGAAAGGCTTGTCTTTGTTAATATTCAAATTTAGGCATCATTGTCGAAAGAGACGCTAACAGGTGCGGTGGACTTCCTATTCCGCTGTGATGAAGAAGACGAGCAAGAGACAGTAAACATGTTCCAAGGAAGCTTTTGACCTTCAAACTTCTCACCTCAACACCATCAATTGACCGTCCCTCATGAGTAGTTCCGATTGATATGAATTGAACAATATCAGGATATTTCTTAGCTAATTCTCTCATCCACGCTGTCATCTGGAAAGAAAACAGGATTTTCGCTACTTAACAGGTCAGTAATTCTACATTTTGTTTTCACAAAATTTCATTGCTTTGACTGAGATCATTTCTCAGCGAATGCTCGTCTGCGAAAGAGGAAGAGAGAGAGAGAGAGAGAGTGAGAGAGTGAGAGGAAGTGAGAGTTGCAAAGATGAGGAAGTAACTATACCTGAGGATAAGAACCGTAATGTGTGAGATCATATGAATTTCCTCCAGACTCATCTTTCAGTCGTCGTTCATGTGGCTTTTGCTCTTTCGAACGAATCAAACTAGAGATACAAAGACATAATAGGAATTTGATATGTGCTGTATAACCAACCCCTCTACATCCTCAATCGTCTTGATGAAAGATATTTTGTCGCTATCTAGATATTGTAAGATGTTTTTCATGCCTGATTCAGACACCATGACGTCCCAGAATCCATTCTCGTCCTTTGATGATTTCCAGAAGTTTAGCTGTAATTTCAACAAGTGTTCAATATAATTAGCAATAGAATTTACATTAAGACTGGAAGCGTTGTTGTACAGTTGTTGAATGCGTAGGAACTGATCCTTGTTTTTGGGCATCAATCGCAGAACGCTAAACTTATCATCTGTCGAAGATATAGCTGATGCAGGGTCATCGAATGAGAGCCGTTGCCAGCTCATATGAATAGCGCATAGCAATATGAGTATGTAATATATCATTGTTGAACCGAAGTTCACGCTTCTTGAACTATTTTATTCAGAAAGTGTAGATGATGCTTTTTGAACGGATGAATTATAGATCTTTCCACGTTCGGTAAGAGAAATGATTAAGTGCTAGGGGGGTTATGATGGGAGGATGTGGCTGATGGTGGTGTTGGTGTTGGTAGCTGATCGACGTACGACTACAAGCAAATGCAAAAGGACGGAGAGGAGGAGCTTCACACAGTTTCTCTTCTCCTGCTTTTCTTTCTCTAATTTTCTAATCTCCTCCCAATCTATACTATCTCAGTGAGAGATTTTTGAAGAAAATGGAGAGAAAGAGGAAAAGACACCGAGTTACATCTGTCATTAACTGATCAGATGACATTTGCCTATGGGCAATGAAAACATAAGATCTATTGTATATGATGTTGATAAGTAAGTATGAAGCGCAGTTAGAGAAATACTCGATAGAAGGTGGTTTCTCACTTGATTGAATGAAGGTTTAATCGCATTAGATGCTTATCAAGCTATGCCATGCCTTAACAGTCCACAACTGCATTTCCATCTCAATGAACAGAACAGAGAAGCTGAGTTGAGTAGCTAACACTTCCTACTTAGTTACCAGGTTCTTTCATACAGATACTTAAGAAAGATGATGACAACGGGCCACACCGGGGCCATATGGAAGTCCAGTTTTGGCTTTTGAGCGGGTTTTCGTCTACAGTCAATCTGTCAGCATCCGTCCCGCACCCTCCTCATCTGATCGTATTCTGTCTCTATCCCTATCCCTCTAATCTTCTCCTCCTTTTTCTTTTTCTCCACGCCAAAAAAAGAGAAAGTACGTTTTAGTTCAGTTCATGAGTAGAAGAAGGAAGCCTAATTTCAGCGGCTATCGTTTATCACAGAGATTTCACCTGTGATTGCCGCTTGTATGCTTCTATCTCTCTCCATTCTCATTTCAATAGTGAACTGTTGATTTAGATGGCAGGAATCTTGATTCGCGCGCTCGAATTCCTTTATTGGAAAGTCATATTAGCATTGAATATCTTATTAGATGGCTTGATTCTCGTTTTCATTAGCTTAGAAACATTTATACCAAGCACATTTCCAACCTGTTCCTTTCTCGAATCATATGTTAAACCCTCACAGAGGGTTGTCGGATACTTCCGTTATGTTTTAATACAGAACTGTCAGCATAGCATATCACCTTGTGTTGAAATCAAGATTATGTGCTGCAGCTACTTACTTGATGACATTAAGATCCAAGCCATCCTAATTAAGCTTCAAGTCTAGACATTCTCCTTAAGCTGCCCATTTGTAAGAAAAACTTCATATTACCGCGATTTGATAAAGATGGCGATTGGCGATAGTCAGAAGCTGTAGGATGTTAGCTTCATCGAGGAGGGGGGGAAGCAGAAGATTAGATTTCACTTGTTGTCGTCGATGTTTTTTCCAATTTTTTTTAAACTGTTGATCAGTTTGGACTTTTGCTAATCAAGAGAGTCAGTACTAATTGATGGAATATCCAATGATAGAAGGGAGTTCAGGGTCGCTGATTTATGCGATTTGTGAAGCTTCAACTTGATATTCAGGTTGTTGACAAGTTAATTGGAAGTTAGAAAATCGGAAAGTCTCAAAGAGTTGCAAGTGTAATATGTTTTGAACAGAAAAAAAAACATGACGTGTGTTGCTTGCATTGTTTCATTCACTGCTTCCTACACACACACGCACACACACACATGATCAATCATATGCGGTTAAGTTCAGCTTCATCAATTCTTGTTGTATAAATGGCATTTGTAATTTGTAAAATGAAAGATCACTTGATACACATCGTAATCATCAGATGTTTGCTGTTTCTTGAGATATTTTCCCCAAAAAAGTTTTTTTATATTATTCTATCAGCTGGAAAGGTGTGAACGACAGTGGGGGGGATGGTCTATTCCGATTCTGAGAACATTCAATCAACGGATCTTCGGATGTAGAATTACAGTTTTTCTGAATGATCGCCAAGATATAAATGCAACCAAACACTGAACGATTAGTATTTTGGTTTGTTGGATGAGATGCAATAACGGATGATTCGTATGATACTTCATTATACCCGAGATATACATACATCAGCGGATTGAATATAAGTAAAGGTCCTTGAAGAAGTGCTTGATGAGAAAGGAAGACTAGAAAATGAAAACAATTCGCATAATGATTATCCATAGTTACAAAGTTAAATATTAACTATATGGTAATAGTAAAGAGGAAGAGAGAGAGACAGAGAGATAGAGAGAGGGAGAGAGAGATGTTAATGAAAGAGAGTTCATGATATGTTTCAGTCGTCATCTTAAGAACAACAAGATATGCATACAGAGCAGAGCTACACACAACACACAACACACACACACACACACATACATTTCCAATGAGAAGCTATTCATACAACAGATAACTATATTAACTAGATTATCATAGAAACAGTGCCTAGTAATGAGGCAAACACATGTGAGATTTTGTCTTTTATAAGTTATTCATACAATGTCATCTAGCACACTCCACATGATCGTGGACATCTGCTCTTCATATCTGGCCAGCTATCACAAGCTCCACCTTGTGCCCAGCTTGAGCATAATGTATCCTTATCCACACACTGCTGTTGTGTACGTTTAGCTGGTGATCGTGATATAAACGTTTTTTGAGCCAGTGTCTGGGCCGCTATCACCTTAACGGCTTCCCATGTTTCACGGGCTGTTGGCATGATCTGCATGTTTAATTGGTTTGTATTCAATTTTATTTGTATTCTAACCTGATTTTCCGGAAGTAAAAATCCATCCCATACTTGTTCTTCAGGTCTCAATTCGAAGAGGAATGAGTATTTTGCGTGTCCTTTTCCTTTAGCCCAATCTTCGGAACCTCCAGAAGCGGGATCTGAAAGACGTCAACGAATGATGAAAAGGGTTTTCCAAAATTACATAAAGTATCAGCTCCCGTTCCTACTTTATAATTTGTTCCATATAATCTACGAAGAGCTTGAGAAGCTGAAAGAGCAGTTGAACGCTGTAAGAAGCTTATGATGAGCTTTATGATTTACTTGAAACTAACCAAATCGTTCAGATCATTAGAGTATGTTCTTACTTGATGACCGAATGGGTACATCAAAATCTGTGAATAAGAATGGAATGTAAGGAAAGTCGTGACGGGATGTCGTTGAACGAAATCACGAACAGCTGCTGTTTCAGGTTCAGAGAAAGCGTAAGCACCCTGTTTTGATTTTATGAATAAACAAAACCAGTAGTAGAGACTAACTTGATAAATTTCAGAACAAGGGTCCGTTGAGGAACCAACTTGTCCGAAGAACCAATCGAAGTTACGATTCAAGTCAACACCTTGGCAGCATGAGGTTTGTGGTCTGGCAAATAAACCTGAAAACAATGCTCTTTCAATTTTTGATTTTATCAAGTTCAAACCAGTTGTCTGAGTTGTGCATTTAGCTGGTGAACGATTCTTTCTCCACAATCTGATTTCTGGATCAGAACTGCTTCTAGAGTACTCATAACCGTCAGGATTCAAGAGTGGGACGATGTTCCTGTAAGGAGAATAGTAAGAAGGATAAGAAGGGCATAATCTACCATTCAAGTTGATCAACGAACTGTCTAATCTGAGCATCATTATCGTACTGCGTGACTAACTGTAAGGTACTCATTGAACTTCAATCTTGCGCTAATTACTCAACCTGATGAATGAAGTATAGCACTGTGGCTGGTGAAACCCATTCTCTAGCGTGTATTCCTCCATCAACCCAAATAACTTTCTTTTCCCCTGGTATGCGCTTGTTGGTGATCTAAAGTACAAGGACTGCGTAATTCACAAAAATTGAAATGTGAGTCAAAGGAAGCTATTGTTTAAGTGTTTTAATCATTCTCCCTCCACTCTTATAAAGCTTCATCCACATGTGTAGAACGGTCAACAGACTTTAGAGTTGACCGACTGTCTACAAATGATGATGAAAATCTTAACTTGGTTTATTGACTTGGTTGTGTGTGTAGATATGAAAGCACACGGTCTATGAATGAAGGACAACTCGGCGAAATGACGTCACGTCGATAGGAAATGAAAGTCTAGAACATAAACGGAGGTACATAAGCTGGTCAATGAACCAACAAATAGTTTTTAAGGTACCAAAAAACTTTGATGAGAGTGCCAAGGTCTAGATGAACAACATCAGATGGAAATGATGTTTGAAATGCAATGAAGTTCATAAAAATTGAGAAACAGGTTCGATTCAACTACCATATAAGTCCATCGGTAAGCTGAGCTATCAAAATAAGGAAGCAGATCTTTGTGTATACGTACAGAACAGTGTATTCTCACTCGCATACACTTCCTCTCTACTTTGTTTTATTTAAATTTAAAAACAGCCATACCTTAATGAGAGGAATCTGACGTCCTTCATGAGTGGTTCCAATTGGTTGGACAGACACTCTCTCTGGGTATGTAATAGCCAAAGCATTCATATAGTTAATAACATCAGCAAAGGAGTGATATTGAGCCAAGTTGAATTGAACCTTAGAATTCAGATGATCATTCATAAAGCTCGTTCAAATACTTACTCTGCCTTCTCTCCAATCTCTCAATCGGAATTGGTTCTTGATATCGTTATGTTTCTTTTCCTGCTTCTCGATGACCCTGAACACAATAACTCAATTTGAGAGAAAAGAAACATTTGAACGAACTCTTGAACGTTGTCAATCATAACAGAGCGAGTGATATTCTTCTCATCGAGCTTGTCCAACAAGGTTTTTCCTGTTACATCATCATCTATCATTATATGAACCTCTTTGCCTAACTCAGTTGGAGCTTTCCAAAAGTCAACCTGTAGCAATGAAAAGTATAATTGAATAGTTGAAGCCTGAATACCTTTGAGTCTCTCATTCTTACTGACTGAAGAAATTGGAGTTCATCTTCATTTTGAGGTTGTAGACGATATACGGAGTACTTCCTTGAATACATCATACACGACTAACTCATTCATTAACATACTTGGCATCCGCAGCTTGATAGAGTAAGCTTATAGTTATTATAGTACATAATATTAGCTTCATTTTCTATAAATTGAGATGATGTATGTGATGTGTCTGGTCGTAAGCAGGTAAGATGGTGATGGAAAGCGAATTTCGTTTAATTACCTGAAATGGAAAATGATTTTAAGTGGCACAGGTAGGAAGCATTGAACAACACGTGAAAGAAACACACAATGAAAAGGATAACTTGGGAATGCCAACAAGCCTGTAGTCATGAGGTGAATCAGATACAGGAAACTCTTTTCATCCTCTCTCCCACCTCTAACCAACAGGATAGCTTGTGGCCGTGAGTAGCAGTAGTCCTCACCCTAGCCAGACCGGTTCAGATTCATCCGTTGAGACTGTTGGCGTGAGATTGAAGGATACGAGTTTACCCTGCTAGCATCATAAAAGACTAAATATAGTCTGCTTGGATAGCTTAGCTTATGAAAACTTTAAACAAGATATCTTTTTACTTTGGCCATATTTGTATAAAAACAGGCTGTTTATGTTGTCCGTATGTGGATGTGTATGTGTGCGTGTGTATGTGTGTGTGTGTGTGTCTGTTGGCGTGTGTGCTTATGATGATGCTGATGATAATGATGAAATGAGACTTAGAGACATCTTCATTTCTATTTCAATCGAGAAACTGACTTAAAACTTTGTAAGCTTGATAATAGATGTCTGATTGAGAATCAATTTCAATCTGTTATCAGAAACTGTCTATCCGCGTGTATGCTGCGTGTATGAGTGTCAATGTAGGTATGTATGCATGTGTGTATGTCTGATGAGAATGAACAGAATAACGATTAACGAACGGATTAAGGGGATGAAGAAAGTGAAAGTGAAATGGGATATTTCTAAATCCGATTTAATCAATTAAGTTATTCTTTTTTGTTCCAATTTCTGAAGAAGCAAACTTATGATGATGGCGATGATTGAATGAATTCAGCCAAATCGATCAATCATAATGACTTTTAAAAAACAATCGTAGTTGTATAGCTCTTATGATCTGCTCCTATTCGCTTGTTCGATAGTAATTCATAGATCATCAGATGGATAAAGTGTGAGGACAAATAACTTGAAGCCAATGCTGAGTGAGAGGAAGAGGATGTGCCGCTGTTACTTCGGTCAGATATGTCATCAACGATTATATATTTTAATAAAAAATATAATATTACAAATAAAAAGGAAAAATTATATAAGAACTAGAAGGAAACTGAAAACAGATGGCTTTCAGAAGCTATGAAGAATGAAGATGATGATGAAGACATAAGCTTCTGGCGAAACCAAAAAAGGAAAAACTGTTGGCCAGACAGAATGTATTCCAGATACGGAAGATGATGATGACAAAGAGGGGAAGATAGTGCGGACTGTGTGTGTCATATGTGTTGATGAAGTTCAGAAGCAAAAAACGGCTGATTGCATTAGTATGGGTTTCGTCTCTCACTCATATTGGTATTATGTATGTTTGGAATTGTATGAGAGGCAAGATTGTAAGGTACGACCATTGAACATCGTTGTCATCAATTGACTTGAAAACGAATGAACACAATTGAGGGATTAAGGCCAGATTGGACGTGCAAGAATTCAGATGACAAAGACAGCAAAATAAGATATGGAACTGTTGTAAGTCAGATAGTTTAGGACGTAAATATATTTGTAATAGTTTAGATAGTGAAAGTTTTCAAATCGAATCCTCTCGGATAGATGCTAGTAGCGTAGGTAATGGATGAACTTTCGTGCATCTAGTACTTCTCTATTACAATTGGAATATTCAACTTGACTACTGTGAGGCTTTGCCTTGTCTGCATGTACAGCTTGAACAACCTTTTTAAGTTTCATAAAAAGAAACAGCTTTTTCGTTCGGAGCCGAATTATAATTACGGGCAATCACGACTAACACGAAATAAGTTTGTCGTTTCTCTAAATAGAGGAGGAGGAGGAGGTGGAGGAAGAGGAGATGCGAAGGAGAGGTGACTATGTGAAAAAGGAAGCTAATAGTGAGAACTTCAGAGACAACGAAAGCACCTCAAGCATAAGTTCAAGATGTGGTCAAACGATCTGTGTATATAAGCGAGAAGACCGACAGATGCGGAAAAGGAACTATCTTAAGGCGGTGAAGAGGAAGAGGTTGAACACGAAATGATGAAAGAAAGAAAAAGACAAGTAGCCGAACAAAACCGAAAATACAAAGAGAACGGAGGGATGAACGACAACTTTTGGCTGTACAAAGGGAGGAAAGAAGATAAGCGTAGGTAGGAGACAGATCGCAACGGAAATAGGAAAAGACAGTGAAGGCTAGCTGCCCTGAGGGATGAAATGAAGAAAAGACAATGTATTATTAGGCCACGCCTTCTGGCTGTTTGTGTAGAAAAAGAAAGTTCTAAAGGAAAACTCTTGAAAAGGAAATAAGAAATGGCTGCATATGAGAAGGTATATGTGTGTGTGAGAGAGAGAGAGAGAGAGAGAGAGAGAGAGAGAGAGAGAGAGGAGGCGAAGGGGGTTGACGTGAGGTTTATAATGAGAGTATAATGAGATTCATGCAAATTGAGAGAGTGCATGCGGCAATCACTGGCTATTATGTGATCAATGCCTTATTCAGGAACAGAAGATCAACATGAAGTTCAAATGATGAAAATCAAAATGAAAGTAGAAAGAATGTGATTAGCAAATGATCGTCTTACCTTCCAATATAATGTGGAGTTTTAGTTGTCTGATGATTGTTTCTACTAGGAGTTCAAATGCCATACAAGGTCATATCAACCGAGTTCTTGAATATTTATGTCCAAAGACCGAAACTGATTGCTATCTTGCCGGAATATGCTCATGTGGCATAACCTGTACGAATTAAAATTAAAAGTTCTCAGTTCATCTACTAATCAACGATCAAGGCTACCTCGTTTTTTTTTGTTTTTCTTTCTCTCAAATATGAAATTGAAGACAATATTTATTTGTCACATTCTGATAAATTATTATTTTCAATTCAGATATGTGATGGGATGTTGAACGGTGCTACGTTGCGAATTTCCTGTCATTCAGATAATGGGACAGTACATGCTTTCGTGTGTTCAATTCATCCCGTCGGCTATTTCACTTGCTAATTTCTATTTATTTTCGCCCATTTCCATATAGGTTGTTAATATTTCGAAACTTCACATTGCACACGCTCCGAATGGTTGTTTTCGCATGTTTTACTCGTCGTCGAACAAGCAAGCTCGCCATGAAGCATGGAACTGTTTCATTGAGTGAATTGTTTGTTGTTTCTGTGAAAATAAGGTATATGCCGTTCACACAAATTGTTTTCTTCGTAACTTGTCTGTATATGTGAGGATGAAATTATTTTTATGTTTTTTTGCGTTCTCTCTGTTGGCGAAGATCGTGTATGCAACCCTCATGACGACTGACGCTCAGTGACTTAACACAGAATATCATTATTTTCTTTGTTTCTCTCTGCTTTAGCGCATTCCTTTGGAACTTCGGCAATGATGAATGATCAAATAGAAACACTACAAATCAATAGGTCTCATAACGAAGCCCCTGATGTTTATTTATTTAAACTTTACTTAGTGTGAAACTTCATCAGTTCATAAATGATAACCAGTATGAATATTCAAGCAAAAACTTGTTTGTTTACCAAGTTCACAAACGTCGCTTGTTAAAAAAACACTCCTTATCTAATACCAAATGCTTGCTTTGTGAGAAAAAGTTGGATTGCTTCGAAGTTTTTCTTTTTTGCAAGCTTAGGTTCTTCTTCGACTACACTGATCTTCTTTACTATTCAATATTAAGTTATCGTATGGTGTTTGTATCAATGACAAGCACAGTATCATGTAGATTATCAAACTTCCGTCGACTATGAGTAATATGATAGGGAATCATAAAGTTAAGTAGCAACACTTGTACTTCTGACTCACTCCATCATCTTGCGAAACCGAGTCCATGTCTCGGTCTAGATTTGAGTGTAGTTATCAATTCGAGCTCATGCGTAAAAAATATTATATTTTATAAGAATCGCTTTATCATTGATTACATGTTCTTACTCTTCCTTTAGACTAGCAAGTCCGATGTTCACCTCATTATTTCTTGAGTTATAGATATTGCATTGATGAATAGACCGCCTAGTTTAAACTTACAAGAACGTGTTAGACGAGCAAGGCCTCAATTAGAACAGAGTGGAATATCATATGCCTTAACAGTGAGCACTTAAAAGTCTTTTCAATTGTCTACTTTCCTTCTTTCAGTATGTGGGATATGTGCCGGTCCTTGCTCCGGTTCATAGAATGAACTCAAAGGAGCGAGAAGCTCTGATTAAGTAGTTTTCTCAATGTTTTTCATGTTTCAATATTGTGTTTTCAGACAAGTTTTATTAACTCTGTCAGCTCTTAAACATAAGACGTCTCTTCCTACTCCGGATCGTTTAGCAAGTGAGGTAGTGCTCATTCGAAACTTCTCCAATAGTCCTTTATTCTTTAAGTTGATGGGAGAGCCAAAACTATTAGATATAAAAGTGATGCTGAACATCAATTCTAGTAAAATCTCGGTTACATATAATGAACGTGAAAAGCTAGAATACAAACCAAAGTTAGGAATGCTATATAGGCAGCATCCTGTAATGTTTACTTCAATTGTCGATTTTATCGTGAGTCACACTTATAACTCGTGTAAATTACAATTGTTCTCTTCCAGCCAGAAATCAATGATTGCTTTGCTTATATATCGAAACGCATCAATTCAGATGATAGGCGATGTTGTGTCTTTCTAGCAGCTCCAAAAGCTGTAAGTGAACTTCTTCTCATCTGAACTGAAATCCAATTTTGCAGATAAAAGAGGTTTTTGATACTTTAGAAGAAGCTATTGAAATCAACACGCACAACGGGGAGAATGAGAATGGTAAAAGCACCCCAACAGGCAACCATAGTCGTGTAAGTGTCTTATCAGTGATTCTTTTTATGGCTCATAATTTTTCAGAATAATTCTTCCGGGGCAGTGACACCTACTCCCGGAAATGACAATTCTAGGTATTCGGACTTATTCAAGTTCAAATGGTATCACGGAAGTATCGGTCGTGAAACCGCAGTCTCATTTTTGCATAACAAAGGGGATTTTCTTATAAGGTGAGACTTCTACTGCTTCCTCATTATCTATACTGATTATCCCTTCTCAGAGATAGCAGCACGGTGAGAAATCAACTCATTTTATCGGCAATTTGCGAACAAGGTGTTCAAAGACATATAGAGTTATTTAGTTTAGATGGATCTGTACGTTTATGGCCATCATTATGCGATTCATCTCTTTTTCTCTTTTTCAGCTACGAGTAGGGAATCTGCTCTTTCCCTCAGTAGAGGATATGATTAATCATTTTATGGAAAAAAAGACGCCTATCCGAAACACAGTCGTATCTACAGAAATGTTTTTGCGTTGGCCTGTGCCTAGGGTCGAATGAGAGCACATCATCATCTCTCTCTCTCTTCCTCCTCCGCTCTCTCTCTCTCACTCACTTGTCTTCATGTTTTGTTGAGGGAATCTCAGTTTTCAGGATTTTTAACCTTTTGTGTACAGATTTACTAACACCTACAGCTCGATTTTTTAATCGAAACCCAAATTTTTAGTTCAAAGTGATCAAAGAGATTGTGATAATCTAATAAAATTCTATTTTTTCTGCGAACTCTTCCGCCCTGCCTTGTAAACTCGAACAAACTATACACTCTGAGTGAACTCACTCTCTTCTGCTCAAAGTTTTTTTCAAGTTTGTTTTGAGACCTCACTTGCATACTTCTGTTCAAATACACCTCCAACACAAAATGCTACAATGAGACGTTGTACATTTAAACTTTTATTTTCATTTCCACATGTTATCCAAAGTCGAAAAATATTGTTTAGCATGAAGACGTTGGTCAACAGTTATCACGTCCCCCGTTAGTGATAAGACGCGCACCGGCTCTGAAGCTGTAATTACGTGGTTATATAATCTCATTAACTAGAAATTATCTGCAGACTATTGCCAAATCATACATAATTAATATGAGTAAATTACTGGGAGAATATCAAAATATCAGCTGATGGACGGAGAGCCCATAAACGTTTTGTTTACATCCCGGTTTCAGGAAACTCACCTCGTGTTTTGTTTGACGTCTTATTGAACAAGCTTGTGCGTGTAATATCGCGGAACGATGTCTTCCATGTGACATTCGAGTTGATGCTGCATGAGATTATCTTAATAGGTAGATAGGCAAACAGCGATTCGTAGAGATGATACATGAGGAATACGAAGAGATTGTTGCTCGGAAAAATCTGGAAAATCAAGCAGAATTCATGCCATCTCATCTTCTGTGGCGACTACCTTGATGGTCAGAAAGGCTATCAACAGACAAGCGAAACATCCGGATATGAAAGCTTTCAATGTTGATTTAATTATTCTACCTAGGCGTACATTTTCAGACAGCTGATATCTGAAAAAAAATCAGGAAATTGTGAGAATTCACAGAACAACCGCTTCACGTCTCGAGAAAAGGAGAAATGAACTGCTAACTCACTTGATGCTCAATGAGTACGCGTTGACGTTCTTCTTGTATTCATTCTCAGACCAGTTAGTTAGTCTCAGAAAGATCGCAAATGATATTAAAGAAGTCAAAAAACCGAGTAGCAAGAAAATCATGATTTCAAAGTTCACTTAAAATAAAATTCTTAAAATAGTAACAGTGAGCAAGCAACATACATATAACAACGCTATAACAGCACGCTGATGGAACCAACCATGTGGATATCATTATCAAGCCAATCAGAAAGGGATTTCTGTGAAATAGGGTTGAGAGCAATCATGCAGTGCTAATCTTACCTTTGTTTTTCGTATGTTCTTATACGAACCGTAGCTATAACGCGTTCAAGAACCAACGAGAGACAAGCTAGAAGAGCTGATGAAGCAGCCACTGTGCGCAGAGCGTCTAGGTAAACTGTGTATGGTATGGAAGACATAATTTCTAGAAGATATGAGAATGCTGGATAAGACATATGAGGTAACTTACCAAAACGACGTGTGCCATCCAATAGAAATGGAAATATAATACAAAGTCTAGGCACGGATAAAACAAAGTATGATATGAAAAAGTTCGTTGTGATTCCTAATACGTGAGGATGAAATATGGGATGTAAGAATAGAATGATATAACCTCAAACAATGATTTGAATGTAGCATGTGAAAATGAAAACTCACTTCCTGACATGGTGTATATGAATGCTACAGCCATGAGGACCATCTCAATGATGAGAAGACCTAGGTGAAGCAGGAATAGATTTTCAGGAATATAGACATCATTAACAGTTATCATGTCGATCTGAAGTTGTAATGAGCGTTCTGCAGTTTTGAAGGATGAAGCCTGTTTTTCGGAAGCTTTCGAGGAAAATTCAACAGATCAGGTGCTTATTCTTAATTTTTGTTAAAAATTGCAGTGGACATTGCGTAATACTAGAATTAAAAATGAAATGTTAAACATATATTAGGAGAGCCGTTGTTGTTGATGCGAATCTTTAGTCAATGTGGAATGGAGTACGATTGAAATGGAATGAATGAGAACTTTCTGAAGAGGCAAAAAACGATGAAAAGCCAAATGCTAGAAGTAACTGATTATAGACCAACCTGATTACTCGACAAGGGGGAAGGCATCAACGAAGGCAGTGCTTTTCTTGCTAAATTAATGTTTTGAGTTTTGGAGATCAAGAAACCATGGCAGATGAGTTTGAGTCCGACCATCGGATCTGATTCAATGTCAGAATTCCAGAATGATATGAAGAAATAATCTCGTGAGGAGAGTTATTATAGGTGTTTGTCTTCTATTGTAGGTTTGCAGCAGTAACTTCCATCTCTTTGCTAGGCAGTGCAAAAACTTGCAAGAACATCATCATTGAGCGTACGACCTCTATTTCCGTCTTGTTACACTGAACGTCACATCCATTAAGACTTCAGACATCCATATTAACAATATGCTAATAAATAATGTATGAATGCTATCATTATATGCTCTTCTGTTTTATGATTCTCGTTGCTGTCTGACCATCTAAGTAATGCAACCGATCTGTCCCGTTACATATCACAGCAATGATTTCCTATTCTTACGTCTAATTAGCATATTTCCAAATTTTAAATTAGCGCGAAAAAATGTTTGAATGATCATTCATACATATTCATATCTAGTTGTTGATGTTTTGTTTCTTTCACCCGACAAGAGATACATCTGTACTTTCAGTTACATTTTAAAATCTGAATATCACTGTTTGTTTGTGGAGTGCTTTATGTAGTTTCTAGTTTGATTGATTAAAGCTACGCTCGTTCAACATCTTACACCTATAAGGTTTCCAGAGAGTATACTACTCATAGAGGGAAGGGCGTAATATCGCGTGAGGTGTGCAACCATCGCCATTTCACATCAGATCATCGCCTGTGGCTCGTGCTTTTAGTATTAAAAGACTTGATTTATCAGTTTCTCCTTTTTTTCTTCGTTCTTCTTCTCTTTTTTTCCCGAAAAAAACCTTTTTGATAAGCTTTGTTTATGAAAGTGCCACAAGCGATTGATGCTTTTGAAAGTGCGCTAAACACAAGTTGTGTATTGATTCGCATCGGTTTTGATGAAAGTCACGTTCGGTTGTGTGTTGGCTAGCATAATGTGCCATCCAATGTTCCAACTTGCACCCTTTATTGTTAACAAAAAGGATGTTTGTTCATTCCTTTATTTAATTTTGTCAACTCTCTCAACCTCTCCTTCTCACCCTCTCTCTGTCTCCCATCCGCTTTCTCTCTATTCCTTTTCCATAGTTTTTTTTGTTTCGTCTTTCTGGTTTTGTTGGAATCATATCTTGCTTCGTTGGCTGTTCCATAATCTATTGATTCTTTCCTATTTTCTGTACGTGTAGTCTATTTGTAGGTGAAAATGAGCCTCACTGCTGACCCAGCTTTCAACGATTTGAAGAATCATGTACTCAATGTCGAAAAAGACTTGAAAATCAATGATTTGTTCAAAGTGGATGGCGAGAGATTCCAGAAGTTCAGGTTGCAAAGTTTTCTTCATACTTCATAACCATATTGTTATTTTAGCCATTTCTACAATACTCCTGCCGGAGACATCTTGTTCGACTTCTCCAAGCATCGCTTGACTGAGATCACATTCGACAAGTTGATGGCTTTGGTAATCATTCATTTTCCTATTATTTTTACCCAATTAAACATTCAGGCGAAATCACGTAAAGTAGAAGAAATGAGAAATGCTATGTTCTCTGGAGAAAAGATCAACTTCACTGAGAATCGTAGCGTTCTTCACATTGCCTTACGTAATCGTTCCAACGCCCCCATCATCATTGATGGAAAGGATGTTATGCCTGATGTCAACAGAGTTTTGGAGCATATGAAAGACTTCTGCGATCAAGTAGTTCTCTTCTTTGTTACCTTTCACAATGTATATTCTAGGTTATTTCTGGAAAATGGACTGGATATACCGGAAAGAAGATAACCGATGTTGTCAATATTGGAATCGGTGGATCTGACTTGGGACCATATATGGTCACAGAAGGTCTTCGTCATTACCAAGTAGGACCCAATGTTCACTTCTGTAGCAACGTCGATGGTACTCATATTGCTGAGGTAAACAGTCGTATTGTTTCGCCGTTTCACTCGATTATTTCAGATCACCAAGAAGTTGAATCCAGAAACAACTCTTTTCATCATAGCCTCAAAGACTTTCACTACTCAAGAAACTATCACTAATGCAGTAACAGCCAAAGAATGGCTCCTCAACCAGGTAATCCTTTACAATTTTCGAGCTATTACATTACTTCATTTCGCCAGGCTGGAGATGGGTCTGCTGTTGCTAAACACTTCGTTGCTCTATCTACCAATGTACCTAAAGCATCTGAGTTTGGTATTGACCCTAGTAACATGTTCGAGTTCTGGGACGTAAGACTGTTTCTTTCCGAGTTCCTGGATTTACTCTTTTCTTTCAGTGGGTAGGAGGACGTTACTCCCTCTGGTCAGCTATTGGATTATCGATTGCTATTCACATCGGCTTCGATAACTTCGTTCAAATGCTGGAAGGAGCTCACGCCGCTGATAAGCACTTCGCCTCTGCAAGCTTGGAGAAAAATGTATGATTATATATTCAAGCATAATTAACTGTCGTCTGTCAAGATTCCTGTTATAATGGCCATGTTGGGAGTTCTTTACCATAACGTCCTTGGTGCTGAAACTCATGCTTTATTGCCCTACGACCAATATCTCCATCGATTCGCTGCTTATTTCCAACAAGGAGATATGGAGAGTAATGGAAAGTTCGTTACCAGGTATGTTTCCCTAGCAAATACTTCGACGAATTTGTTTTATAAAGACATGGTACTCGTGTTGACTACTCTACCGGTCCAATTGTTTGGGGTGAACCAGGAACCAATGGGCAACATGCTTTCTATCAGCTTATCCACCAAGGTACTAGACTTGTACCTGCTGATTTCATTTGCCCCGTGAAGACTCTCAACCCAATCAGAAATGGTGTTCATCATAAGGTTCTCTTTCCTCTTCCGCTATGTTGTTATGTCATACTTCATAGATCTTGTTAGCAAACTTTTTGGCACAAACTGAAGCTTTGATGACCGGAAAGAGCTCAGAAGAAGCTCGTGTTGAGTTGGAAGCTGCTGGTCACAGCGCTGAAAGCATCGAGAAGATTCTTCCCCATAAAGTTAGTTCTAATATTTGAACCTATTCATTCCTCTGCTCGACAGGTTTTCGAAGGTAACCGCCCAACAACTTCTATTGTGATGCCAGTTATCACACCTTTCACTCTCGGAACTCTTATTGCCCTCTATGAACACAAGATCTTTGTTCAAGGAGTTGTTTGGGATATTAACAGCTTCGATCAATGGGGGTATGACACCAAAAGCAATGCGATGCATTTTAATTTCACTTCAGAGTTGAACTTGGAAAGCAATTGGCTAAGCGTATCGAACCTGAGCTCGAGCATGCTGGAGATGTAACATCCCATGATGCCTCAACTAATGGATTGATCAACTTCATCAAGAAAGCGTCTCATTAATAAACTCACTGGGATTTTCAGTTTTAAATTATTTTCGTAAGAATCATAGTATATTAGAATCAGCATTTCTAGTCGAATGATGTCCGGTACAGCAAGAAAATTAAAATATTTTTTTTAAGAATTCTAAATAAAGCTTTTTATATTTTAAAATGTTGTTTTGTTGTTGCGGTTATGAACCGTGTTGTCATATCTGATACAACGTGTTCGTTCCTGCAGAGAACGGTTGCATTCCAATTTTCCGCAATCAAGAAGTAGTGAGGTTTAGTAATTGACAAAGGGATGCTAATGTATGCATTTCTCGCATTTGTAGACATGTTTATCAATATCCAACGCCTCAATTATTCTTTTTCTCACTTTCTCACATTTTCGTTCTTTTATTTGAAAATATTCAGATGGCAGGTTATGCTTTGAAAAGGCTAATGACAGAATATAGAGGTTTGTATACGCTTATTAAGTTGTTTCATTTTTGTTTAAGAATTAACTAATCGACCTCCTGAAGGAATCATTGCTGCTCCGATCGATGATGAAAATTTTTTTGAATGGGAATGTCTTATAACAGGTTGTTGAACTTATTAATCATCATTTATTCAGTTATCTTTGCAGGGCCTGAAGACACATGCTTTGCAAACGGTGTTTTTCCTGCTCGCATATCTTTTCCTCAAGACTATCCGTTAAGCCCTCCTAAAATGCGTTTTTGCTGTGATCTTTTCCATCCTAACATATATCAGGATGGTCGTGTTTGTATTTCTATTCTTCATGCCCCTGGAGATGACCCAACCGGATATGAAAGCTCCTCAGAAAGGTTAGTTAGTATGTAAGACTGAAATACATTATCGAGCATCAGGTGGAGTCCAGTACAATCGATTGAAAAAATTTTGTTGAGCGTTGTGAGCATGCTCGCAGGTAAATGAACATTGAAGACTATTCTATAGAATATGTTAAGAGCCTAACGATGAATCGCCGGCCAATGTGAATGCAGCTAAGATGTGGAGAGAAGACCGAGCACAGTTTGAGCGTATAGCTGACAATTTGGTCAGAAAAACGTTATGTTTACCGCAAGCTTCGAATGAATAACTCGACATTATTTATAAACTGAACTTGATAGTCATTTCTTCAAACATGTCACTTATACAGTTTTTAAATAAACTAATTTTCATCTGTATATCAACAGCACTTGTTGGATTTCACGTTCCGCTTTCTCTGACATCGCACGATCTCAAGTGAATTCCACATAGAGAACGGCATGACTACGGAAAGCTTGACAACTTCTGTTGCTATCAGGAGGTTCTCTTCTAGAAAATATATAAATCTTCCTCAAAATCAGCATCATAGTCTACTTGGATAAGCCATTCAATGAAATCGAAAACATACCAAGTGTTCAAAATTAGAAAGTCATGGATGCATGGGCACGGTTCAGTATATGGCAGCATTGCTCAAACATAGAAGGTATGGAACCAGTTCGAAACTCGAAAAACAAGCAGCACACTGAGCGTCCTCTAATAGAACATTCTCTGAAGACAGATCAGACTTGCAAGATTGGAACTAGTGGATTTTCTCTTCTCCTACAGGTTATAGAAATGTCATGAATCTCTCGACAAACTTCAACACGTACAGCCTCCTACTCAAAACAAAAACAGGAAAATGGAAAACCCGTTCATCATTAACATCCTCAAGGTTACCAGGTTACTAGAGATTCAAGAGCTCCGAAAGTGAACGGCTCTTTAGATCACTTTTTCCCATTTGAGCTTCTGCATTTCGCCAACCAAACCAATTCATTCGACTAAAACAACAAGATATGATGTTGAATTTGTAAAGATCAACTGCGTCTTGCTGCCTGTTAGCAGTAATGACGTGAGTCAAGTCACTTAACCGAACTGAGAAATGGTGTTAGCACAGAGCGAGAAAGCGCATAGCATTAGATCTCAAGAAAGAATTTCATGGAACTAAACTAACTGTTCTTCAGACAAGTGAGAACAACAAAGTTTCGCTGTTTTTCAGAATATATCTCTTAATAGTTAATACTAAAATTCGTTATAAGCTTCATGATGTTCTACAGAAGAGACACTGATTACGAAGGGGGTCGGTTCAATTTGGCGCCCTGGTCATGATTTGGCGGGAAATATGTGTGTTGAATTGCAAGTCCGAACGTCTTGTATATGATAATTGTATCGATTTTAATAATATTTTAAAATCAGTTTCAGCTTTTGCATAAACATCTACTCTCTCACAATCTCCCTCTCTCCCTCTTTTCCTCTCTTCATCTGTTTTCTCTCTGTATTACTTTGAAACAAACACATCGCTTTTGTAACTTCAGCCATGGCAACAGTTGAATGCTCAGCAGATTTGTATGAGCAATACAGGAAAGGTGATAGACTACCTCTAACTGCTGGAGCAGTAAGAGTTGGGTTTTTCGATTTTGTTCGCTCAAACTTTCTTATCCTTTTAAGGACTTTTATTTGCCTGATGTCGAACTAAAAAAGCCCGCCGTTGTACAAGTTCAGGTGAAACTGTTCTTCTCCCCACATACATATAACACAAAATAATTTGAATTTTAGAATTTGAAATGTGAGAAAGAAAACACATTGAATTGCTGTGCTCGTGCGAAAATCTCAGACGGGTTCTTCTACTCTAACTGTTCGTTAACGGTCATTACAAGGCAATTGTTATGAATCCTTTTCAGCTGCTTTCTTTTCTGACATTCTAACATCAAAGTTTGAGAGAGATAATATTATTGGAAAGTCCGATGATTCCAACACGGGAGGAGAAATTATTTTAATCAAAAAAATAAGAAAACAAGGCAATCTGACTGCTCAAGGGTAAGAAGACATCGAGTTGTGGGTTTCATGTTGACTGTTTGAGTTTGGTACCTGTCATCATCGAAGAATATGAACTTCTCAGCAGAGGACATGAACTTGTAAACAATGGAAAACAAAACAAGATCTTGGATCTCAATGTCAGTTGAACTACTTTTTATTTTCTTTTTTTTGCTGTTTGTCGCGTAAGTTACGCAGAAAAGAGCGTTACCAATGCACATTACCACTCTTCTCGCTTCATCCTTGAATATGTCATCTGTGTCTTCTGAAATTTACATGACTTTGTCAGACTGCTGAGCAATTCCGTGATTTCATCCCATCTGCGGAGATTACCGTTGCTTGGTTGAAAGCACAGAGCAAAGACGGTGCGAAACAGTCAGGTTGATCATAAATTGCAATTTCTCGCTAACTAAACATGTTTTAGACATGAAAGGAGCTCGTGCTCCACCTCCTAGTGGAAAGCAGAATGCTGCACAATCTAACATTACTCCAATTAAAATGATCACCCCCTATGTTAACAAATGGAGAATCTGTGGACGGTGTACTAACAAGGAAGAGCTCAGAGATATCAAAACCAGAAATGGCGAAATGAAAGTACGTTTGAATCGTATATTTTCATATATTGAAATATTAAGGTTTTTAACTTTGACTTAACTGACAAAGATGGTGATTGTATACGTTTAGCAGGTTTTGGAGATAGCGCTGTTCGTGCTTACAACGTCATTCAAAACGATTGCGTGAGTACGATATGACGTCTTCGTTCCTCTATTCTCTATCTTTTTAGTGTTATTATATTTCTGGTGGTACTGTTAAGCAAGCAAACCGCACTTTCAATGCTACTGGTCATGATTACGAGTTGACCCTCCGAAACGATACTGAGGTATGTAAGAGGATGTGATGGGAGTATGTACTCAAGTTTCAGATTACTCCATGCCATGACACTTTCCAACTTCCACCCTTCTCTCTGAAGGCTTGTCCATTGGATCGTTTGGCTCAGCATAAAGATCAAATCATTGATATTCTGGCTGTTGTAGACAAAATGGAAGGTCTTAACGATGTTTGTTTCTTCTTATTTTCCTCAAAATGATAATTCTTGTATTAGTTTGTTTCTCGTGCCGGAAAAAATATGACCAAACGAGAAGTGAATCTTATTGATACCACAGGAACGATTGTTCAACTTGTGTTATGGGGAGAACAAGCTCGTAATATGGATGAGAACGCTTCAGGTCAAGTAATCGGTATCAAAGGATGTGTTGTCAAGGAGTGGAACGGTAGTTTTCTTCTCTTGTTACATGATCATATGGTATATGCAGGTAGTATCAGTTTGAGCACTGTCGGAGGGTCTAAGATCGAGCTCTCTCCTAACTTACCTGGAGTTCAAAATTTGTATGGATGGCATCAGTGTGAGCGTCCAAAGATAGAAGCCAAAACTCTTACTTCTAACAGCTCAGGATCTGATTCTTTCTGTAAGTACCTAATCGCTTTGAGGAGAATCAAAGTTCCTTGTTTTCAGCTAGAGATTTCAAACTGATCGGAGCTGCTTGTGCTTTGCAATTAGGAAACGAGCCTGATCAACCAAACGGTCGTTACATCAGTATGAAAGCCATGGTTACTAACACTAGAGCTGAAAACGCCATTTACATAGTTTGTCAAACATTGTATGATGTTGTGAGTAAATTGAAAACTCTTCAGGCTTGCCCCAATGAAGGTTGTCAGAAGAAGGTTATTCAACTTGATGCTCAATATCGTTGTGAGAAGTGTAATACAACTAGTGATAATTACAAATGGAACTACATGGCATCCGTAAGACTATTCAATTCATTTCGTGTATTAGAACCAACATAATTAAGATGGAAGTGACGGATTGTACAGGATCCATCTGGGTTACTTTGTTCGGCAAGTCTGCTGAAAAAGTTTTGGGACGTACTGCCAACGAACTAGGAGAGTTGAAAGAAGGAGATGTGAGTTTGAAAGTCTTTTCATGAAAAACTTTTGTTACCTTCTCAGACCGATGCTTACAATGCCGTTTTCGAACAAATCCGATTCAAATATTATAATTGGAGAATAAGAGCCAAGCCAGAAACCTATAACGTAGGCATTGATTATGTAATCAAATGGGTAGTTATTGAATTTTTAGGATGAGACCAAAATGCGGTACAATGCTGTTGATGTCACTGATGTCAACTACGACAAGTATATCGCCGAATTGAAAAAGGGTATCGAGGCCCTTGAAGCTATTTAAGTTGTAACTATATAATTTTCCCAATATTGATCTGAGAATGGCTGGGCAGAGCTTTTCCTCCAACGCTTGTATGATACTCTTCCGGTTATGTTATTATGAAGTAAACATGCTTTGACTTTTATCTTGCTTTTACAATCTGTTTTATCCAGTTAATATTGAATCATTCTCGATTATTGTTATGTTATAAAAGTTTTGAATAGAATGGCTATTAACGTGGATCCATTGGCAAACGAAAGATGGAGGGATGTCCGTCGTCTTACCGACGGTCCTTCGGGTTTTACAGTAGAATTTTTCGAACCCGGACCTGAGAATATGAAGGCTATTCACGACATGAGAGTTCTAGTTATTGGTGCCGGAGGGCTAGGGTGTGAATTACTGAAGAACTTGGTTTGAGAAACGTTAATCATATTCATTATGTCAAGTGTTAAGGCTTTGTCTGGTTTTCGATGCATTGATGTCATTGATATGGATACAATTGAGCTTTCCAACCTCAATAGGCAGTTTCTGTTCAGGTTAGTGACGTTTACTGAATTAATCATCTTTTGGTATGCTAATTCATACGTTACTTTCCTCACGTGAAGTTTTGATTAACCATTTGAAGATCAGTGTTCGCTCTATGCGGTTGTGTTCTATGTTTTCTTTCTAATTTTCCCTTTCTCATCATAATGCTACAGAGACTCAGATGTTGGTAAATCAAAAGCAGAAGTAGCAGCTCGTTTCATTCAGAACCGTGTTGATGGCTGCCAAGTTACAGCGTATGATTCTTCGCTTCAATCTGAGTTATAAGAAGTTTGTAGACATAACTGCCGTATCGAAGACAAAGACCCTGATTTTTACCGACAATTTCAAATTGTGATTTGCGGACTGGATTCTATTTTAGCTCGAAGATGGATCAATGCTATGCTGGTTTGTGAAACTTTCGAAATTCACAAATAATGGTTTCATTTCCAGTGTGATTTGGCTTTAATGAATGATGATGGTAGTGTTGATATGTCCACGATTATACCAATGATCGACGGTGGCACGGAAGGTTTCAAAGGGAATGCTAGAGTTATCTATCCTCGTTTATCTCCCTGTGTAGACTGTACATTGGACTTATATCCACCACAAGTGAGAGATATCATTAATTCAGACAGCATTAATTATACGTTTGTAGATTAATTTTCCTCTTTGCACTATTGCTAATACTCCTCGTTTGCCAGAACACTGCATTGAGTATGTGAAAGTAGTAATTTGGCCCCAAGAAGCTCCATTCGAAGGTAAACTCTATGAGTTTACAGATTGATGGTTCATGACTAGTTCAGGTGCACCCTTAGATGCTGATGATATGAGTCATGTAACATGGGTTCAACGAAAAGCTACCGAAAGAGCTGAGAAATTTGGTAAAACATATACGACTTAGACAAACTACAATTATAATATGTTAAGGAATTAGAGGTGTCGACAGAAGATTGACACAAGGTGTCTTGAAACGTATAATTCCGGCAGTAGCGTCAACGAATGCCGTTATAGCTGCATCATGTGCTTTGGAAGCTTTGAAGTTAGCGTCAAAGTGAGCTTGATACCTTGACATCTTGGACATTCACTCTTTACAGCACTGCCAAGCCTATTGATAATTATTTGAATTTTGCTGACATCGAAGGAATTTATTGTGGAGTCGTCAAGTTAGAGAAAGATGTAACTTCATGCTGAACAGTCGCTAATGTGTTCGAATTCATTTAGCCAAATTGTGTCTCCTGCAGTTTTGGAAGCGCGCCCGTCGAATGTAATCCAAATGACACTCTGAATGATTTGATAGAGAATCTGAAGAAGAAATAGTGAGAGATTTTCATTTTTTTGTAAACACAGGTTGTTTCAGTCAATTGAAAAATCCTTCGGTTGAAACTAGTCAGAAGAAGCTATACTTGATCAGTAGTTTCTTCCCAAGCTTGGTGGAAGAGAGTAAGAATAACCTCTCGCTTCTGCTCTCAGGTTAGTACAGCAAAGATATTTGTATAACGATTGTATCTCAGATTTGGTTATGAATGGAGAGAATATACTTGTCGCTGATGAAGTTTTACAGAAATCTTTAACTCTTAGGATTATATTCTTATGATTGCGTGATAATTAATCTTTTAAATATTTTAATGTAAAAATGAAATAAAAACAAAAAAATGAAAAATTTCGTATTGAAGGGGGTTGCGACATCATGTATGTCCTCTAGAATCAGAGGATTTTCATTTTTCGAAAGGAATTTATTGTCTTCCTGCTCTTTTCATTCAAATCTCTCAATCTGTTCGGTGTTGCCATCTCTTACGGATAGTTCTTGAGAAGAAATTGCAGTGGTCAAAGTTCTTGAGCGATAGCGATGCAGTGTTCGCAATGCACATCTTACCTCCTACTGTTCGCTCAAATGAGAGGAATAACTGAAAACAGTCCGAGCTTCTCCTTTTTTTTGAGGCTTGCAATTGGATTGTACACATGATTTACATTTTTTATGCTTCTGCGGAGTTTTCGGTTTTTCATGCTATTTCATTTTGAACATTTCAGAAATTATTGCGCGGTTGTTCTCACGCTGAGAGATTTCCGTTTTCCACACCTGCATCGTGCTAGCCAGTTGTCCCGAGTAGTTTCATGACTGCACGTATTTTTTTTTCCTCGCAGGATAGATCGCCGTGTTGCTGTGATCGATGCGAGCTTATCCTTGAAGTATCAAGTTATACACTTTGGAGCTCATCAGTTGTCGAGTAATAACCTTATCGAATTCAGTCTTATAGACAACTCAACAAACGTATCCATAGACATTCTTCACCAGAATGAAGAAATGTAAAAATATGAATAGGAATAGTCATCGAGATCATCCAAATAGGAGAGTCTTGGAGTCAGAATCTCATTCCACTACGAATTCCTGATTGTACTGACAGGAAAAACTTCCAAAACGTCTTCCAGATGTATTAATTATTTCAAATATTTTTTTCTATCATTTTTTCGGTTTTCAATGAGATATACTGATCAAGTACACTGACGTTCATGTCAATATGTCAATATGTCGTACAAGATATGGGTGGGTACCTCTTAGGTAAGGATCTCCTTTCTGTTTCTTATATCGATAGGTGACTGTTATGCTTGATATTATTAATGTTCTGATGAATATCTGGTTTTGTGACGATGGCAGCATATGACAGTATCACAAGAAGAAGTCCTGTAACCTTCATTCAAAACATTTTCCAACGTCTAAGAGGCATGAGGTTGATTCCCGATGTTTTTCCTGAAGAGTACTTCTTTCGAGAAGTCTGAGACGCAGGTAGCTATTCCAAACGATCATCGATGAAGGTAGTTAATCATTTGGGATCGGTTGATCAGGAAGAGAGGGGTCAGAGAGGAGAGAAAATTGAACAGTTTCTATGTCTCAAGCTTTCAGTGACTCTCAACTGTACTATGTTTCGTGCCAAATGAGATAAACAGCTTTTTTCTCCTTTCATAAAAGTTTGTACAAAAGGACATTGCAAGTAGAATGTGAAAACAAAGAATGTGGCTCACATTAGAAAGCAGTAGGCAAGCCCTAAGATTGTAGCTGGCTGCGGCTGTATTGAGTTCAAAATGAGAGCAATGCTATAATAGGGTATGTTTCGAATGACTATGCAGTTGACTCTCTGGATGAAACAAGGAACAAGTATGTATACTTGTAAAAACAGTGCAGATTGCCAAAACGACTCCAATCACGTTCATAGTTACGTTAGTAGTTCCCAGGAGAAAGACGTGCTGCACTTCCTCAACAAGATAGTTCACTATCCCGTAACGATGCTGTTCTCATTGTTATTCTCATAATCCTTGCTTGTTTTGAAAAACCAAGTTTGAACTGACATTATGAACATGTCTAACAGCTGATTCTCATTTCTCTTTCGACCTTCATATAGCAAGCATCGTTCAGCTGTAGTGGTTCAGCATTTTTATATTTTTTTTGCATCCTCTTCCAAGATTCTCGAAAGCATCTATCCTTTTCTGTTTTGTGTACAAGTCAGCAATCGTTCAAAATGTTGGACGAGCAACAACATTGTTGTGCGTCAAATATTAAAATTAATTATTTCGATCAGTTCAAGCTGAAGACGGAAGGAGGCGAAGAGAATGTGAAAGGTTGCAGAAGCGAGAAGACGTTAGTTGAATCTCCCGGGGATATCTATATGGCCATTTAAGTCAATGTTTGTGGGTCATTAAAGAAATTGATATTCGATAAGTTTCGTTTGAACGAAGTGTTGTATTCACTTCAATCGTACATGGCCAGAAGCTTTGTTAGCTGTCTCTCTAAAACTTGAAGCTTAAACCCATCCATAACAACAACAACAACAACAACACAAATAAGCAATGTAGTCGCCGAAAATAGTAAAAAATACATTTTTTTTCTCCCTCATTGCTGCTGCTTCTTTTTGATATCGTCCTCACTATATACACCCTGGCAGCATATCGATTTCGATTCTTATTGATTTGAATGAAAATTCAATTTTATGTTTTTACTTTTTGTTTTCCATACGAACGTCATGTTCAACCTAAAGGCTGACTGGCCTCCATCCCACCCCCAGCATCATGCTACCTACTCACATCTACTCACATCATTCAAACAGTTCGTCCCTGGCTGCCGTCGTTCATCATCAGAATCTTCGATGTCGTATCGTTTTTTGAACACGAAACGATCATTTTTCATGTTTTGAAATCATCTCACATTACATCTCATCTATATAGAATTGGTCATTTAAAAGAAAAAAATCTTTTGTTATCTGCCACTCCATTGCTCATTATCTTGCTGTCTCTCTCTCTCCTACTCTCTCCCTCAATTACTTCTGTTTACTTTCGGAACATTTGTTACCGACAAGAGTTCTTTTCATTTTTTACACCTCAATCACTAGCTCTGGCTATTATTCCAGAACCATAATGATAATAAACTTCATAAGAGAGAGATTTGCTTGATCCCCTTCCAATGTTCCATCATCATCATGATCCATCTCTCTGCTTCAACCTCTCTCTTCTCTACCTACTCTCTTTCAACGTTTTTATCTTGTTTTCAATTAATTTATTGTAGTCAAATGAGAGAACACTTCTCACCGTCTTCCTCATCATTCAATATTTTTGTTTTTATTCATTCATCTCATAAATTCTCTTCGATCAAATGATTTTCTTTTTTCCCTCGTTTCACAACCTCAAATCTTATTCCTGCCGTTCCATCTTCAACCTTCTTCGTACCTCTCTTACTTCTCTCCCTCTCTAAGAATGAAGTTTTCTCTCTATCTCTGTTCTCTTCACCTCTCTCTCTCTTCCACTCTATCTACTCCATTCCCTTTCTCTTCAACCCCCACCTGTGTCCTTTTATAACTTCTTTTTATTCGCTTTTTCTAGTGTTAAGATTAAATTTCTCCCTTTCACTCATTTTTTTTATGAAAAACGTTTGAGTAACTGAAAAGCGGAAAAATCTTTCAAAAACCATATCCGGCTGACGGAATCGGCTGTCCATAGATTCTTCTCTTCGTTGTGACATCATTTTACACCACAAATTAGTTTGAGAGTTCCATAAGTAATTCATAATAACTCTGACTCCCTCTCTCTCTCTCCCTCTCTCTCTGGATTTCTCTCTCTCTCTTATATCCAGAGCATTGACCTCTCTCCCTTCTCATTTCCTTTTCACTTAGATAGTGCAAACTTTCTTTTCCCAGAATTTCGAATCTACCCCCCCCCCCTTTCCGAGTTCCAACGTGTGTCTCCCTTTGCATCATGCTCACAGCTTCTCCTTCCTTCTCCCTCTCTCCTTGTACATATCTTTATAATTCTCACTCTGTGGAAAAGGAACCCCTCTCTTCTATTACTTTTTCCACATTTACGAGAGAAAATTGGAAAAAGAGCACGAATTTTCATTGCGATCACTCTCAGAGATGTTCCTCTCTCTATCTTCATGTCCATCTTCATTGCCAGCTCACTTTCCTATCTCTCCCAATCTCCCTCCCTTCTTCTTCTCTCTGTTAACGGCTTGTTCTCTTAACAAGGAGTTTCAGTCAACCAACTACATTTTCTCTTCCACTTTTCTTATTTTTATCTCATAACATATAGACAAATCTTCAAATAATGTGTCTGCTGCCCTTTTCTCAGTCCGACCGAATGCGAAAAATAATTTTTTTTTTTTTTTACAAAAAAGGCTTTTGAGCTTCTTTTCCACTCCCACGCTGAACTAATCTCTTGTTTTCCCAACAACATATTTTCTTTTATAACTATCGATTCAATTATACGTGGATGATAGAAGGAACGAAGACATCACCGATCATCTCTTCTCATCAGATGCATTCTGATTTCAAAAATCGAAATTATTCGAGTTTTCTAGTCAAATGAACAGCTTTGTTAAGAAAATAGGAGAAGTTTCAAATTACTGAAGAAGTAGCCAGACGTACAGAGAAGTGCCACACACAGAGGCAGGCTAACAAACTTTTGAAAGAGAGAGAGAGAGAGAGAGAAAGGGGAGTGAGTGAGTGAAGCAAAGATTGTGCTAGACCCTACTAGCAACCCCTCAGGCATTCATTAATATTTATAATTAAATGAATTGAATTTCATACATTTTTCAGCTTTTGCTTCTTTTGCTTGACGTTGTTTGATCGTTTTCTTGCTCACCTAGCTTAATGAGCAAAACGAAAAGCTTTCTTTTTGAACATTCTCCTTCTTTCTATCCATATATGTGGCTTGAACTCTGATCCAGATGATGGTGGTGGTGAGGCAAAAAGAACAAAGTCACCTTCCTTGCCACACTTGGAAAAGTTACCAAGCTGCCCGCTAGAGCATTGAAGCTGGGCTGACTGAAGCTGAGAAGCTCGCTTGACTGCTCATCTGCTAGAGATGAGAAAAAAAACGGAGAGCCAACAAGAGATATAAAGAAAAAAAAAGAATGTGAGAGAGATAGAGCGAAAGAACGAACTAACCAAGCACGGGAAGGAAGGGAGAGGAAGAAAATGCCCTGAGGCTGTCTGTTGCTCTCTCAAGTTTTTCATATATTTTTCAGCTTCTTCCATTGACTGGCCAGTGAGAGCTTCAGTATTCTCTCTCTAGCCTTATAGCCATCAGCCTACTCTGGTACCTCGTCGTCTCTTCTTACACCCCCACCATCCACCCTCACGCAGCGTTTGTTTCAAGCTTTTCCTTCTACTTCTCTCTGTCTCTCAATATATATATATATACTAATACATTTAACTATATATATATAGTTGTAGTAGTTCTTCTATTAATCTTTTTAAATTCATATTTCCTATTCATTTACATAATTCTGTGTGTATGTATGTGTATGTACTTTCATGTTGAAGAATATTCGTTTTTGTTTTAACATGGTCAAACGCCCCCCCCTCCCTGCTCCGCACGAAACCTCCCTCATTTCCTCCTTTTTTTTATAATTTTGACGTTTATGTTCTTCCTCTTCTTTGCAAGCATCCAGCATCAGCAGATGAAGCAGCATATTCCTCTTCTCATTCCTTTCATTATCTTTCTTCTTCTCTTCGACACACCACCACCCTCCTTTCCTCTCTTCCAGCCCTCAATTATCACTAGTTTACCAAGCTTCATCATACCGGAAAGAGCAAAAAGACAGCTGAATCATGACATAGAAGCACATTAGACATTCCCTCTTCACCAACATGACAATTTCAGTAATTTCATCGCCTTCTTCCATTCAAGACCCCATAATGATGTTGAAAAGAAAAAAACAAAGATAAAACATATTTCTTGTTACTTTGAGCATTTTTCCTTCTTCCTTCCTATGAGCCTATGAATGTACGTAACATCCGACAAGCCCTTTTATCGATCTCTCTCTCTCCCTCTCTCCATCTCTCCATCTCTCTTTCTCCATTTTTTCTGTCTTCCTCCGTCCCTCTCTTTCTCCCTCCCAATAAAGGCATTGAGTTCTTTAAGAGTTCAAAAGACATTTGTCCTTCTCTCTTTCCATATCCAATTTAACTTTTAAATGTTCCAATCTTTACTTTCACTCTTTTAGTTTTCTCTCCCTCTCTCTCTCTCTCTCTCTCTCTCTCTCTCTCTCTCTCTCTCTCTCTCTCTCTCTGTTCATATC
>CALQYR020007257.1:505949-521233 GCA_943334845.2 Auanema sp. JU1783
TTTTCTCTCTCTCTCTCTCTCTCTCTCTCTCTCTCTCTCTCTCTCTCTCTCTCTCTCTCTCTCTCTCTCTGTTCATATCTCTCTTTATCTTCATCTCACTCATCTTCATTTCGTACTTTCACTGCTTTAAAAACCTTTTTTCTGCAGTTTTTCTCACCCTCACGATGCTAACTCCCCCACCCAGTATTTGCTTCCGGCTATATATGGCTTTGATGAACAGGAAAGAAAAAAGTCTTTTATTGCTCCATTTCTCGACTCTCTTATACGTTCGCATTCTCTCTATGTCTCTTATCCTGCTCGCTAGGTGTATGAAAGAGAATTTGAATGAGGTGTGTGTGTTGGTAGCGAGGAGAAGGAGGTTCTTGGTGGTGTTGGCAAGGAAAGGGAGGGGGAAAAAGAAGAGTCCAAAGCTGTTCTTATGTGTTTTGTATGTATGTATGTCTATGTATGTCTATATATGTTATATGCATGTATATGTATATGTGTTTCATCATCATCATCATCATCATTCTCATGGTGTGAAGCCATGTGATAGTCTTAATCCTACACCTTCCAATATCCGTTGTACTTGTGTTGATGGTCGAATAAGAAAACAAATGAATCTCATTAGCATAGTGAGAAGAAAGAAAAAGAAAACAAAGAAAATAATGAACAAAATGTGATTTGAATTCATTCAGTTCCATCAAATGTTCTCTTTCCTTTTGCGTTTTTTCAATCAAAAATGGCCTTTTCCTTCTCATTTGACATCAAAAATTGCTGTAGCAAAGCAATTAAGCTTTGTAAGCATTAAGCATTGCTTTCATCTCTTCCTTCCGCTTTCTCCTTCCCCATATGGCACCCATATTATTTCTTTTTTATTTTTCATTTTAACAACTTCTTCTTCATCACTAAGCATCATCATCATCATCATCAGCATCATCATCATCATCATAATCATCATCAGCTGCATCAGCATCATTCTCACTAGCATTGACCATTCCTTCCTCTCCTTCTTCTCTTCATTCTCCTGCCCTTACTGACTTATTAGCCTTTGAAGCCATCTCGTCTTCCTTCTCTCGCAATCATCCATTACAGTCTCTTTTCCAGCCAAAAGCTCAAAAGCTTTTCAGCTTATCGCCATTTAATTTTTTAAAAGAGTAGAAGAAGAAGAAGAATGAGAGAGAGAGAATGAAGAATACTGAATGAGGAAAAAGACCAACACAGAAGTATTATAAAGCTTAGAATGAGTAAAGAGATGAAGCCCATCGTAATGAGCTAGAACATCATGTATATTGTGTCAATAAACATGAGCTTAACTGATTTCATGCTTCATCCTCATCTACCTTTATCGTCGTTGTCGATTATCTGCGACGTCTCAATCATCAGATTGCTTCATAATCCATCAAAATCTCCAAGATATATCTCATAATACGCTACTAAACACTCTAATCGGCAACTAATTAGCATATCTGTCTCTCCCGTAAATTCACGTATTTTTTAAAAAACGACAAGTCTGACGTAAGCATGCACATCTTCATTTGACAGTATATTACAGGAACGAACGGTTGTATTCATATATATATATATTATGCTGATTATGTTTCATATAGTATACCTGTTTTGGTATTATCTATCAGTGAGAATGTTAGAGAGAGATAGAGAAAGGAAGGAGAGAGGGTGACAGACATAAAGAGAACGAGGGAGGAAAGGAAGGGAGGGAGTTACATAACCAAAACAATCTGAAATGAGAGGAATAATGAAGCCATGTGCTTATCGTTTCAACCCCCGGAAGGAATATCATCATTTCATTTTCAATATCTATCTATTCACATGATTCTCTCCATCTCTTAATTATCATCGTGTCTCATAAATACCATATTGTGCGTGTATGTATGTGTGTGTGTGTGCGTGTATGTGAGTGTGTACATGTGTGTATGTGTGTTGTGATGTGATATGTGCAATCAGACAACAAAAGCAAAACAACGTGGTAGGTGCTGATCATAATGATGATGAGGAGAAACTGCTAACAACACAATTTGCTGATTATCCTTGTCATCCAACCACATTTTGTTTTTTGCTCCATATAGGTTGAATCGAAAGTTTCAGCCTCCATCATGTCTTTGATTTTAATTTCCTTAAAACAAAATATGTAGTATGTACATTCAGTTTCTCATATAGTTATTGTCTCATTTATCATTATTTGTGTCAAATCGAATATATAGATATATGGATGTAGAGAGAGAAAGAGAGAGAGAGAGAAAGAAAGAGAGAGAGTAAGATATACTGATTAAGAAAGGAGAGAGAGGCGGAGGAGGTAGGAGAGACACAAAGAGGGAAAGTAATAGAGGGAGAGGGAGAGACAGAGAGAGAGAGAGAAAGATATGGAAGTAGGAAGGGAGGGAAGGAGGAGAAGCTTTTTTTCTTTTTGCTCACTTTTCCCTTCTCTTCAGCCGTCTCTGAGAAAATGGCTCTGCTCCCTCACTTTTTCTGGCAGCATTAGCTTCTTCTATTATCAGCTTAATCTGCTTTATCTTCTTATTGATGCTTCTTCGTCTTCTTCTTCATCTCCTTCTTCTTCATCTTCATCTCCTTCTTCGTCTTCATCTTTCACAATCGTTGGTTATATTCTCTTTCACCCCCTCACTCCATATAATATATGTGTATTCGTTTACCATATAATTAGTGTGATATTGCAGCAGTTCAAAATTAACGAGCATGGAATGCCTCGTCCACCATCCCTCCTTCTGCCGCCGAATGAAGGAGGGAGACCGAATGGAGTATTTAAGGTAATGTTCGTCATCTATCGTAAGCTAATCAGTTAGTCAGTCAAATCAGTCATTTGAGTCAAATCATAAGGAAATGCTATTTCTGCATTTTCTAGAGGAAGTGACAACAGATTTTCTGTTTTACTTTCTCATTGTATATTCTGATTTAATGCTTACTAACCCAGAATATAAAAAATCAGATAATCGGCTAAGAACTCTGGGTGTAGTTCGCCTGCTGACGTAAGCAAATCATCTGAATATTATTGAAAATTGATATCAAAACCTGCTACTTGCATAATTTATTCAGAGGGCATTGAGAACAGGCGATGAAGAGAGAGGTATATGAAACGATAGAGAGAGAGATAGAGAGGGAGTTGTAGATAGAGAAAGGGAAAAAGCTTTCCCTCATCATCTCAAAACGCACAGAGAGAACGCAATAGAAGATAAAACATGCTGAAGTTCTGAAAGTTAATAAGCATGCCTCCCACGCCATGCCATGTATACCGTCCGATAGCGTTTTCCGTCTTCATCAAAGCTAATGCTAATGATTTGATTTGTTTTTCTTTCTATTTCTTTATGCTTCTCTTGTCATAACGAATCATCGATCATATCTGACGAGAAGTTATGAAGCCTTTGCTCTCAGCTTTTCCATGACGAAAACAATCTCATTTATTTTGTTATCATATCAACGTGTTGAAACATTGTGTTTGAGCTCAAGTTGAAGATTCACTCTCTTCTAATCTCTGATTATCCATTCGCTAATTACATTCATCTTCTACTTCTGTATCATTTCCCACACACATGTACATCGACGACCATATATAGAGAAGCATACAGACACAACCGTTCTCATTATCGTACAAATTAAAATGAACATGAGCACCTGATCGGCTGTCACGTAATTCCCACGTAAAGCCCACGCCACGTAAAAATACAAACTATTTTTTTTACCCTCAGCTTTTGATGTAAAGATTACAGCAGAAGGTGAGAAGGTGGTGGGGGGAGGAATGGTTGATGACTCTCTAATGGGTAATCTCATATCCTCTCTCAGTAGTTGCACCACCCAACACGAGCGAGAGAAAGAGAAATGGAGAGAGAAGACGATAGAGAAATGCCTCAAGCAATTTTCTGACTATAGAAAGAATAGAAACTCAGCGATTTTCTATCACATAAGATTGGATAACCAATGAAGAGATCAGAAAGTGTGCGAGAGGTAGGGAGAGATGAATGCTCAAGGAGATAGAGGAAGATAGCAAGAGAAAGCATTTGTCAAGTACAACCATCTGTCTTTTGAGAAAAAGCAGTGGAGTCATCGATTGCATTGATTTCATACTCCCTCAAATTGCAATCGACGACCTGACCTGAAGTTATTCAGAATCTTTCCTTCCTCCTCTAATCTTCCAGCATTCATTCTATGTTTTTTTGAGAGAGACGTCAAAAGCCAGAAAAATTTCGGATTCTGAGGTAAGTAAGCCCGTATTCGAGTACTGAAAAATAGTGAATGTATTAAGATATAGTGAAATAGTAAGAGAGGAAGAGAGAGAAAGAAGGAGGGAGCGAGATAGTTAGAGAGAAGGAGTGATGATGTAAAGGGTATACATGGAGGGGAGATGGATGTAGAGAGAACGCATATCCATACTAAGGTTATGAAAGGCATTCTGATCAGAAAGCTCATGTCAAGGAAATCGTTCGTCCACAACATTCATTTCAACTTGTTTTCTCATCTTTGACATACTTCTCGTCAACATGTCGTTCATGTCGAGTATTTTGAAACATTCATTCGCTCAAGAAAAAATGACTTACAAGCTTTTCTCTATTTCTTCGTTAAATTCATCTGATATAACTGATTGCAGACTCCTCCTTTAATTTGTGAGCAAGGACCTTCGGCTCCAAGCTCACCAACATCACCCGGCGGCCGTAAACGATTCTTGTCGCCATTGAATATTGATTCCATGAATCGTGTCAATTTGGTAATTTTGAAGAGTTTTCTTTGAATAATATTCAAATTTGATTTTAAGCTTACAACTGCCTATGCTCATGATTTCACCAAATTATCTCCACTTTCTCCTTCCTCATATCCTACTTCCGATTTGGGCTCAAGTCCACGTAGTTCAATTAGCATAACTACATCCACTCTCAGCCCATGGAGCTGCTATCGTGATCAAAATAAGAGCAGGTTTCTCCTTTTTCGGGAATATTCAAATTTAAACAAAAAACTTAGTTTCAGCTTCGATTTGGACGATGGATCTTCTGATGTATCCAGCAAAGACCTTTTGTCACCTGGTCTTATGCTATCTCCCGCGCCATATTCTCCATTCTCTGATTGCGAAGGATCCGAAACACCTTTTTCAGCTTTTGCTCGTTCACCCACCGTATCACCCAATCCCATAACTGGAATGTTCAACCATTTCACGTAATATCATATAATATCCTCTTTTACATAAACAACAACCAATTCAGATTCGATCCTGTTCGTAGTTCAAGTTCCATGTCGGGACATAACATGCATCTGTTAGATCCTTCATGCGGCATGGCAACCTTGGACATCGAATCAAGGTAATTGGCATTTACATAATTAAAATGTAATATTTTCAAACCAAAAAATATTTTCCAGAGGACGCAGCCGATCTGATAGTGACATGTCGCCAAAAGAGGAGTGCATGGATACTTCTCTGCTTTCAACAATTTCCGTGCCGGCGACAACTTCCCGATCAGCACCGGGCTCATTCAAAAAACGCCTTTTGGTTCAATATCAGGAAGAGCAAGCACAGATTAAAGCCAAAAGGAGCAGTAGCAGTCCACCTCCTAGTTGTACGGTATGTTTCATATTATAACTGTTCATGTGACGTATCAGCAAACTACCGATCCTATTTTACATCTGTTTATTTCCATTTACAGGGTTCCGAGGTAGATGAATCAGATTTACGTAGTGTCAGTCGGGTAAGCGATCGCCCACTATCGCCTTGCAAATTCGTGAACGCTTCTCATGAAAACGACAGACTCCCTTCAGCCGCCATTGAACGAATGGAACATGAATCGTCTACCGCAACTATGCCACCTTCAATTTTACATCAGCCGCACGTCACTCCTGCGGTGTCAGCTCTAACTTCTGAGTTAGCAGCAGCAGTAGCAGCCGCAGCTGCATCTGCGACAACCCCTCTTGATCTCACATTAAAAAATACTCTACCAATAGAAACGATTCCACATTGGATTGAATCTCAAATGCTAGCTTGTCTACAGACCGCATTACTACAGTCAAGTCCTAATGCGCATATGTTGGCACAAGCAGGTTCACAATCATCAGCACGGGCATTCCCAATACTCAAGGGTTCGAGCTTATCAACAGCAATGCCTCGAACGACAAATGCAGCACGAACAACTGAAGTTGGCCCGATTAAAGGAAACACCTTGTGGAGACGTAGTCAATCGGAAACGGATGTATCGCGCACGCAGCAGCCAATCGCTCACAATTTTGCGAATGGCGTGTATGCTTGTCCAACATGTGGAGCAGTTCGTTCAAAATTATGCAAAATTTGTGCTCATATCCATATTTGCAGGGTTTTTCATGTCATGATCGGCTGGCAAAGCACATAGCATCTCGCCACCGTGATCGAAGTGCCACAGCAGCACAAGAAGAAGAAGCCAAAATACACAAATGTTCACAATGCACAAAAAAGTTCACACGTAGCGATATGTTGACTAGGTATAGTATGGTAATATTCAAATTTGAATATTCTATTTAAGGCATATGCGTTTGCATACAGGCGCTAAACCATACGAGTGCCAAGTATGCGGACAGGTATTTTCTCGTTCTGATCACCTATCGACGCATCAACGTACTCATACGGGAGAAAAACCCTATCAATGCTCCAAATGTCCTTATACGGCTGTAAGCTCATTTAATATTTTATTATTTTGAATAAGATATTTGAAGAGTCGGCGTGATATGATAACAAGACATTTCCGAACACACGATCTGAAGGAAGACATTCCAATCGGACAACTCAGCTTGTCCACCGAATCCATAGCACCCGTACAGCCTGTAGCCATGCTGCCAACTTCTCCCACTTCACCTTTTGCAACAAATTTACTTCCGACACTGGCGAATCCAGCTTTTTATGGCAGTTCGGGCAACATAGATAGCGGTAAGCACTTACTCCCCTCTACCAATATGGATATGTAACTTTCAGCTAGTAGTAGCGCCGCTAGGTTGACATTAGGCAGTGCCGGTTTACCCAGTGGAATAGCATCAGCAGGTCCTCCTTCTCCAAGCTTTTTGGGCTCAGGTGAAAAGTCGGCTTTTCAACCGACAACTCAATCATTAAATTCGCGCTTATTAGCGCCACCAACCCTCATTCACTCTTTGTCCGTTCCATCTTCTCCTATCTTCAGCCGGCAAGCAAATTTGTCAGCTCCCAACATTACACGTCAGGCCAGTATTGGCTTGTAGTTTTCAATTTCCTTTCGTACATGGCCTAACAACATTCAAATTAAGCAATTATACCGATTTCCTTCCAAACTTCACACTTAAGTTCAAACTACAAACGTCAACATCAGGTACAATTAAGCGGTATGGAGTGCTATCTTTCAATAAACTTCATCTATCATATAGATATATCCTCTCTTATGATCTTTCACATACATACATACACACCCACAAACACCCAAACAACAACTTTCTCTCTCTCTCTTTATCTTCCATCTTCCAATCGTAGCATATTGCCATAAACAAAGTTTGGTTTGTGAGAAATAAAAGCACAGAAAGGAACGAATTCACAGCATGCTTTTCCCTTCGTCTGCTACTGCCGTCACTTTCATAAACAGTAAGCACATGTAAAATATATATTTATATATATTTCTATTTTATACTATATTTGCTACTGATATTGTGTATATAACATGTATTATAATAAAGAATTTTATACGTAACACGTCTCATTAGCATATTTACGTGATTCACGTGTATTACATCTCTTAGGCTCATTCATTGTTAAGCGTTTGCAAGTGATGAGCGGTTGCTTTCTGGTGCTGTGTTACAACGATTGAATACAGGAAAGACTCAAAATCTTTGTATTATTCAAATATTCATTCATCAACTTCCGTTTTGCAGTCTCACTTCACGAAATTATTTAACAAGCCAGACAGCACAACAGTTATGATAGACAGGCGTGCTCAAAAAAATGGAACAGACGAAAGAGGATGAGAAAAACGAAACAAGGAAGAAGCAGGAGGAAATATAAAATTCAATCATTACTCTCTCTCTCCCTCGCTTCTTTCCTCCCTCACACAGACACAAGCAGCAGAATGAGAGAGAGATACAGAGAGAAAGAGAACAGTCTGTACATGGCTTGTCAGTAAGATGCTTCTCTAGCACATGTCCAAATAAAGAGATATAAATGCTTTTCCAGAATTTTCAAGTCAATGTGCAATAAGAAATATTTGTAGCATGAGTAATGATAAATGAATGAGAAGCAATTCTTTCCAAATGCATGTCATCATTCGATATGAACAGACTACAAGACAAGCTTCAGCTTCAGTTCATCCTTCCTCAAACCACAAAACCACGTTAACGACGAAGTTCTTTCCCTTTTTTCACATAATCCTTTCCATTTTCTAAAGATGGCAAATGTTGTTAGTCCTATAATAATATTTCTTGCAATCGTTATTCCTCTGCATTCACGCTTCTGTGTAGATGATAAGAAGGTAAAGCTTGAGAAAAAAGTGATTGTTATTCTATTCGTTCAGGGATTTTGCAAAGGACACGACATATGGGGATGGTGTTTCCATAACAAAACTTCCGGGAAGTTTGACTGTGATGAAGCCAACTTCTGCGTCGGTCAGGTGAGGAGTTACATGAAGCATTATTATAAACTTATTAGAGCTTTATAGGAAACATTGAAGAATAAGAAGAATAGTGGTTGCTTCGTTCGCGACAACAGCACTGTCTGTTGCTGTAACGATGCGGTAAGGATAATCATTCAAGTGACATCTGATTATATTTCTCTTAGGATGGATGCAACTTAGGGTTCATACCGGTGTCGCCGAAATACGCCTCGGGACAATCATGTTACAACTCGGTAGAGGAGCCCAACGAAGATGCTCGGTTATTCAAACCATGCGATGATCCATGGTGTTTTGCCTTCTTGAGTGCAGTGAGTTACGTGAAATGCATACTGATACAAAACGTTGTTCAATAGGATGCGGAAGGTGGCTTAACAACAGTTCAGCGAGGTTGTCATTCTCGAAAACTTGTATTGCATCACATGTCATTGGAAGAGGATAAGGTTAAATAAATGTATTTCCGTCTGCAGTATAATCCATGATTTCCAGAAACACCATAACAACTCGCGTTGGAGAGATACTGAGGCTCTGGCGTCACAACCAACATGTGAAGATATAGCTATGGATGCTTCAACAGTAAACGGAACACAATCCCTTTGTTTGGATTTCCAATTCGATGTTTGGAATCAAAAACTACTAAATTTGGAATAATCGCATTTCAGCAAGATGGAACTCCACGTAAAGGTCGTCTCTGTTGTTGTCGGGGCTCTAGCAAGTGCAATGAAAAGTTTTTGTGGGCCGACGCTGGCATAACAAAGGTTTAATATTATTATAAGAAAGTCCATATAAAGAACAACAAAAACAATTTGAAGGATGAGCTGATTCAAATTCAAGAAGAACGAGGGAATGCGCTGGGGAATGGCTGTCAGCAGATAACTACACTAACAATCTCTACGCTCATTAGTTCTTTTGCCGTCCTATTATCACTTTTGTAGGTGTTAGCTTCATTTCGAAAACCATTTCCACCATTGCAAGCTTCTCACAACAATACGTAATACTTAACATTCTTTGTATTATAATAATACATCAAGAATGGTCACATTTCTAGCATAGAGGAAAAGAACTAACTGTGACGGGCGTTACACTAATCCGTTTACGAGCGATATCCACAGTCGTTACTTTGACCAATAGTTGTGTTCCAACCTTCAGATTTACACTTAGATTATAAAGTTCTTCATTGTATTTCTCACCTCTGGGAATTGACCACCCACAAGAACATTCTTATGTGCTAAAGCAGCACAATCAGCACCGATATCAACAAACACTCCGAAAGCTACTTGATTGAGCACACGACCAAAAATTACTTCTCCAATCGTTAGAGATGAAGCTGAACGAACTTCTTTCTATAAATAGACTATGAACCACACAAATCCAGTTTCTTGATTCTACCTGAAGTGGAGGTGGTGCTACTGTTCGTGGTGGGGCTGTCAGTAGTTCAATCACTAGACTTTGTTCCGTTGAAGTCGCTTCTAAGCCTTTCAGCGTTGTTTTATTATTCTCAGAAAGATTGGAAGCATTTTCCAAGGGGATTTTAGCAGCTTTCAACGTTCTTTAACACAAGACAAATTTACAAAAATCTGGAAATCTGTTACTTCTTGGCGACGTCATAGTGCATCGGATGTACTGTAGTGCCGTCCAAAGGATTATAATCTACTTTGCTTCTCTTCTTCTTACTTTCTCCTGTATCTGGACAAAAACGATCTTCCGGTGGTGTTATTATGAGAAATCCTTTAATCAAGAATCAATTAACTAGTTGAAGTATCATCTAACCTGCACTCTGTTCGAAAGACTTTGGTCCTAAGCCTTTGACATCCTTCAGTTCTTTTCTGGAAGTGAAATGACCATTGCTTTCTCGAAATTTTATGATTCCTTCAGCTGTTTTCTTGTTCAATCCACATACTTGTCTAGAATATCAATCTTGGGTATTGAGAAAAGGCAGAATCTCTCGTTGAATGCAACCGTTCTGAGCTATCATTCTCTCAAAAAATGAATGAACTCACTGAGTACTCTGAGATTTTCATTCTTTAAACTTGAAATAGTGAACGAAGAAAAATAGAATTTAAGAAATCAAACTTACTGCAATAAATGGAGAGAAGCGTTGTTGATGTTAACACCTCGTAATGATACGCATTGGCGAACAACTAACTCGAGTGCTTCACTGAGTTTCTTCTCGTTCACTGAATGCTGATAAAGAGATGGAATGAATAATCATGTTGTGAGTTACTTGGTACATTCCAAGACCTAGATGTTTCGGCTCAATTTTCACATACTCTGCCATAGGATTCAATAGTCGTCTACCAATGGAGACTGGGATGAACATTCGATATTATAACAGAAATTGAAAACATGATTACCTGCACTTTTTTCTGTTATGGGGATGTTCGGCAACTCAGCTTCTGCCAGTTGTGTTATGCTATACTTCGATGCCCCAGTCTCCGGAATCACACTGCGAAAGAATCATTGAATTTCTAGGAGGAACTTTCATCTTTTTCACCAGAATTTGACATCATTTTTAGCGAAATCTTTTCTTTTGATCATTTCCGAAACAGCTTTCTGAGTTTCCTTAGAAGCTGTTCCGTTACCGATAGCAATGACCACTTTGTTTTTGCAATTATTGGCCCATCGGGATAGAACTTCTTGTCCTTTTCGATCGAAAGAGTTTCCTCTCAAACCGAATGAGATGGTTTCAATGACAGATCCTTCAATGAATAATATATTACGGCTGTAAGTCTTGTTCATACCCGTGTCTGATAGGAAAGCTGATTTACAGGCAGCATAACCAGGATCTAATGCTATTATATAACATCCTTCTAACCCTTCTTGCGCGAACAGCTGAACCAGATTAGCAGAGAAACATGCTATTGCTTCAGCCTCTCCTTTTTGTTTCAAAACTCTTCTGGAAATGAATGAAATGAGAGATGGATATGCTCAGAGCTTCAACTTACTTAACCGATCTCTGAACTTTAGGAATAAGTAAGCGAGTGAGAGAGTCTTCAAGTGCAGTGTCAAAAAGTTTTTTATGATCCGGATGAACTCTACAAGTGATCAAAGTTGCATAAGGAAAAAGTGCCGAAAATACCGAATTCTAGAAGCGGGGTGAAAACGTCTCAAGTCAGATTCCACTTCGACTTTCCAAGATAAGACTTCCTTTTCTTCGGCTCTCTCCATGGCTAGTATCTCAATCAAGACTATAAGTCCTTTTCAAGTTGGTTCTTCGATTGTACCTGATAGCCGAGCACTCTATCAGCTTCCTTCTTGAATGCAACGTATGTTTCGAAATGTTTGATCAAACCGAACTCTCGGCAATCTGGAGTCCATTTTTTAGCTTTGTTAGTTAAATCACACTTCACATATACTCTTATTTGCCGATTACCCAAACTGGCACTGAACAAAATAATTTCTAATACGAAAGGAACATGTAACAAACTGACATTTCTTTCGTGAAGTCTACGGTTTCTGGGGTACGGTTGATAGCATCTGATAAGCAGAAAACAATATTACTTTCTACTTTCTTGAGCGTATTCAAATCTGAAATAACTTGGAACTCAGTTTATAGTCCTGAATTCGCTACCATCGCTCTTCTTGTTGATATATGATTGCAATGCAATTGTTTTCCCCGATAATATATTTTCAGCGGCAGATCCGAGACCGAGCTCCCTGTAGTGTGTGAGTCAGAAATACAGGTAGTCCTAGGAACAAGAACCTAGCTTTATCTGCTTTTGTTTTTCTCCCGGAAGTGTAAGTTTGAGTAATGTCAGTGATGTCTTTTGGCTCTCGAGCTTCTCGCAAACGGTTCATCGCAAAACTTTTCTCCTTGGGGTCAGTTATTTTGGATTCTACCACGTTTAGAGCTTTCTCTACTTTCTTGTTCAGATCTCTGAAAACGAAAACAAAAGTTGTTCAGAAAGTGATAGCAAACTTGGCTTCCTTATAAGTTTCGAAAGTTTTTCTCAATTGGTCGCAAGACAACCCACCATGAGCATCTCCGCGATACCGAGCGATATAAGCAATCTTCAAAAAGGTTCTAACTCACACGTTCATAGATTTACCTCATCGCCTTCTTCAAACAGCTTTACAAGGTTTATTGCTTTCCTAGTATCGATATGACTCTACAAACAGCAATCGACTTTTTCAAAACTGTGTTGATAGTAAGAACCTCATCAGCAACAAACTGTTGTAAAGTGACATCTAAAAACCAATCCTTCGACATCACAGCTGAATCAGAGCTAAGCTACGTTAAAGCTGCATGGAAGGCAAAGGCTGTAGATATGTTGTGCAGGAGAAAACTGTTAGGTGTGAGACGAACAAAGCAAGTTGCAGAATAAAATTTATAAGAACATGTAAACATGGGGGAGAGGTTAATCTGCTTCAAAATTAATAAAATTTCCAAAAATTAGTGATTAATTATTATGGCTAAAAAAGGAATGTTACATACATACATACATACATATAAGGATATTCTCAATATCAACATCATCTGTCCAACAAATATCACAATAACCGTCGAGTTATATACTGAGAGGTCTATCATACAGCTGAACCTCTAGCGAGAAAACTGTTTCTGCGTCGAGCATTACTCAATAGACGACGCTCTTCCCGTGAAACATAGTCCTGACCATCAGAACAACTTCAATTGGGTAAATCTGTTCGATTAGTTGCTTTCTCTCTTACTATTCTATGCCCTCCACTGAAAAGCGAGCCCAATTGGCTAACAACGACTCTCCAGAAACCATGTCAGAAAGTGGAACACCACATAGTGAACGAGCTTTACTTTCATATTGCACAATATCCGAAATAATGTTTTCACAGCTCTGTTGTTGACTCTGATAAGGAAAGCAGAATCTAAACACAAACCGCTTTGGTCCAAAAATTATCATTCAAACTGTATGTTTCTTGCAAACTACTGAGGTCTAAACTGATATCCAACCCGACACCATTCACTGACTGTGTTTCATCATCTCTGAAACAAAAACTCAAAACAAGAGAACAAGGAAAAATTTTTACTTTTTCAATTTTTTCGCGTCGACTTCGTTCCCAAAGCTCTCTGTCGAAGTTCTTTTAACCGCCGTCCTGAAAACGAAAAGACGTTGTTATCATAAGATATATCTATTGCCTCGGTTTTTCTTCAGTTTTCGCTGAATCACCTCTTATCTTGAGATTTTCGCAGACAATCTCGAATTCTATGGGTTCAAAGCTGATGTTCTGTATTTCTGGGGGAGAAGAGGTTGAGGGCTCATCTACAAATCAAGCATTACTTAAACAGACTGTATGTCTATAACGAACCTTCATAGAGAGAGGAGAGGTTCAACGGTCCATCACTCAGTCCATCATTCAATATGATTGAAGGAGTAATGATATTCGGGATTCCTTGTCCAGCTGAAGCACAAACAACAGCTAGAGATTCTGGAGCTTCTAATTCCTTGGGACCTTCTGCGTTGACAAAATTAATATAAAAAACGGAATAGGAACAAACCGATTGCTTGTAAAGCTCTAGGGGGGATAGGACCATCTGACATTCCAGCATCAATGGCTACTGAACAAACAACATAATTAAACAATGTTAAAATGACTCACTCAAAGGAAGACGCTGATGATATGGTGATTTCATACCGATGAAGTCTTCCTGAAAACTCGAATAAGAGATTTGTTCTACAGGTGAAATAATACTCGGATTGTTTTTCTGATAAAGAACTTTCTTCCTCGGTTTGGTCCTCGTATGAGCTTCTGACGATGTGGCACAACAGCCAATAAGGAATTAATTTTAGAAAACTCCTATAAGGACGTTATGAAAATAGAATTAATTATAGTGGCCCTCTTACCTTATCCATCTTCCGACATTTTTCGACGATTTTCGGATGACAACCTTCTAGCGAGTCTTCGTTACCAGGTGCGGAGAACACAGATGCTCTAAACAGAGCAATGTTCTTGTGATTAATCTAGCTCACATACCCAAATTGAGAACCTAAAAACTCATGTTTTTCAACTTCCTTCACAACGATCTTCCTATCCATTCCTACTGGTGCATATACTTCGAATGTATCAAGTTGAACCTTGGGAAGTATAAAGATAACCAAGTTTACATCAAAACCTACTTCGATGCCACTTTCAGTTATATTTTCATATTTTTTAAATAAATTCTCCCAGTTATACTTTAAACGTAATCTACTCTTCTTCAATTCTTGAAGTAAATCATGATCATCTTCACTGAAACGGAGACGAGATGTAAGTTGCAGCAAAAAGAATCGAACCGTTCATCTCTCTCCATTTTCTGAACAGAGCAGAACGAGATAGACCTGAAATGATTTATGCTTCAGACATCAGTTTATGAAATTTAAAAAACAATTCAATAAACGTAATTTCAATCGATCTCTTAATAATATAATCGTAATTAATATTGTGAATTGGGTTTTCGCGCAATTTTTGGAATTTAGCAATAGAGCACGTTTCGTATCAGCAACAACTTGTCGCTGCGACACCTTAGGGTACTGCAACACTATATAACAAATTCTCCGCACCTAGCAACAAAAACTCTTAACAAGTTGTCATCCAAGAATTGTCAGGAGAAGCTCCTGATTTTATAGCTGTTGTTTCTATAGCAAAAGAAAAATAATGCTACTTGCCAGTTTGCAAACTTGCTCTTCCTCTGTAACGTTTTGAAGCTGATATTTGATGTTATATTCTATTTTGGAAATAAATCAT
>CALQYR020007259.1:8571-59010 GCA_943334845.2 Auanema sp. JU1783
CAGAGCTGGAGCTAGCAGCCTTCTTTTGAGCAACTGGCTTTACTGGTGATTTTTGTACTGGCTTAGCAGAAGTCTTCTTCTTCTTGTCATCATCAGAATCTGAGTCAGAATCAGAGCTGGAGCTAGCAGCCTTCTTCTGAGCAACAGGCTTAGCAGATGTTTTTTGTACTGGCTTAACAGCAGGTGCTTTTTCATCTTCCGAGTCAGAGTCTGTATCAGAACTAGAATCCTTCTTAGCGGCTACTTTAGGCTTTGCTGGTACTGCTTTGACAGGTTTCTAGACAAGTAGTTTAAACAAGGAAATATTCATCTCATAATTACCTTCTTGTCATCCGAGTCAGAATCGGAGTCTGAATCAGAATCTGCAGTCTTTTTGGGTGCTGGTTTGGCAGCTTGTTGAACTACTTTCTTGGCAGGGGCTTTCTAAGATTATAAAAACATTAAACAAGTTACAACAAGTGTCTCATACCTTATCGTCAGAGTCGGAATCTGAGTCGGAATCGGAATCTTGCTTCTTTGGTGCAACCTAAAACTATGTAAAACCAAAAATCTGAAACTAGGAACAGTTTACCTTAGGAGATTTAGCTTGTTGTTTCTTAGCAGAATCCGAATCAGAAGAATCAGAAGAGGATGATTGTGTTTTTCTCTTCAATGCTGTTTTAGGCTTGACCTGAAACCATAGTTCCCATACAACGAGATATTACGCATGCTTACTGCAGCAGTCTTGGCCTCTTCCTCATCAGAGCTATCGGATGAACTCTTGCTGGGATTAAATTTTTTTGCTGCTGGAGTGTTAACTCCGGCAGCATCACCTCCGCGTTTCCTACTATTCTTGTAAACATCTACACAAGACTTGAAACCGGGTATCTCGTCATTTTTTTCTATCTGAAACAGCATATGTTTTGTGACTAGAGCTCATTGAACATACAAAGGTTTTAATTTCTTTGATTTTAGCTCCACTGAATAAATCTTTTAACAATCTAGGATTTCTTTTAAAAACTTCAGAATAAAGGATAGCCTCTCCATATAAATCAGCGGCGGCCATTATATAAAAACCCTAAATATAAATATTCAAAACTGTTCCACATATTCAAAAGTATTCCAAATAAAGAAATTAGTCCAAATTAAAAAGATAACAACAAAAAATATTCAAATACGAGCAACTACGAAATAAAGCGTATCAGACTGTAGTTTTCGTGTGAGGACTATTAGATAGGTATTATAGTGAACTAAATTGAAGTATATTTAACACTGTTTGACGATTCTGTTTAGGAGCCAATCAGTTTTAGACCTTTAAACCTTTCCTCATCAGAATGCTTTACAAGTTCCGGTGTTCTAATCTTGAATAATCAAATTGAGGAAATTGACTTGCAAATTTTGAAACAAAACTGTAATCAACTTTTAATCACACATTTCTCGAAATACTTTCGTCCCATCCAATAAGTTTCGTCATCGTAGGAGATGTTTATGACGGCATTATGTAATGTACGTGACATATAATGTAATTCAGACGTATTTGATAAATTTGCAAGATATATTACGAAACTGTAGTTTGTACTGTAAGGATGAAATCTAAGAAAGAGCTACGGACTATGTAGTTTGTTGAGAACTTAAAGAAGAAATAAGCACGTTATGTGGTTGAAAAGAGAACACACTGGTAGAGATTAACTCATTCATATCAATCAATGTTTCCATCGGTTTGACCTGGTAGTCTGTGATGAAGGCCATCTATTGGAGATAAAACAAATGAGATCTAAAGGAAGCGCAAAAGAGGAATCCTTTTGAGTGAGGCTCATGCTGTCTAAAGCCTTCATACAGCATTCAATCATGTGAAATTCACTGTATATGCAGTTCATTCATGTGTAAGAGTCATTTCGTGAAGAGGGTACAAACGAATAGTTGGAAAGACAAAGTAAAAACAATGAAACGGTAGCTGTAAGCTGAGATAGTAGAAGCATTCCGTGAGCGAAGATGATTCCTCATGCTTTGGCGACTATTTTTAGTTAATTATCAAGAGATGCAAATAAAGAATCGATAGTGATAAGATTCGACCATGTTGGTGTATGAGTCCAAAGGTGGACAAATACAACAATGTACGGTAGCAAGAATTTGAAAAATTCCAGGAGAGCACAAAGAATCATCGCATAGATCATCTTATTCCATGATGCTCAATTTCTATTTTGCTCTGAATCATAAGAGTACAAAAAAAGTCTTAAGCACCGTGCAATAGATAACTATGAGTAATGATAGGATTATGAAGATGATTATGCATACTAAACGTTCCAAATTCAGTTGTAATCTGGAAAGAGATTGATAACAAGAATGATTTGTCAACATTAGTAATGATGCAAAGAATAAGATACCTATCTCTGAGGTGCATGAAGATAGACGATTCTCATAAAAGCTTAAATTGCAGTTTTAATGTCCATGACTAATAGCTATCTCCTTGTCTGTATATAACAACACCTATCACGAATCATATATATACTCATATGCTTTCCATTAAATCTGCATCAAGCCTGGCGCCGTTCGCTTTCCTACTCCCTGACGTTGTTCGCATTCGCATTTCAATGATCATTGCTGCTCAATCTATTTTGGCAATCAAAATTATTATTTGTTAATTATGTTTATTTCAGTACACAACGGTTGCATTCTATTATCTTTCTATCGCTCTTTATCATAGTTAGCTTTTCAAATTGTTGTTTCAAATTATATGTTCTAGTGTCTACAGCATAAGTATAGTTCCTCACTGCTATGTATGTACTTTGATAGTGTCTTCATGAGTAATGGCTAAAATCATAATTGACTTATATAATTTCGTGTTTGAAAAACATTCATTATCTGAGAACGTAAGAAGATGTTGGATCTGTGTCTAATTGTGAAACAAATGAGAGTGGCTGGCAGTCGAAGAAGCGACAACAGTGACAGCAAGCAGTATTACGTGTATTTTTCTATGAAATAGTCAAATAGGATTAAATTTTTTTGTCATCTCAAAGGGGAAAGCGTGTGTAGGCTAGTTACAACAAGAATGGGAGGATGATTCGTCATTTCTGAGAATATACAAACGAGGAACCGTAGAGGATTCATGTTACTACGGGCTATGGACTAATCAGATTCTGCAGGAAATCTGTAAGGCTATGTGGAGGCTTGACGGATATGTGACGTCGAACGGCGACGAATTTAAACATTTAGAAAGCTATAAATGGTTTGAAGCTTTGCTTTCTCATTTCTCCTACGCACACTCACACATAAGATATATTTTCTTTCTTCATCTTCCTGTCATAAAAATGAGTAAAAAAGGATCTGAAGAATCCACCCGGATCAAAGCAGAAATATGAGATGTATTTGCAAGATGATGAATGGGTGAGATGAATTACACTGTTATTCCATTTATAAGTTTTCAGTTCATGAGCTATTTTTATTTTATTTCTGAATTCATGTAGCTCCTCCCAACTATTAATGTTATCACGACATTCAATTCATTTTAGGAACAGAACATGTCGCTATGTCAGCTTGACCAAGTCATTCTCTGAAAAGCATGAATATGCTCAAGCTTGCCTTCACTCTCAACTCAATGATCTTCATCAAAGCTTAGCATACCTGACGGTTTTAACATTTTTACCGTCTGCTGCTGCTATTCATTAATCCTACATGTGATTGTGATAACAAAACATTTCATTTTCATCACAACTTATTTGCTTCTTGAGAACTTCTCGTTCACATTGATGTCATGATGATCACTTTTCGTTTACACACTTTCATCCTAAATATTCACAAACTTCCTCAACCTTTTTCTCCTATATTAAGTTCAACGACAAGATAACAATCCATATTTCGAAATTTTCCTACTGATTACATGAGAGTTAGGACTTTGTTCGTTCGAACAGTTCGCCGTGCACTAGAACCTGGTGATGCTTTCTGCTTCTTGCTTCCTTTTCAGCCCTTTGCCATCGTTTAATATCTGATTTCTCTCGTACAACTTTTAACCAAACATGTCGTACCAGATTTTCTGAGTTGTTCTTATCATTTTCTAAAATACACATGACAAATTGACGTAATACACAGCCTTACCTGACGTGTTATCGTTAGCTGAAGCTCCGAGAACGGTAGTAGCTTCTCTTTCATTTGTCTTTTGATCTATCTCTCTTTCTCTTACTCTATGCCCATCATATTATACTTTAGACCATGTGGGCTCCGTCCTGAAAGAGAAGAATTCACTTCTGAAATTTGAATCTTCACTTATCCCACCCAGATCAGCGAACGTCATGAGCTCATCGGTCCTAACCATTTGATCTCTAAATTTGAGAATGTTTCACACTTGCTCATAAGAAGCTTACGAGACCAAGAGCACTCCGACTGATAAACTTCTGTTTCCATATTTGTGGTTGAGATCTGTGATGAGCAACCCACGTGTGATTAGGCAGTAACATTTCTAACATAATTGGAATGTTCATCTAAAATTTTGCGACAACGCGTCTCTTTTTTTTTGCTTTGAAGCTCATACTCTTAGCCTGTCTCTCTCTCTTCCCCTCTCTCTCTCTCTCCTGCTCGGAATTGTGGAGGCGAAGCAACTCAAATGATAAGAAAGTTTTGATTCTTTAGCATCTAAAACTCTAATAATACCGTCATTTAATAGCTCAAGCAGCACTGATATTCCTCTGCTTCAACCGGATCCATCGCTCAGTGTTTCTTTTGTTTTTCTTTTTTTAACGACTTCTCCATTAACATTCTTCTCATTGATAGACTCTTCTACAGTACAGCACCTTTCTCTTTTATAATCGTCTCAGCCATTCGTTGTGTGAATGTCCTTTGCTTTATCTCTAATTCTCTATTTTCAGAATGAGAACCATATTCCTATATGTGCTCATCCTTTTTTCGGTCTTTTCTTACATAATGGCAGATTGTGGCTGTGGAGCCAAATGTGTCAAGTATTCTGATGCCAGTCATTGCACAAGGTGTTGCACGGGATCACTGAAGCGTTCTCTTAACACATGGAAGGTTAGTATTACTTTCTTATTCACTCACCTTTCCATATTGAGTGCCATTTCCCGTATATGTGCATCTTGTTGATCATATTGTTGATGTTGTTCTGTTACAGGATAAGACCATAACACGCGGTCATCGCTTCCTATTACCTAAAGCAGAATCTTCTATCTACCGTACCCCCATGTGGCTACAAAATAATCCTAGTCCACGAGCAGTTAAGCGAAAATCGGAATCATCATCTAGACGTCTACTCAGAGATTTGAATGAGATTGTCGCAGCACTGGACGAAAGAGACAACTTCTTAAGGAGTTGATTGAGCTCTTAAATCTTACATGAAATTTGTTATGTTACTACTAGTTTTTCTTTACGTTCCTCGATGTACTCGGGAAATTATCTCACTTGGCTCATTCATTCGTCTTAGGCAAAGTTCACATTTGATCTCAGAGAACAGTATTATCTACTTGTAACCAAAATTTGGTAATCCATCCATCATCATTGTCCCCCATTTGTTTCTCCATGAACCTCAAGCGCATAATTCATTTTTATCTTCTCTTAATACTCACACATATTTATATACAATGTGAAATGAAATTATTAAAAATTAATTAAACCTTAAAACTCAAGTTACACTCGTAATGCCTATGGCACATCACTGGACTACCAGAGATTCAAATGGAATATTCAAAATATAAGATCGTTCAGAGTGAGAAAGAGATATGTGAGTAAAACGGATATTATGAAATGATTACCGGTAGCCTTATTCTACTATTAAATCTGTTTTATGAGCTTCACGACCCTTCGAGAGAGATATGGAGATATAAGCCACATACCGGGTTAGACAAGGGATAAGAGTGAGAGGAAGCAACTTCCCATTTAGTATTGATCCAATAAACTGCAATTCGTTTACGTAGCTTCAAGCTCAAAATAGGTAGAACTAACTATATACATTCCATAAATAACGGCCACAACAAAGCTTGTTAGGTTACACATTAGGTATCTACCCGCGTCCAAGGATAGCCCATCAACAAGCTTGTCATTATGCAAGAAGGCTCCAATGACTACACTTCCAAACAAGGTTTTAATAAATACATTGAATGTCTGAAATTGATGGCATCATCGCATTCCTAGAAGTATCACAATAATACCTCTAACATTAACAACACGGAGTAAATAGGATGTAAGAGACCGGCACTCACAATACATACGAATATAGCGGAACCAGCCGATATCATACATGCTGCCATAACGATGCACAGCTTTTTGAAAACACTTCTTGGGGTCTTCTTACGACGATACAGTACAGCCTGAAAATGGAAACTTGGTTTTAAATCAGAAGTTCCCTATCTCTCCAATATTCTATTTCGGTAGCTCACGATTATGACCTTTGAACTAATTAGGTTGATTGAGGAAGATACGGTTCTCTCTGATTACTCCAAAACACAACCGCTCATTAAACCGTTCGCAAAGAAATGAGTCGAAACTCACGCGACTCACGCGATTACGTCAAAGGGCACACTTGAGTTCGTAAAACGTGGCACATCCTCGATCAGAGGATAAAAGTTCAAAATTAAAAGAAGATATTTTTCCGGGAAGGTCTAATTGCCCATACATTAATGATCGTTTATAACATGTGACGCAAGCAAGATTGACGCATTTTCAACAGTCCATAATAACTTATCACACACATAAAATTCTAGAAATATGGAAAACTCGAAAATTTGACTCATTTCCACGAAAGATAAAAATAACGTAAACACACCCATTCGAAGCGCCTCGAGACATATCCAGTTACAACACCGATGGACCACAGAATGCAGTACCAAATGGTGAAGATTGTTGAATCGGTTACCCTCAACTGGTAGGCCTGGAAATAGACCTTGCCCATGTACCTGTCAAGTAGGTTATTGTTTATTCGTTAAACTCATATCATCATACCGTTCACGCTGTACAGAAGCCTGATCTCTAATGATCACGAAAGCTACGACTACAAAGCGTGAGAGAACAAACTTTCTGAAATCATAAAACGAATTTTATCAAAAACCATGGTTGATAAAATTTTTAATTATTTGAATTTAATCGCTCCCCACGCAACTCTCACTTCTAAAAACTTAGTTTATCAGATCCTTAATTCCTAAGTGCCCTGTTAATAGCTCACCTTATTGATGTTTGCCACGCGTGCCTCTCATATGTTTGGAACGTGTCGTTCTCAGTGAAGTTAAGATTAGGGTCTATCAGAACTAATAAGGCAACCATATTCACGACTCCCAGAACACCTAGAGTTACCTGAAATTACTAAAGTGCTCAGGGCACGAAGTATTAGAACCAACCCAGAAGTTTTCACATAGAATAACTTCTTCATACAGATGCCCGACAGATACTTGCGTTTTCAAAAAGTAATCGACTCCTTCCTTCGTTCCCCTGTTAGGTTGAAATGATCATGAGGCAATACACAGCACAAACCATTGTCGAAGTAGTTCCTTGATCTTCTCGAACCAAAAAAACTTGAACCCGTCGACCCCAGTCTCAACTGTTAATAAACATTTGACCAAGACCTGACCAAGCCACTAACCTTTCAGACCCTCAAAATCGAAACCATCGAGTTTCGGTAAAACTCGGAATGGACATTGTTCCTGAGAAGCAACCGCTTCCCGGAAAACGTTTATATCGAGATAGCGGATGGGAACCTCACAATCGTAAACCCTTAATAACGCCCACACTAACAGTAGTACGATGGAAACAATAAGATTAAGAATCCTATATTCCATATCTATTAATTCAGATTGTACACGAGGAAAGTTTGCTGGAAACTATTTAACGGAAAACCCGTGTTAATAAATAACATGTGAAAACGATAACAAGATTTATTTATAACAATAACTCCCGTCACCACGCTTAACGCTTTCCACCAACTTGGGGCTTAGCTTGCTTGACTTGCTTAGGAGCCTTAGTGGCTGGGGCCTTGGGGGCAGCAGCCTTCTTTTCCTGAAATGTTTCAAAATAAATAAACGGTTTTGCTATCCGCAAATGAAAACAACAAAAAACTTGTTGAGTTCAGAGGGAGCACTCCCAACTAATTTATAATGAATTACTATTGCGCCTTTTCGACACTCAAAGAGGTGTGGATATACCAGTTTAAGCTCTAATAAAGCGCTGCGGAAATGATTTGATTTGAAAAATCCTCACCTTAGCAGCGGCAACTTTAGCAGCGCGGGCAACCTTGTTGGCTTCCTTGGCAGCCTTAGCAGCTTGGTCTCTCTGTTGCTTTCTGAACTCGTTGGTCTGGTTTCTCTTGGCAAGGAGAGCTTCGAGGGAAAGTCCAGCGATTCCTCTGGTGGCAACTTGGACAGTCTTCTTGGTCTTCTTCTTGGTAATGGTCTCTTGTCCATGGTTACCCTACAATGCGTGAGTGAAAAAAAAATAACGAAAACTTGAACAAACCTTCTTGTGCTTAATTCTGTAGAGGACGGTCCAACGGATGTCACGTGGATTACGCTTCAGCTTGGTGGACTTAACAGCTTTGTTGTTCAAGAAAATTTGAACCTGAATAATTAAATTAGAAATGAATATAGAAAATTGAATTCACTTTTCCATCTGGACGGACAACTCTCTTTCCGTGACCAGGATAGATCTTGTATCCAGAGTAGACACAAGTTTCCAACTTCATGGCTGTTGGATCCCGAGTTCTAGAATACTACAAGTTACGAATGGACTCTCTACACACACACAAAAAATGAGCGCCAATACGGATATCTCAATTATAATTAAACTCTCTAATCAATATTAACTTTAAAAAAATTTTCTTTTCTTGATGAGTGAACCTAACAACAGATATAAACCAAAAATGAAAAAGAAAATACTCAAATTATTTCCGAAATATTTAGGATTGCTGAGGGATTTTATGGGCGAATTGCGAGTAATGCACACTAGCATAGAGGGCAGCCGAGAGCTGGAATATTTACGATCAAGGTTTTCGTGTCGGGACCCGAACACGCGTTTTTTAAAAACTTGGTTTTTTCATAATATTCCAAGTTTTAACTATGTTTAAGCATGCTTTTTAAAGTATTTTAATTAATAAAAATATAGGGAATAAAAATTATTCAGAAAAAAATCTGAAAAGGTTGACTTTCAAGTCTGAGTAACAAGAAAATTAAATTTGAAGCTTTGGAAGGTTCCATTTTGATTCATCATATCCTTAAAAGTATTTTCCAATGTTTTTATTTATAATATATGCTGGTATTCAACTTCCATATAAGAAATGAGCTCAAGTTTTGAATCCGTTCTCGAAAGGATAGTGGGCAGCCGCGCAGTCTCTGGGTACTGTAGCTAAGAATTGGAGCCAATACTGCAAATCGGGGGGTATTGGCGATCGAATCCTAAATTCTTTTTTGATGTTTTTTCTTTTATAAAATTAGTTCTGTACTTGTACAAAGGCATATAAATTAAGGAAAGAGAGTGTTTGCCCCACATTATACTTATACATCATATTTTTTCCATTTATCGACTTGTCATATGAGTGTGAATGACTAAAATTTTTATTGCTTTATAGAACTTGAGGTCATCATGCTGATCCCCCAGAAAAACAGGAAGGCTATCTACGAATACCTCTTCAACGAGGGAGTTTGTGTCGCCAAGAAAGACTTCAACTTGAAGAAGCACCCCAACATTGACGGAGTTTCCAATCTTGAAGTTATCACTTCTCTTAAGGTGTGTTTTTTTTTGCTCTTTCTTTTGTGCTTGTATATTTTCTTAGTTGTTTGTTATGTAGTATGTTTAGAGTTTGGCTTCTCGTGAACTTGTCAAGGAACAATTCGCATGGCGCCACTATTACTGGTACCTCACCGATGAGGGTATCAACTTCTTGAGAGAGCAATTGAACCTTCCTGCTGAGATCGTCCCAGCTACCGTTAAGACCAAGCCAAGAGAGGTCCGCCCCGGAAGCGAACGTCCAGCCAGAGGACAAGGAGGTTTGTCATAACTTGATTAAGCACAATTATTCATTGTTTTGTTATAGCTCCAGGCAAGGAAGGAGACAGAGATGCCTACAGAGCTGCAGATAAGGTTACCGATGCTGGACCAGGAGCCGGTGGAGTCCACCGTGGTGGTTTCGGAAGAGGAGCCCCTCCAGCCCAATAAATGTTGTTATTGTTTCAATAAATTTGTTTCGAGACATTAAGTCGTGTTCATTGATGTGGTATCGTCCGACAAATACTTCGACAAACGCAACAGGATTACATTATAACTTAAAAATTAACAGGGAGATGCCTCCCAGAAATCGGAAGGTCCCATACGTCTATAATAGTGGTAATCCCGAAGCTACGAAGGCTGCGTAAGATTTCTTTTCTGTTCTGTTACTAGTGGTTCTTATAGAAATCGGACAGAGCTACCACAAACACAAGCTCAACCACCTCCACCACCACCACCTCAACCACAAGCTTCTAGAAATGAAATGGCAGGGCTTAATGTTTCTATTCATCCTATGTGGCCAACGTACATGCAATTCAGTCAGGGGGAACTGTTTTTCGAATGTACTCTATTCCTCTACTCAGTATTAGCTTTGTTTCTACAGTATTTGAATATTTACAAAACTTTGTGGTGGTTGCCAAAATCTTATTGGCATTATTCAATGGTAATATATTTCTGTTACATACCATTTATAGTAACGTTTTGAAGAAATTCCATCTTATCAACCCTTACTTCCTATCATGTGTAGGATTACTGTTGGGCTGGAGAGTCACGAAGTGTTTTTGGAAAACAGTATGAGCTTGCTAATTTTCACCGAAAATCCACGTGTTACAGATTACTGATACTGTGGCTAGCATAGCTATAACTAGGTCTCCGTTCCAGAAATCCGTATGGACCATAATCGAATATGCATTTATTAAAACTCCTTTGATGACATTGATTGTCACTAGCTTTCTGTTTAGGTAAGTGTTTGAGATACCGCTCATCAAGCAGAAAAGAATGCAACCGTTCCACGCGGTTTGAGTTTTTGAAAATGAAATCGTTACCTCCTCACGTGGAGCAATCGTTGATTAATATGCTAATTTTTTCCGTTTAGTTTTTCACGAGTTTGCCAAGACTATCCTTTTAGTTCTGTGATATGGATATTCTGTCCGTGAGTATTTCCGTATGATATGCTGAGTTAATCAATCGTTTCAGAAGTTTCATTTATATTTTCATGTTCCAATCTTCCATTGAGAAAAGAATTTCTTCAGTATATAGAGCTGTGAATGAATGGATTGGAGGTAAAATTGATTTCAATAAGGTACACAGTTATCAGTTGATTCTTCTAACTCATTTGTTCTCTACAGGTACTAGAGAAGTTCAGTGATCCTCATCCTGATGAAGTGAACATAAATGCCGTTCTCCACATGTGCTGTTTGAATCCAGGTTGTGTACTGTTAAGGGGCTTTACTAACTATAGTGTCTTAGAAAACATTAGAGAAGAAGCCGATATTCTATTAAAAGATCTTTGCTTACGCCTTGCTAGAAGTGCTTTTGCTGGATTCTCAACAGCATTCCTATCCATTGCATTACCTTGTCTTTTTGTTCCAGTAAGTGAATATCCGAGATACAATTAGTGAATGGAATGATTAAGTATAAAACTTCAACTGGGTTCCCTCTCAAAGTATTGCTGGACGAAACTTGGGAATATGAGCTTGGGCTTGTTGTTGGGTTAACGGCTTTCTCATTATATGCTACCTATCTCCTTCCTTTAAATTATTTGGATCTCTTGCACAGGTGACTATTTGTCCTGCTCATATTTCACTATAGTTTTTCTTCCTGAAGATGTGCTGTCCATCTTGGGATTTGGAAGGAGATCGAAGGACCAAAAGTGGGTCACACAGGAACACACACTTAGTTAGTGCCGATCAATCGATACATATCTAATTAACGTAACTTTTCAGTTGGACCGTTCCAGCTCCGTGGGTCAACGCTATAATGTATAGTGATACGAATACAATTAAACGGTATGATGGGAGATTCTTCCAAGCTCAAGCTCACGAGCCTTACATCGGAGTGGCAGCCGACCCATCTCGCATAGATCATTTATGGTTTTACGTAAGCTGACTTATCAGCTCATCCGACATGATATATCCTTTTCAGCTATTCTGTGGACAACCATGCTCTCTAATCAACTTTATGTGTATATTCGAAGGCTCTCTGATTGTGATCCAATTCTGGATGTTATTGTTAACAACAGATTGGCAGCAGATTGTGACACTGGTATTGCTCATGTTTGCCAACTATTTATTACTTGCCAAGTTATTTAAAGACAAAGTAAGTGAAAAGTTGTAACTATTTCTGATCAATCTCTCGTTCAGGTTATTCTTGCCCGCATCTACGAGCCATCTCGTGAAGATTTGGTTCTAACGGAAGAGTTGCGCTTAGCAAGTGCAGCTAAAGCTGCTGCACGAAACAAAGATCAATGAATCTCGATCATCAACGAAATAATCAAAACACGTCATAATAAATAAGTCTTTAGTGTCTAAATTTGTAATACTTAATCTCTTTCACTTATGTATAAATTGTAAAAAGAACATTATATCTGTGATATTTTCGGATTGGGTTCGCAATAAATTATTCGAAAAGTAAATATGAGAAACCGTGTGTTCTGTCACCTCTCTATCGCATTGTTCTCCTAACAGTTTTCAAAGTTGTACTTTGCTATCTCAGGAAATGACACATCTACCAGAATGTCATGATTTACTGGGACATCCAGTCCGCATCGACTTGATTCCCGGAAGTACTCATGTCAATTCCATTGTAGGCAACCTGTATACAGTTGATCCCATATCTGGAGATATGATCGTTCTGAGTTTCAAAAATGCACGTTAGTACTGACCAACAGAACGTTTCATGATCTTCAGACCTTCAGAACCAGAAAGTATGAAATGGATTCCAAAAGGGTCTATGAGGTCAGTACACAAAATAGAGAACAACGTGCCAGAATGCGTTCCGTTCTCTCCAGAAGTCGAGGAAATGATGGCAGAGTTCTTCCGTAAGAAGACAGACAGTGTCAATGCGGTGGAAATAAGCAAAAGGTTGGTGGAAGAGTCATCGGTTTAAGTATGAAAATTAAAATTTAAGAAAGAATGACATCATCAAATGGCTGAAGAGGAATCATGTGGAGGTAATCGAAACTTTGCAAATATTTGAAGTTTCATTTGTTATAGGTGAAGAACCGTGGAGAGACTTTGATAATATTTGGAAGTGTAAGAGTAGAAGCACCTTATACTTCCGAAGACTGTTATTGTGACAACTCCATAATCCTCAAACGTGTACAGGCGATGATCGAAAAATGTCCTCAAACATAATACTCATTGCTATCTCTCTCAACAGTTGTATACTACGGGTTGCTGCTTCTCATTACCAATTTCCATATAAACAAATCAACTTCTTCCGCATTTATCTCATTTATATGTGTACCATTTGCAAATGTACATAAGCAAAGAACTTCACCTCTAACTCATATATTTTTTGACCCTACATGGATACCAGTATTTACACAAGAACTGATTCACATTTTTATAAATGCTACGTAGACAGCGCTCAAGCGCTCTCTCTTATCAACCCCCTATGAACTTGTACAGCATATTTCAGAGCATTTTCAGATGCTATTATCATCCTGTCAAGCTATAAGCGTGAATTTTCTCTCATAAAAATGCTTTTGAGACAACTTCGTCTTTGTTATTCACATGAGTGTATGTTGAAATCATTATTGTCATCACTTGTCTGTTTTATCGGACCAATTTGTTCATCAGCAAGCGGAGCAGCGTTCTTCAGATAGTAGCTTTCATTACAGACAATTGGTCAGAGACGTCCTATCCCAGCTTTTTCGACATTCAACTATGATTGATATTATCATTCGATTTGTCACTTTGCTTCATGCCCTTACGATGCTGTTGCATTGTCTCCTCTTGCTGTCTCAACATCAAGTCCCTGTCAAACGTCAAGTTTAAACCTATCACAATGGGCCTAATCACATAGTCCGATTTTGAATTCTGTTAATCTTTTTATTGCTTGTTCTTGTGATCTATCAAATGCCAAAGATGGCTTTCATGTTAAATATTTGCTTTCAAGCTGATCTCATCCTTGCTTGTTCTACTCCAAAACACAAAGCAATGCAATGTACTTTTGATCATCACTTTTTTGTTTTTTTCGAATACAATCTTCATCAACCATTTCTAACTGGCCTCTATTCTTATCAAAGACATTGCGAGAGTCTCGGGAAGAACAACGATTCCCCCATCACTTACTTTGCAAACAATTAAGTTTAACTTCAGTTTTTATATCTTTTCTGAATCATCGAGAAGTGCTGAGCAAGGTTTGCATTTAGAGCGAAAAGTATCCAAAAAAGGAATCAAAGATAAAAAAAGGCAAACAGAATGGTTATGAAATGGAGTGGGCGGACATGATGATGAGCTTATCACTAATTGATAAGCTCAACATTACTTACCAACAGCCATTTTCTACCTCCCCTCGAAATTAAGTTTCCAACAAAAAAAACTTGTAGCTCAACGAAAACCTGAGCCTTATCTTCTTCCTCTTTTCCTTCAATTCAATTGTATTGATTCATAAAGTTGTTATCTAAGAACTTTATTATCAGCAAAGGCAATCCCCATCATATGCGTGAAGATATATTCTTAACACTTTTCATCACCTCTCACTCGCTATGATCAACACAACTTTTCCATTCCTAGGAATTCAGTGATGTCATTCCTTTTTAAAATAGTTGACAGCATTATGTGTTTTATATATCTTCTTCAGATATATCAGAGTGAATGAACCTCTGGTATCTGAGGCATCTCGGTTGCCTCTTGTTGTCATTGCTTGTCAGCTCTCAACTAGGATCGACCGAGGAATCTGTATACTTACTTTATAGACAATCTCATAAAGTTCTACGAGCCGAATCGAGCATCGAAGGTTAGCATTGATTTGTCTACAAAAATCTAACCTCTATTCAAGAAAATAACAACACTCTGATAGTCGCCTTCAAGTTACTAGCTGCTGGTTCCGATGGCGGTGAAGTTCTATCAGCAGATTTTAAAAAAAATGAGGAGTCTGTGATGAAGGTGAGCACGAAGTCGTTATTGAATTACAAAACTCTGACCTTGCTCATGCTCAATAAACCCAACGAGGGAATAACAGAACTACTTGTAAACGACGTACAGTCCACTGATCAAAGTAATTTCAGCTATCAGCCTATCTCAAAAAAAACGAATTGAATATATCTGTACAAGAGTCAGGCCGAGTATTGGTTTCAACCAAGTTCGCAATAAATTTAGGTTATTAGAAATAGTATATTGATTGATCTACTGATTATCTCACTTCAGCCAAAAACGCTCAAGTTTCAATTAAAATTGATAATGATGAGAAACTACTCGAATGTAAATATGATGATAAGCCAAGGATAATTAGCTACTTCGAAGAGCCATTGAATTACAAGAACGTTACAGAAATAGAAGTCGTTCTAGGATCTCGTAATCGTGAGAAGAATATTACCTCGAATAAATCCTAATACCTAATTTTAGATGATGCCGTTATTGGATGTGTATCACTGACAGCAATCGGCACTGAATTCTCAAATTCTAAGTTAACCGCTGTATCAGAGAGCTTTGTTGCAGAATGTGGTCATGATCAAACTTGCGAGGCTAGAAGTTGTGGAAATGTTTGTTTGAACCAATTTCTTGTATATGATGATTTGTATAGGGTCGATGCATCGACCAACACATTGCGGTCTGTGATTGCTACGAAACTGGTAAATCTGGCACCAGTTGTGAGAAAGGTTGAGTCATAATTTGTTCTTAAGGTGATAAAGTAGATTAAACAGATGCTGTTTCGATCGAATTGAATAATGCGGGAGAAGGGCTTGAAGATAATATTTATTTACGAGGATCCTCTGAGCCAATTTGGAGGTTCGCCATGCAGTTCAAGGTAATAACGCTACCATTGCTCATTAGCATGTTTTCACGTGACGCCAGTTCATTTTGAAACTGGCGTCCTCTGAACCGGTTGTGTCATAATAAACGCTTTTTAGTTGAAAGGCTCGAATGAAGGTGTTCTGGCTTATGCTGCTTTACAAAATCGTGATGAAATGAAAATATACGTGGTTGACGATCTGGGAACTGTTAGCATAACCCCTAACATAACTATAAAGTTCGAATTGAGCACAGAGAGAATGTAAGATCTCTTAACTTTTTTTTCAACTGTGCATTTTGAGGTTTCATAAGCTTGAGCTACTTATCGATAAGAAGGAGAACGGCTTGAATTCAAAACTTGTGGTCGACGGTGTCGAACAACAGGTTTTCCTCTTTTGTAACTCTCATAACTTAATTCTTCAGTTCACAATCACCTCAGACTTGATTCTTCAGTCTGTTTCTTACGGTGCAGGGCCCGCAGAGGAAGGTGTATCAGATGCCGGATTCACTGGTTGTTTCAGAGAACTCTACGTAAATGAGTACGACGTGATCGACATGGCTTTTATGAATAATCCAAAAGTATTTCGAATTCTGTCTCGTTACATCTCAAAATTGTTTCAGGTTGTACTAACAAAGCCTGCTACTGAATGTACCAACCACGGGCCAACAAGCGATTCTATTGTTGTAAACAGTGTGAAGTTGATTCCTCCAGAAGATGCTCCAACCAATGAAGCTGTTCTAATGAGCGATGACACTGAAGACGATGATGTGAGTCTGAAGTAGTTAGTTTGAATCTTAAAATCTTTTTTTCAGATGGTTTCTACTACGGGTAAACAAGATGAGTCTCTTTTCAAATTTCATTCTGCTCTCTTAGGTAAAGAGCCATTAGTTTTACAATGCGAGAACATGCAAAAAACGTTTTGTAAGAATGAGGCAGGTTGTTTGGTTATAAATGGAAAAGCGAATTGTATCTGTCAACCTGGATATGCTGGTAGCTATTGTCAATTTGGTATGCTGAAATCAAAGTTCTTCTTATAACTTCAAAATCATAGTTGTACATCCTCGCACATGTGCTGAAGCTAGATCATTCTTCCACCAACGCGATGGACCAACAGTCATAGATCTGGATGGTTCTTCCAATTTAAAGTTCTCGGTTACGACCTGCGAGGACGGAAGGTTTTCTTACAAGTTATCGATTGTATTCAATTCCAAACCTTAAGCACAATTGTACCCAACAGTATGCCACCAAATACTCTCATCAGGTCGGGAGAGGAACAGAACTGGATCTTCCGGTTGAGCTACTTAGACTTTTTGGAAACAAACAAACTGTCCACTCTTATTGCGGAATCTGGAAATTGTCAGCAATCTGTTAAATATGAGTGTAATCGAGCTCCTCTGAAGTAATCATTGGTCTTCAACTGATATTGTCTATATCCATTTAAGATTCCATGATGCTCAAACCTATTTCCGCGTCGCTACTATGAACCAAACAGTTACGCAGATTGGACGGGATAACGGAACATGTAAATGCCACGATTTCCATAACTGCTTGCATGATGGTGAGATTTCGTTACCATTTTACTCATATAACCCTTGTTAGGCTCCTGCAACTGCGATGCTTTTGGTATTGCTCAAGATGATGGCATTCTTACGGGTACGCAAGCTGGGATAACTGAGGTATGTAGAAATACAAATATGCTGTACTCGCTTGTTGTTTAAAGATAATTTCGATGAGCATTAGTGGTTCTGTTGCTGGTAGAATGACTGTTGGGCCTCTCAATTGTTCAGGTTTTGCTGGTAAGATCTGGTCTTATCTGACGTTTCTTTAAATCTTGAGTTTAGGAGAAAGGGATAGCTTCCAGTTCAGTAAAGACGCAGAGTTAGCATTTACTGATATAAGGGACGTGTCTCAAATATCATTGCAATTCAAAACCTCTGTGAACAGCGGAATTATCTTGACTGTTGGGCCAACAGTTCTAGAACTTCTAGATGGTAAGTTTTTCAGTTTTTACTTTAAAATATGGTGAAAAAGACAAAAAGTTTCGCTCCCGGGTGGGCTCGAACCACCAACCTTTCGGTTAACAGCCGAACGCGCTGCCTATTGCGCCACGGAAGCACGTGACACTGCAAACAAATTCGAACCATCTCCTTGCAATTTTCCACTGATAAGTCCTTTTCAGCTTATACGATCCGTGTTGTCCAAGGTGAGAAAAGTGTGGTGCTGGGATCACAAACAAAGTGAGATTTAATTTCACAATTCGCATTGTTGTTTCTCACATTCAGGCTGAACAACTCCATTTGGCATCTTCTCCGCTTGGAGTGGTTGTATGATGACTTTTTAGTCTCAGTTGATTCTCATTTCATGGTTTCCACAGAGATCAAAAAATATCCAGATCATTTAGTTATCAACAGTTTGGAGAGGTAGTGTAATGCGTATATAAAATTTCCAATAGTATTGTTCCAGAGGGTTCTATGGATGCGTCCGATCAGTCTCTGTTAATCGTGAGTTACTTGAACTCGAGAAATTCGCACGTGAACGGAAGCTTGGTATTTGTTCCTCTTTTTTATGTTTTTTGAAAAGTATTTTGCAGATTATAAGCAATGCAGTGAGCACTGTAGTCACATCAGCTGTCAAAATGAGGCGGAATGCATTGAGGTTTTCCGTTTTACATATTTGCTTGAGCCATTATTGCTTTCAGGATTACCAGAAAGATGAAGCAACATGCCGTTGTGTATATCCAGATATTCAATCAGGAGCTACATGTGAAATAGGTGTTATTAGTTGAATATTGCTTGGATCATCTTAGAGTTCCAGATATCAATCATCAATCGTCAGTTAGTTTCCATGGCGGTTATTTGACTTATGAGAACATCACCAATCCTCTGACAGAAAACACGGTTTGATTTCTGTCGTAATGAATAAGTTAATCGGAATCTATTCAGGTGTTTTCTTTCCGAACGGATCAGCCAGCTGCTCTGCTTTTTTATGCTCATGATCACTTACGGAACTTCATTCAGGTGAGAATATCACTCTAGTTATTCATGAAGGCTGTGTTTCAGATTCATTTACGAGATGAAGTGAATTTAACTTTAACACTGAACCGGGATCGTGAAATCTATTCCTGCACAATTTCTGCTTCGAACGGTGATGAGTTCAGTCATATGCAATGGATTCAGGCAAGATTGAACATGTTTTTGTCTTCAACAATAGCTATTTCAGATTGCTATAAAGCATGTGCAGAATGATTATACCCAGTTGCTTGTTAAGGATGAAGCTTGTATAATCCGAGCTCCTCTACAGCTATCCACATCTCTCATCACACAATATAACAATTGGAACACGAATGGTATTACTTTCCTCATTCCAAAACGTCAATAATGAATTTAGATGGTGTGGAACTTCCCATAGGTTTGGACGCTTCGGCTGTTGCTGATCCTACAATGAAAGTTCTTGTTGGAGGAGTTACCGATGTGGAATCTGAAGATGGTTAGTCGAATATTCTTAGCATTCTCAAAATTTACTTATTTCTACAGAGGTTGTTCATAAACTGAGACCAAGCTATCGCACTAAACTGCCAAATCTGTTGGGTTGTGTAAGAGGGCTCAGAATTGGTACACATTCCATTGATATGAGAGATAGGTCTCTCGGATTATCCCCAGAAGATCCAAGTACTGTTAGCAATGCTTAGCAAAGTATATCATTCTCTTTGAGGCTTAGTACGTGTGGGATGCGAAGTGGGCTGTGACACGTTGACATGCTACAACGGGGGTCATTGTTCCATCGGCTGGAGAAATTATGATCCTTCAGCCTCAAAAACGAAATGTGATTGTACCAGGACAAGTTATGTCGGAGAAAGTTGCACCGATGGTAGTTATTTAATCTTGTTAGTTATACCATCGTCATTTTCAGATAATGGCATGCTTCTCTCCAACCAAATCGTCGACTTTAATATCACATCACTAATGACTCGTTTCGTTGATCCTCCTCTAAGAGGACAGTCTTTGAAGTTCGCCTTTTCACCTGCTGCCGCCAGGATACATTCTCGTCAAGTGCTTGCTGTATTACAATCACAAGACAAGTATTACGCAGTTCTTCCTGATTTCTAACTGTATGCAATATCTTCAGGTTACTAGAAATACTGTTAAACAAGAACAGCACTATTAATGTAGGTATCGTTAACGGCAAATATAGCCAGGTATATTAAAATGAAAAAACCTTCTTATCCTACGAATGACTTTTTTGCTTAGGTCTTGAATTTCAAAGGAAATTTCACGGATGGCTATAGACATTTCTTTGTCGCTCGGTTCGGGCCGAACATCGCAACATCGATTATGGTATGTCGGATGGACAGAACGGTTGCATTGCTTGACGCACTGAGTTGTGATTGTCATCAAGCCATCTGAAAGAGCATCCAGTTGCCTTCCTTATCTTGAATATTACAGATCGATAGTTCTCGACAAAGCTTTGAACATCATGAAAGCTCATTTATGGATATGCGATTCACCAATCGGTTGATCGTGGGAGGAAAAGGTTCACTTAATATGGACTTCAGCCCTGCCGGAATAAAGAGGGACTACGAAGGATGCATTTCAAGTTTGTATATACCCACAGTCTCTTGAACAATTTTTCTTCCAGACTTGGAACTGAATGTTGGTGAAGGGACGAAGTCATTGGAATTCAATTTAATGGATCGGCTAGATGAAGCAGCGTCCGAGTTCCCTATTCAGAGAGGTCACTGTTCTTCCTTCCGTATACCTAATCAACCTCCAGGTATGATGTCTATCAATTAATATGCTATAGTTTATCTGCAGTGTTACAAAATACCGTTAATCTTCCCATATTCCAATCAGTCTTCTCTCGGGAAATTCTGCAGGGAGTACCAGTACAGAAACAGCAGTCTTTCACAAGTATCTAGATTTTTCCAGTAACAGTAACGTTTTCTTTTTTAGTTCTGCATATCATCATTGGTATAATACTATTTATACTGTTCGTACTACTACTTGTGTGCCTTGTGTGCTGCTGTCGACGATGTAATAGAAGAGGTTTTCGTTTAATTAGATTGAATCGGTAACTATTTTTTAAGGACACACGTGCCACAGGAGGTCAGACCATACCCTAGTCCCGGTGATGACTCCAGGTAAATGAGCAATCGCCATTGAAGCTAAACTGTCACTTCAGTGCATGAAACGACGACGACGAAGTTCGATATACCAGAGCCAGAAGGAGATTTGCTATTAAGGAACCCATCGGTAGGTCAAAATTCACAAAAAGAGGTTCCACAAATATATAGGCATAGTTCATTCGACAGCTCTAGTTTCGAGTCAAAGATTTTCGCTTATGACTGTGATATATCCCTTGGCTCTCTTGATTCCTTGCAGTATACACCTGCCAAGCAGTCGTTGAAAGCTTAGATCTCTGTTTAACCATTGCTTTTCTACATGTTGCTACACTGTATTCCTGTTCACCTATATATGTAATGTAATGTCTTGTGATTAAATAAATTGTCTTAACGAAGTGTTGAATGTTTCTTTTACAATCACAAATTTTTAAGCAAAAAAGTGGAAAAAAAGATTGTTGGGTAGAAGATGAATCATCGTACACCAACGTGTAAGTTTTGTCAACTTCCTATTCCAGAATCGTTTCAATTCTAGGTCTAGGAATCCCATGAATGGAGACAGTAGCCCGAGATATTTGAACAGATTCTGGAACGACACCGGTGACAAGAAGAAGCTAGGTGAGATCCGCTAAGAGTATTAATATCACGTACTCTGCAGTTCCTGTGCCAACGCCATTCTGTCCTACAGCAGAATAAGTTATTTGATACAATCATTATCGTCTGTATAGAAGTCTGTGACTGACTAGATTACAAAATAAATATTGACAATTTTTTCAAAAGAACGGTGAATGTTCGAACGAGTCGGATAATAACACCATTTTGGAGACATGTCGTTTGGCTATCATGGCCATCCCAATATGCCTTGGTTGCTCATCAGACTCCCATCTCTCTTCAGCTCTAAAAAAACAGAAAAAGTAAAAGTAGAACAGTCTATATGCTAACCTGTTCAAAACGAAGTTTGCATCCTTGTCCGTACAACAGAGTACTCCAGAAATCAAGCGACCATCAGTTAGTTGTACTTCAACACATTGCCCAAGATATTTTCTAACAGCCTCCGTCATCGCTTTAATTTCACAGAGCACACTTAAACAACATTTTACAAACATAGAAACAAAGAAAAAGACTACCAAAAATGGAGAGTCAATATAAATATGTATATTAACAAAAATCTGATATAAACTGCGAAACAATACGCATTTGATAAGAAAAGTTCACATCCTATAATGTTTACTGTAGGTCAGGACAATAACAATAAGTTAGTTATACATTAAGTGAGATCCAATAAGGATATGATCAGTGTTTAGCGAACTCTACGTTCAATTACCAATAGAAAATACAAGTACTTGACAAGAGCACTTAGATGTGCCATTCTTTTTCTTTTTTTTTGCGCGTGTATCAAGTGTGTTAAGCTTTTAGTGTATGAGATCTTTCAAGAAAGCGATTTCATCTGCACTGAAATTGGAGACTTCCAAGTTCTTTGGCGATCCATATTTCGTTATTATAGCACGCATTTTTTGGTAGTCCTGTTGTTTGACCACAGCTTGAGCAAGACTCTTAATAGCTGGTTCAAGCTCTGTGATGGAAATGTTAACCAGAGATCTGTAATCATTTGTGATTAATAAATTTTTAATATAAATGCTCACTTGAGTTTTTTAAGGTTTATATCCTGACCAGCCATACGGCATGATAATACTAAAGCGACAACCGCAACCCGCGATGGCGGTATATGCGTTAAACTGTATTCCAATAGAGAAACCTATATACAAATCTCATATATCATAGGAAATATGCATGACAGTACCTCTGTGAAGAACTTTGCTCTATATTGCATCTTTGATGCTGCAATGCCCAGCTCTGTTCCGAGCCAACGCAAGAAAGTTAAGGCGTTTGGTCGTGACAAGCGGCAGCTGAATGGGAAACTTGTAATCAAGAAAACGTAATTAAACCAAACCTGCAAGCCTCGAGAACTTTCATCTCGACGCGAATGATTTGTTTCTTTGAGAATGCGTGATCAGTAATGTATTCAAAATCATTAATATCAGGGGCGTACATTTCTTCGTACTTAGAAGCAACAAGCCTACAAAGAATAAATAAAAAACTGTATTAAAAAAGTTGAACTTACATTGCTCCGACTCCAACGAGCTGGAGCTCATCTTTTTCAACGTCAGCGTTGGCAAGGACACAATCAAGAAGATAAATTGTAAGATAAAGCGTTTCTGGCAGCAAATGGAACCTTTGGTGCACCTACCGTTTCCCAAAATTATTTAGGCCAAAACAAAAAATTGATACCTGTACCAACCAGTCAACCAATATAGCTCTCATCTTAGGAGTAACAGATGTACAAGAACCCATAAAGCCTTGATCAACACTGAACTCCTTTTCAGAATGCAGCAGGTACTTATATACATCATCGCTGAATTCCACATACGATATCTCTCTCTCGATTCCTTTGATTTCCGGATGTCTGATTTCATTGCGAACAATTTCCTTCTCAAAAAAAAATTTTAGAAAAACTTTTCAAATTTTAAAAGCATACCTTCTCCTTTTGAACTACCAATCTTTCAGTTGGTTTCAGAGATTGCCTGATGAGCTGTAGAAATCAATGTTAATAAGTGTTTTCGATAAGTTAGTAATCTTACTTGAGTTGCATTGTTACGTTGTTCCACCAATGGTCGTCTTTGAGACAAACCTTTCTGTCCTAGCATACCAGGCTTCTTGACATCCTGTTGAGCATCCGTGGTCAAGCTTCTGAGTCTCTGAATAGAAAGAGAAATATATCATGTTGAAAAGAACGAAAAACCATACCTTTCCTACAACATTCATTTCTGTTAGTTAAATACAAAGAAAGGACGCCAATATATATACAAGATACAGCCCACTTAGTCAATTAAGAACCTTAAAATGAAAATGTTAGCGGTGATGAAGCTGCGTCGCAATCTCTCAACAACAAATTTCAAAAACATAGATCTTAACTATAATTTTATCATATTTTGATAAAGTAACACGTTAGTATAACACTTACTCTACTACTCTTGTTTAATTTCTATCTAATACACAACGCTAAAAAACGCAATTGGCATAACATAAGGCATCCTCCGTGACCTCCTTCTAAGAGAGACGCAGATGGCGGGCTTGATATTCAGGGTCCAAAACGTTTGGCGGGAAATTCAAATTAGCGTCAAACTACGATATATCATATAGTTAGTGATATCGATACTTGGAGTTATCAGTATGAATTTCTAGTGGATTCGATCCCGTGTTAGGATGTTTGAACGTTTTGTGGTTTGTGAGAAGAACTCAAAGACTAAGGCTAAGCGTTTTATGAACAGGTTTAGGTTTTGGAATATACACATGAAAATGGAAATCTCGTATATCACAGTACTATAGAAGGGCAAAACAACAACAACTAATAGCAGAAAGGTTATAAATTCGAATCACATGCATGACATTGAAGTGAAGATTGGAGATAAGGTGACAGAAGCGGGAAGCTTGAGACAATAAGCACCTATTTTATTATTAATTACATATAATTGACTATGGGCAAATAACCGGTATTAATTACAAATTAGAAATCTAGGAATCTATCTTCAGATTCTATCAAAATGTCGTCCGATTGTAGTTCAACTCCATGTTCGGTCGTTCAGGAGCTCTACGAGTAGGAGTACACATGGCGCGAGCTTCTCTATCTACTCCTAAGCTTGTATTCTGAAGTTCTCTAACTGTAAAGTACGGGAATCGAAGAATAACATACCAGTGATGAGTCTCGCATACTCAAAGAGCCGACCGAATACGTATCGTTGCATTCATCAGTGTCTAACTCTTTTCGGATTTTGATCCCATTAATAACTTCAGAGTAAGGATACGCAGAGCTGACCTTCAACACACAGATGGTAATGACAGTGATCGCTTTTCAACTTACTGGTAAATCCACACTCGTGAACTGCGACTTCCAGGAACAGTTGTAGCGACTAGCCACAGTTCCCATAACATTATCAAGGGCCAAGTCAGCATATATACTTCCGCCATTCTGAACACGTGGATGGGTTGTGATTAAACTCTTAGAAGGCTACCGAGATTGTACATGGCTTTATCCAGCGCAAGTAACAGGCCTCCCATAACTCAATATCGATAGAAGTCGTCGGCGGTTGTAGGACTTCGTCCGTCAGCTGGGTTTTAACTTTGACTGATTTTGGTAAGCTTGTGTACATTTTGTCTTAAAGATTGGAATGAACAGAAAGTGCTGAACTACTAAGATCTCACTTTGCTTTCGTTTCCGAGCAACTTCTTCCATAACTTGAGCAGCATCGTTGACAACATTGGAGAACAAACGACGGTACTCCTCCGAGTAGAATCGCCTAAGCGGGAACGGTCCTCCAGTTTTCTTGGATGATAGTTGTTCATCAACCGAAGAGCATGCGAATGCTGGTACAAAACCCGTAAGACTCAAGTCCCATAGTGCAATGAGAAGATGATCCGAATAGTTAAAACTGAAACACACCATCTCATACAAGTATCGTACTGTTTCTCTTACTGCATAGGATAGATTCTTCTGAGTTGAGCGACACAATCGAGGAAAAGGAGAAAGAATGGAGCAGTTTGAAGTTCGTCGTCATCACTTGGAGGATTGCCAATGCACAAGTTTCGTTGTCCAAACGGATGTCCCAGTGCAATCCATTCTTTCGCAATCAACGATTCGAAGCCTTCAATACAGGTTCACTATAGAAAGCTGGTCAAGCTTACCTGAGGCTGACCGGAATGTTGAACTCATACAAATCTGGGCTAAGCTAGAGACTATCGGTGAGAGATCATAACCACTCTTTTCTATAGATTGAGATTGAAAAGCGGTAGGAAAGGTAGCACTTACCAAATATTATAACTGATTTTCCGTAATCACGAAATGCTCGAACACATTCTTCAGTTGCTTTCATACAATACAGAATCAACTGAGACCACCCAGTGTCATGCAATCGCAACAACCACGTTTTCTCTCTCGTTTCAAATAGTTTTTGAGAGTCTGAAAAAACGGTGATTACACTAGATATGTTTAACTTCTCACCAATGGAACACATTTTATGAAGTTTCTGATAGCATGACGATATCTTCTCAGGCGTCAATGAAGCATCGATCAGAATTTCATGCAGAGGTTGACCACCGTTTTGCAAAACTTGCGAACAGAACCTAAATTATTGAATGAATGATTACATTGAGGCGGTTCTCAACTGTTTGTAGAGAGTCTGAGAGTTTTCATTATCTTCGAAGGTTGAGGATCGGAGAAGCATTCTTCCGTTTCCGGCACTCCATGTCCATATCTATCAAAAAAGGTAAGAAAGGTTAGTATAGGAGAAACTTACAGGGAATCGCCCCCCACGCCATCTTTCAATCATCCCGCCAATTTCATAAGCTGTACAAGTTTCAGGAACGACAACATACATGGGGAAACTATAGAAACAAAAATAATAAAATATCTATTGGAAGAATGAAACCTATGAATGGCAGCGCTTGTGAGTTCTCGGCGAAGACTGCAAACTCTCCAACTTTTGGTGACACCACAGCCATTCAACTCACGAAGCCAAGAATCTTCGTCATTGTAATCAACTGTAAACGAATATTAGAAGTTATTACTTCTATTTTCAAGTACTTTTGGTGTTCCATTCACATAGGGCTCCGGTCTGCATGACCAAATCGATAGACGTTGGTCGAGAGAAGTGTAGAAGATTGTTCGCCAAATTAGGAGCATGTTGTGATTTGGTTAAATCAATAGTGATAACTCGGAAGTCCTAAGAGATGGAAGCAAGTCAGAAATCCACGATGTAAAGTGTAACCTTTAAATATATTTTCAGACAGGAGACAAAGTCCAAGCTGGAGAGGGAATGACTGAGAAGGTTGTACTTCTTCTTCGAGGCTGACAGTTGAACGTTTTCTGAGATGTTCAAGATGATGAGAAAGAGATAATGATGAAGTACTAACGATGTACAGTAGCGTAGAAGATTCGTTGTATGGAACACAAAGGTATACAAACTGATTCATCAATGATGGTCGAACGAGGAGGAAGATTTTTCTAAAGAAGGTCGTCATGGACATCGACATTCTATTTCACACCTGCGGTTTATTACAAGGGGTGAAGAAAAGACACATGTTCGAACAGGTAAGTTTCCCCTTCAGAACATCTTCGAACTGAAAACAGAACGAGACATCATTGCAAGTGATGCTGCCGATTTCATCTGAAAAGGGAAAAGACGTTCAGAGACGGCAAGTACTTAGAGACTGACTTGGAAGTAACGTTCTCTCTGGTACACTGGACGCAGGTTCGATCTGAATGTTGAAAAGGAGATAAGAAGGAAGAGTGTCAGAGTGAAACTCACAAAAGATGTCTCTTGTGTTTTGATGAAACTTCTAAAACTCATATTAGACTAGCATAACCTATAAAGATGTAAGTAGGAAGATGGATGATGTGAAGCTTAAAGGAGTATATGGACTTGACCAAGCGACAACATACTTCTACTAACCAAAATGTTTATTATACTGTCTGATAATAATGCGATATGAAATGCCTTGAAACTTCTAGTCAACCGTATGATTGGGAGAGCGTTGAAGGCACAATTTAACGACAAAATTGAAGAGATGATGATGTTTACAAGACTTTTGAGCATTCGGAGAGATAAAATGAGATATTCTTAAAACTAATATGATGAGCACAACAGGTATTATGCACAAGACATCTTTGAAAAACACACACACACACACAGGGTCAAACAGGAGAGAGAAACTCTTTCTTCATGTGCTCGCTATTCATACAATCTTCAGACCTAAAAAGGAGTTTTATAGATGAGGGATTGGGAGGGGGGATAGAAGGGTGAGGTTGAACTTGAAAAAGAAAGAGAAAGGAGAGAAAGGTGACAACGCTTCAAACAAAAATCAAAGAAACATTCCTATGTACAAATCAATAGAATATATTATATGAAACTCAGAAACCTTTGGGATAATTAATGTCAACATGAAAGGATATGCACATTTGGATGACAAAAGTTGAAAAATAAATATTAAGAGACGCTGCGTGCCAAATTTATTCTTTGTAAGATCTGCAATGGAAATAAAGGATGAACAAGTCGAGTGCTCGTTGACTCACCTCGTTGAATGTTGGCCGGTCTTCCGGTTTTAGAGCCCAAGCATCGCTCATTATACGTACAACATCAGCCGGGCATCCTTCTGGAGCTTCCATACGATATCCTCGTTCAATATGACGGACGACATCTTGGATAGGCTGCAAATTGATTTTGAAACTAGAAGAAATGGCAAAAAAACAAAAACAACAACAACACAGCCATTAGTCAAACGGCACAGACATGCGTTAAACACAAATACCATAACGGACACAAACAATCAAAGAGTCTTTCACATACCGATCGTCCATCAGTTCCCTAAATTAGAATTTACAACGACAACACAGAAAACACAACGAAACAGACATGCAAAACACACACGAAGTGAACAAATGAAGTCAAAAGAAAGAAATTGAAAACGCTTACAATCCTCGGGTAGGGCACTCTTCCAAACGAAAAGATTTCCCACAACAACACTCCAAACGACCACATGTCACTTTTACTTGAAAACTGCTGAAATAAATCAAAATGTTAACACTGCGATGAATCTTTTCTCTTATACTCACGCTATGTCTAAGAGCTTCTGGCGCCGTCCATTTGATGGGGAACTTGCCGGACGAACTATCTGCCCTGACATCGTTGGCTTTCTTGGCTAGGCCGAAATCACTTATTTTGGCAGTAAGTTCTTCATCCAAAAGAACATTTCGGGCAGCCAAGTCACGATGTACAATCTGCCGAGATTCCAAATAGCACATGCCGGAACAAATATCTCTAAAAAAAGAGAAAGAATAAGGAGTGAACGAGTTAAGTGATGTGCTTGACGTACAAAGCAAACTGGACGAGTTGAGCTCTTTCCAAGAGATGACGTCCTCTCGATCGAAGAAAATCAACAAGATTTCCATTGGCCATATATTCAGTTACCATATATACATTTGAATCATCAAGAACAACACCAATAAGAGAAACCAGATTTCGATGCGTTATTCCACTGAGAATGCTTTGAATCAGGAACGTAGGAAGTACGCAGAACTTACACCATGAAACGTGCCTCATCCAGTAAAGAATCTACTAACCCACTACCATGCCTTTTAGAAACTTTCACGGCGACCTTTTTCGTTTTGTAAATACCTAATAGAACATCTTCAAAGGGAAAATTATTGAAATGCGAAAAGGATGTGGCCATCAAACCTCCGAATTCTCCATGACCAATTATATCTCCTAGCCTAATTTCATCCGTAGGAATTACTAATCCAGCATTTACAAAGACACTCGTTCGATCTTCAATATTCGTAGGACGAATCCTATGTTGTTCTGCTATAACTGGAGTGACTAAGCGATGGCATAATCCATCGGCATCACGTTTATAATGCTGGAATAAAGATCTTCGTCATAAGCATTGCATTGTCATTCATACCGATACTAGTTGGGTTAAATTGGAAAAGAACTCTTCATTATCACATGTAAGTTGTCCGTCCGTTATGTAGATCCGGTAATGCTCAATCTGGAAAGGACAAATGTATTGAATGAGTTGAAGGAAGGTCTCCTACCTTTCCACTGTATGCCATGGATAACGTATAATCTCCAGGGAAGTTAGTTGATTCACGTATGAGGAAAGTACCATCACCTTTACCTGTCAGCATTCTATAACAAGCAGAATAAACAACGGAATACCGAGACAGCAAAGGCAATAACAGGGAAAAGGACTAACCTTTCTGTAGCATCTCGAGATATGTTTGAATGAAACCACGGAATATGAGAGGTCTGCTCTCTAGTTCGCATACTGTCCATCGAGCCACAACTACTATTACTACGTACACTATCACCAGCTCTATTATGACTTGAATCATAAGAATTACAAGAACGACTCCATGTATGCTCCTGAAGAACAAACAATAACAATTGTATGAAAGGAAGTAAACTGACTAGACGGCTACTACCATCATCTTTTCTAAAAGTTGGTTCTGTGACAACGGTATTTGGAAGAAATGAAGGTGAAACTGTTCTGTTAAGGGACGTAGTATTTACTGAAATATTCATTAGGGGTCTATAGCATTCTATTCATAAGTATCATACTGGGAACTACAAATTCTCGGCTTGTTGAGTTGGATATTCTCACTCCTGAAGAATGTCCTAAGGAGTGGTTTCCGTTGTTGGGGAAAGCACTCATCTCAGTTTATTCTAACATTTGCTGAAAAAGCCATATAAGGAATAGTTCATTGAGTAATCGTTATCAGGTGCTGTATAAAGAAATCGGTAAACATGTAAGAATTTGCAAAGCGAATCGATGCTTGTTCAGAATATATTTCAACGAAAATTAATAAACTTTAAATACATAAGAATGTAGTTTGATCGAAAAGATGAATATAATTATGCTAAGCAACAGGTAAGAAACTTGACAAACGGCGAAGGTAACCGCAACGCAGCAAGCCGCGCAGCGGTTTTATACACCCACAGTCACCCCCAATGAAGAAAGACGCCTTCGCAGCTTTAGAGAGATAGAGCTCTGAGCTGCACTTGAAATGAGAATATCATAAATAGAAGAAAAACATGTAAGCCAAGATCAATTACCGCAGATGGACATGCACTGATGTTGAAAGAAAGAGAAACAAAGAAAGAGAGTGGACAGTTTATGAAAAACGTGAGTCATTGGTTGATAAGACGCGATTGCAGCAGTCAGAACTTGTTTGCGGATTACTGTTAATCTGCGAAAGAGAAACTGTGATGATAATAGGATAAAAGTTACTGGAAACGGCAACCGAATTATCTCCGGAAGACGGATGAACAGATATGAGAAACAACAGTTCGATTTGTCCACACTCATATGGTAAAAAGGCGGTGACTTATCTTCGCCATAAATCTCACTACTCGCGTTTTAGTGTCCTATATATGTCATGATGAATATATTGTTCATAGAAAATGTCTTAAACAGTATATGTAACATATTGTTGTGATGATAGAGCAGCAAAATCGCAGGACATATTCTCGATTCTGCAGCTTGGCTCAGATGCACAGTCTATCTCTGGAGGTTAGTGAAGCGTCTAAAGCAAAGCAAATAGCTCCTGCTACTAAGATTCTTTCGTTGTTCAGCGTTTAAGTCAATATCATGTTAGCTTGTAGCTGTCAACCGAGACGGTCTACTCCGACTGAGCCTTGGGATTCTGCTATCGTTTTTTTCTAAGTATCGCAGAACAATGAGAAGATGTTCTGCAATTAGAAAAAGATTCTTTGTGACGTGAAAGTAATCAATGCCCTTGCTTTCATTTCATACACCCATATGTACAAACATCCAGCCTAAACAGGTTTTGTTTTTAGTAATCTTCGGGTAGCGGTTACGGATGTTAGATAATGAATCACATCCCATTTTTCATGAAGAGAAATGAAACATTCAAAATATATATGGATGATGTATTAACGTGTATATGGTATCAAATCATAATATAATCGTTTCGAGGATGGCAGACGGACAGATCGGTTGTTGTAAATCTCCAATTTTCAGTTTCATCGGTGTGAAACTGTCGAATGCTTAAGCTTTTAAATCCCACTCTGATGAGGTTTGTTCATTCTCATTTCTCTCTCATTCTTCTCAGCATCTTTCTGTCCTGCATTAAGAAGGTTGCATGAGGTCGTTCCAAATGTAGATGTAATGTTGTGATGAAGACAAGTTGGAAAATGAGAAAAAAAAACTTCAATAGAAACGTTCTTGTAAGAATTGGAAGAAGAAGTTTTGTATGTTTACCTTGGAATAAGTAGTGAGACTGTTTTCTTCTCTTCTCTCTGATTTTCTCACATCTAGTTCAAAGGGCACTTCTACGAAATATTCTCTGAAACTACCGCGCTCAAACATTCCAACCATGAATATTAATTCATCAAAAATTGTCCTTTGGATAAATTGTATGACTTTTCGTCATATCACGGGTCTGGTCAATCCGACAGACTGTCAGGACGAAGGACAGACTGCCGCCAGAAAGTGACTGCAGATTCGGACGAAAAGAATGAAGGATCCATGAACGAAGGACTGAGGAAGTTGATCTAGTTTTGATTGAATAGATGTTATACTTGGCTATAGATTTCCTCACAACTCTTCACTCGCTCTGTATTTGTTCTTCTTTTCGTGTTTTATCTAATGAAATGGAATTATGGAGAAACTGGAGCGGAATAAGCAGATGACAGGAATACGTATCCAAGTATGTGTATGTGTGTGTGTGTCTATGCAGATGCTTGTGTGTATGTGTAGAAGTTGGGAAGTGATAAAATATTCATGTTTGGTAATAATCAGCACCAGTATCATTGGCAGGAAGAGGAGAGAGGGGATAGAGGTATATTAACAATAACTTCCTTAACGAATGGAAAAGCGGTTTATGTACAGCGAAATCACAAAAAAAAGGCGAATGTCCGCGGAAAATAATAAAAAAAATTTAATTTTTTCGAATACTTAGAGCAGCTAGATAGATGTGAGTTACAACTGTACAATATTATTTTAAACAATGTAACATATTATGCATTATAAAAAGATCACAGTCAAGTTTATAAGTATACGCATGTGGCTATTAGCCAGGCATCACGTTGTTACCTGTATTCATATATGGAACATAAGCTCCTCCAAAGGGGTGATTGAATGTTTCAGAAACGAAACTGTTTTTCTGGTGTTAATTACGATGAAATCTAGAAGTACACATCCTCATTATAGTCTAAGAAGGAGCACTCGAACCTTGTAAATATTTTACTCTCTTCATGCACATCCATCTCTGTTGCTTTAAAATCGTTCAGTTCTTTTCTAATGAGAGCCTAAACATTGTGAGGTTTAAAGCATGGCAGGGCAACAAGCATCAACAACCTTCTCTATGGGCGTTAGTCTTGTCCATGGCTTGTCACCTTTGCGATCATATATTTCCGCTTGTGTTACTTCAACGTAATCATTGAACTGAATTATCTGTTGTTCTTTTAACTGAGCTATCGTTGGGCGAAAACTGAGCTAAAGAGGAAACAACATTAAGAGGAAATTCAAGTTCTCACAAACCTTTCGTAAGATTAATTTTCTTTTTTCTTCCATGGTTTCACCATCATCTCCGCGTTTGAGGATGTTTCTTTCTTCCAACTCCTCAACTGAGGGTCTTTCACTCAGCTTTCTACAACAACACAACATGTTTGCAAATTCAGGAGTTTTCGAAACCTCGCTAATTTTATACTGGCAGTATGCATCAACTGACGTCTGTCATCAGCAGTTTGTCCTGATATGTCATCCTTACATGGAGGAGCATCGATTCGCAAAGCCAGTGTATCCTTTCTAAATACAAATTCAGTAAAACTTGTTGGTAACTGTTTGCACCCAACCTATGAACTTTTGCAGCCAACCCAGTAACCGGCACCTCTTCTTCATCTTCTGGATCTTCGACCTTTTCAACTGGTTTAGGAGAACTGGCAAATCTTGGTTCATCATCATCTCGATACTGAATAGGACCGTCACTATCACTGTCGTCTGTTAGATGAGTAGGAAGTCCGTCTTCTCTACAAACTCAAATTGAAAGGAACAGATTTGTTTAGACACTAACCGAGGAATATCAGACTTGCGCTTCGAAGGTTTTTTCCGAAGACGCAACCTTGAAGGCTGTCCTGGCTTCTTCAGAACTGGACGTTCAGGTTGAGCATTCAGATCAGGCTCCTAAACAGGTTCTCATAGCTAATTAGCGTTAAGATATTTCACGAACTTTAACTTGTATCCTATCATATCCTTCTAATAATAGATCTGATGTGATTATGTCGCTTTTGTCCATTGGGGTTTCAGCAGCACTATTACTCTCAGTAGAATCAGTATCGGAGTCTTGAGTGAGTGGATATAACCAAATAAGGAATGAATATCAAGATACCTGTTTCTTCCTCGTCAACAACTGTTTCTTGGATTTCTATATGACTAACAGTTGGCTTGTCTTCCAAACGTACTTTAACAATCGTCACTTCACAAGTTTTTCTGAACAAAACTAATTAATCAAGAAAAAGCCGAAAAGCAAAATACTCTTCGTCAGGCTCGTTGGTGTGATGACTGTCAGCAATGAGACGACCTGAAAGATTAATCGAACTTCGAATGAAAAGGATGTAAGTAATTCTCGAGGAAAAATGTGAAGAAGACGACTAAAGTAAACAAAAAATTCAATTGGATAGATCAGTTTATCTATCCCGATAAATTCAGAAGCTTACTATGCATCTCTTGACACTTTTCAACCTAGGCTTTACTATCGACTTACGTTTCTCAAACGGCACTGGTTGAGTGTCCTTTTCAAGAAGGACAGTTCGGATATCAGGCAGCGAGGGAGAAGCCGGACAAGCTATCCGAGTGGAAGATCGTGATGAGGACCTCGCGCTGCTTGACCTGTAAGCTCACGATTGACAATGAAGACAAAAAGAAGAGTAGTCAGAAAGCCATGAAGAAAAATTGAAATGAACAAACCTGCGGACTTTACGTCGTTGAAGTTTCCATTTCCATGGTCGGACGAGCCTTAACCAGAATTTGCTAGTCCTTAAATGAGCTGAATTGAAAGCGAATGTTCTTCTTCTTCGAGAGCTGTAAGCAGTAAATAAAAAAAAGGCAGATGGGAACAAAAAAACGTACTCCTTGCTCTTCGCCGAACGATCGTCTTTGGATGTTGAGCCGGTCATGCACTCGTCATCATTAATAGTCAGAATAGGAACTGAAAGCATAGCATATAATTCAATAATCATGGAAAGGAAGAGAAGAAACAATGGAGAAGAATAGATAAGAGACATCGGACTACGACGGAAATGAGAGAAATGCCAAATCGGAAGTACTTTTTACGCCAGAAGGATTTCCAAATGCTTCGGTTAGAGCGAAAGTAAGTTTGGAAATAAGTTTCAAGACGAAGTAAGTTCATATTCGAGTGATAGTTGACTGAAGTAGAGTAGAGTAAGAACCAACTACTAGAGAGTCAATTAATGAAAAATGCGCCAAAACTATATAACTAGCCGACTGTCCGGCAAAAAGACGAATGACGTCGGAAAATCAAGCTCACATCGAAAGTACATGCAACATAGTATACAATAGTATGATATACGTGAAACTAGAGTTCAGAAAATATGTTGTGGGGTGACGAAGTATCAAAGATGACGTCAAATTGAAAATATGTCTTTTGGCGCCCGTATAATTAGTTGGAATATTGGATTATAGAGATAGAAGAAGGCCTACTTCCAAGCTTGAATACATGATGGATGATTCCTTAGAGTGTTATAAGAATGATTAATATCTATAACTAATGATTGCGAATCAAACTGACTCGAGACAGGAGCAAAATGAATGAAAGACGAAAAAAGTGAGAAAGGATGAGTGAGAGAGAGAGAGAGAGGAAATTGAAGCGAAGAGTGCAAAACTCAAAAAAGTCTGGCAACACAGCACCCAAGACAGGACTTTTAATCATCTTGATAACACAAAAATGAAATAACAAACTTAAAGAGAGAGAAAAGAGTAATACGTGTAGGCAAAAGTTTAGCAAACATTCGATAAGCATAAAGGCTTCTTTGAAAATAAAAACAAGGCTCTTTAAACACGACAAGATATGACATCAATTGATTTGGGAGAATGCCGGCTCATGCTGAAGAATACATTTGTATGATTGATAAGGCAACAAAAGAGACACGAATTGCTCCATTTATAGCAATAGCTAGCAAGCCATAAGAACAACGACAAGGACCGTCTGAGCGCGATAGAGCTGAAAGCACTAAATCGAATTCATGTGCTTAGAGCTCTTCGAGTAATTGAATACAAGCAGAAGCAAAGGCAGAAGAGAAACGATGTGACGAGAAGACGAACGCGCACAAGTGTTGTCAAGATGAAATCCCAAAGACACAAGAAAAGACATCTTACATGACATAATGCGATCTTAACTTATCGAACTTTCATCAGAACTTAATAGTCAACAGAAGAAGAGTAAGAAGAAGAACTAGAAGCAAAAGAGAATTTTGAAACAGATATGAGAGATAAAATAAATAGAACTGCCGTCTATGAACATATGTAGAGCTGTGGAGAAACACAAAAAGGTAGAAGAATCACACCACAGTAAGCGCCTGTATTTCACAATCCATATTTGTCGACCGCAACGACAGCGACGAGAAACAAACATTCCCGCCCTGAACCTCATCGTCTTACATGAAACATATACGAGAGAGAGAGCAGCAGGCTGGACAATGAAAATCATCGGACAGCGGAAGACAAATTGTTCTACAAGCATCAAAAAAGGAGAAAAAGCTGTTCAGGGAACGAATGCATAGAAAGAACAACCTGGACTACGCGAAACACAATGGAGAATGAAAAACAGAAAAAAGACATTGTGAGCTCGGTTGAAAGAACATCAACTTCATTTTCGATGGAATTAACTGGGTGATCGGTTGATACTCGATCAAATCTTTTAGTAAAAGTGTAAGTGGTTTACGAAGTCAGGGACAACGAGAGAGTACATACGAGAACATATCAACAGAGAGAGACGAGAGAAGAACGAGGAAACATATAAATCAAAATTTTGATAAAAGTAGCAAGTAAAGAAGAATTACAATAATGACGCTTGCTCAACACAGGAAGCTCATCTGTCGCCAATCTCAACACAGCTTTACACACTGTGTTTACTCGAACACTCAATAACCAATGACACAAGCACGGGCTGAAAGATCGCATCCAGGCTTAGTGACTGTTGCAGAGAACGGATATTTCTTCCTCGAGAAAAGAGGCTAGTCTTACACTCTCACGCACGCATAGAACAGTTGGAAAAAATAAAGGAAGAAAAAGGGAAAGAAAGGAAAAATATCTTTTAAAGAACTGTTGATTAAAATATAATCTGGACGACAAACAGGACAAAATCACTCACCATCTTGTGAAACTGGAGCTAATATGGAAGAAGAGGCGGCATCTTGGTTTGTCAATGCATTTGCAGTCATTCGCTGGTCCTGTAATATTTATTTTTCAAGTTATCATTTAATCAAGTTCAAACGAGGAAAAAAAAAGAAAAAAAGAAAGAAAAATGAACAGATAAAGGGAATGATGTGAAGAACTGTAAGAAAAAAATGTTTACATAAGATTAGAGTTTCATTAAAGCTATCAAATCTGTACTATCTTAGAGACATTTGAGAATGGAATTAGTTTCTTTCGAAGTTACTTCTTCTTCTTCTTCTTTTCAAATATATAAATTATTATTGGCAATGTATTCAATAACTCCATCAGGAGTTGCATATTTAATTGAACGTTTATCGGCAATTGCTGCTCTGAGGCGGGTGGAACTGACACTACACGGACACACTTCATCTGTTATTATCTGAATTTTTAACGTGAAAAAAACAACAGCAGCTCGACAAACATACCTCAACTCGCTCATAACAGCCCTCCAATTCTGGCATCGACCTCAACGTTTTCATCGGGTCTGAATTCTCACGAGCGATAACAACTAGACCATAGTCAACTATCAGCTTTCTAATGTCTTGTGGGTCCCATAACTTCTCACCGTTGGATAAGATTACTGGAAATGATTCAACTACATCTCCGCCGACTACTAATGCCACGTTGATATCATCGCCTAATTCTCCCCTCAGTCGTCCACGTATATGAGATAACACTGGCAAGGTACGAGTCCATGACTTCTGAGAGCATTCCCAGTCATCTGCTTTAATCCAGTCAGAAGTCTGAACCGCTGCTCTCACCATAGCAAGACGATGTTGAGCCTTGACCAGATTAGGCTTCGCATAATTATCAGCCACCGGACTTAGAATACCCTGTACGACGTTTGTTCCACATTTTCTCAAGTGATCTTTGGATATTTCAAGCATGCGCAAATGCATTATAGAAGGAGGGTTAAATGAACCACACACAACCAAAGCAGTCCTCGAGTTCTTTGACCACATTCGTCTGATATATTTAAAAAGATAAAGTTCGACAGATTAGAATTGAAAATTCAAAAAAAGAAAAATTAGTATTGAAAAACAACTATTTAAATTCAAACAAGCAATCGAAATCAAAGAACCATAAAGTATAAGTCAAATTTGAATTTCTCATGTTACAGGTCTCGCCACGAATAGCCTGGGAATGACGATACGCTCGGTGTGTAATACTCTGGAAAGAGCTCGGTCATGCCCAGATACGCAGGCAAAGTGAGAGAGATACATGCGTCATCAGCAGATTCAATGATGTTTTTCGCTTATAATTATGAATTTTCCCGTTTTAATATTATGTTACTTAATTAGTAAATGAGCACTAATCATATCGAAATTGTTATTCTTAATGCATCTTTCGTGTTTGTTGTTGTATTATTGATTCTAATATGTGTTATAATTTAAGTAAGTAAGATGGCCAACAGAGGTGCAGCAACTCCACGAGCAGGTGGGGCCAACAAAACTTGTCAGTTCAAGCTGGTATTGTTAGGAGAAAGTGCTGTAGGTATGTGAATTTCGATAATTTTCTGTTTTTGTTCTGTTTATTTGCGCACATTTGCTCATTTCATTCTGCTGGTTTTATTGATTTTTCGTAATGTCCTCTCTTACAGGAAAATCTTCTTTGGTCCTTCGTTTTGTTAAAGGTCAATTCCACGAGTATCAGGAGTCAACAATCGGAGCTGCTTTCCTCACCCAAACGGTCCGTTTTATCAGTTTCTGTTATAGTTCAGCTTTGTCTGTTCGGAGGAGTTATCATTCTCTTCTTTTGTTTCTTCAATTTTAATCATCTTCTTCTTCTTTTGCTTACTTAGCATTTAAAGTTCATTTTTCTATCTTACAAAAGATTTTATGTTCAGGTTTGCCTGGATGATGCTACTGTTAAATTCGAGATTTGGGACACTGCTGGTCAGGAACGTTACCATTCACTTGCCCCCATGTATTATAGAGGTGCTCAAGCTGCTATCGTTGTTTATGATATTACTAACCAGGTATTTCAAAATGTGTATTGACGTGTTTCATTTCGAAATATTCAGGAATCTTTCCAAAAAGCTAAGAATTGGGTGAAAGAACTACAACGACAAGCATCGCCTAATATTGTTATGGCTTTAGCTGGAAACAAAGCTGATATGGCGAACAAAGTGAGAATAAAAAAAACAAAAATAGCTTTATATGCTCATGTTGCAGAGAACTGTTGATTATGAAGAAGCTCAGGCTTATGCTGAAGATAATGCTTTACTTTTTATGGAGACTTCCGCTAAGGTAATAAACTCTATAATAACATGAAGCAGTTCTGTGTTTAGACATCTATGAACGTTAATGATATATTCATGGCAATCGCCAAGAAATTGCCTATTGGACCTCCGCAAGGAGAACCAACTGGAACAGTCGATATGAACCAGCCTCAACAACAGACTAAGACTAACTGTTGCAAGTAAAAAGAAGACTCATCACATGTACGTACTCCTAAACTGCTATGTCATATTTCTCTGTCGGCCGACAATACTACCTACCTACACACACATCTATCGCGCCTTCATTTCAACACCACCAGGTTAACCAATAACTTTCCTATTCAGCATGTTTTTCATGTACATCTAGTTCGCGGCCAGTCACCGCTTTTCATTCCTTCCTAATTTATTTTTACATAAATAGCACTTGAGCCTCTCCCTTTAATGCCTGTACAGAACGCTTTGAGAGGGCTTTTCCTAATCGTTATGAGAAGTTGTGTAAGAATCCCTGTATTCTATTTTCCTTCATGTTATAGAGTCTTATTTTGCAATGATTATCTATTCAGTCTGCTTAATATTCTCGTCAATGGTTTCGGTCAACTTTGTGATTGCGTGTTTTTTCCGTAAAATAAAATTTTTTATTTCTTATTTTGGAATTGCTCTGTGTGAATGGTTCCTCAACCATGCTCCCAATATATGTATATTGCCAATACATTCAGCTTAGTGAAATTTGAATGTGATAGGATAACGAAGATGAGATAGAATGCCGAAGCTTGGACTTTCCTTGTCACTGCTCTTCCTGAGGACACAGCGAACTTGATCCTTTTTTTGTCATTTTTGTAGAAAAAGTAAATGTTTTTCTTTTTTCACATCAAATGGCTTATTAGTTTTTAACTGCAAATATACTTCAACCTTTTCCCAACTCCTCGCTAATTCTTTTTCTTTCACAGACAGATGTCAGGTTCGTCGGGTAGTGCTCGAGTTCCTCGAGCTGCCCCTAACATGAGAGTTTCGGTTATTCCGAGAACAAGAAGAACAAATGTGAACGATTTGATTTTTCGAACTTCTCCCGGACCAGATCAGACCATTCCGGATACTCCTCCCCCAGCCGATAGTGTGTTTCCTTCTGCGAATCTTTTTAGTGTAGCTAGACCGGAAGGTCGAACTGCTCAGCCGGGTAACTGTAAGTCAGGGGGATCGTAGAACTGTGGCATATCACATCTTGTATAGATAGACTAGGAGAGCAGGGAGTCATCACTAGTGGACGTGTCATCCCAGTTTCCACTGTGCAGCAGAGTCATTCATCAAACAATAGTTCACAAAATGCATCATCACAGCCCAATCTGATTACCGTGAGTCGGCGATGAGAAATATATACACAAAATGATGTATAAATTCAGATTAGACGGGTAATGAGAAGAAAGGATGTTGTATATCCACCTGTTCGTAGTAACATAGCGACGGCTAGATTATTAAAGGAAGCTCAACAGATTGGGGCCTCAGCACCACCGGGGTGTTATGCTGCACCAAAAGTATTTTCGATTTTTGAAATTTGACAAAAAAGAAATATTGAAAGGCTGACGATTTGTTTGATTGGGCCGCGGTAATTGAAGGACCACCTGACACTGTCTATGCTGGAGGAATTTTCTTTTTCAATATTAATATGAAGAATAGTTATCCATTCCATCCTCCAAAAGTAAGGGAACAACAGAAGGAACTTCAATCTTCACATTCCGTTGTTCCAGATTGTATTCTTAACCAAAATATATCACTGTAACATAAATGCCAAAGGAGAAGTCTGTGTCGATCTTTTGAGAGACAAGTGGAAGTCTACAATGACTGTAGCTACAGTTTTACAATCTATTCTTTCTCTTCTATATCAATGCAATCCTGGTAGGAGCATGTTGATCTTTGCAATTTTTTTCCGTTTTTTTTATAGATGATGCCTTAGTCACTTCTATCGGCTGTCAATACAAAGAAGATCGCGAGCAATTTGAAAAAACAGCTCGGATCTGGACTACTCGTTATGCTTCTTGAATGCATTTTATGAACTAGAAGGCTCAACACTGCTCCGCAGGGATAGGCCGAGTAGAAATAGAAATATGACATTGAAGGTTGATCCTAAGAGTCTTTAATATTCCATACTTTCGTAATTATTACATCTAATTAATATTATATTTTGTTTGCAGAAATCGTGAATATATATATTTATATGTAAATGCACATATTCGTCCCATCTCACCCATCTTTCAATTCCCTTCGAGCATGTTTTCCGTTTGTATCGTCACTAGGCTATTGTGATATAAGATGGGTTCCTGTTAAATACATCGTGAATTATTAAATAAAAAGTTAACTCCATTTCATTTTCTTTGTCTTCCTCGGTTCCCGCCAATTTTAATTGTTTCAAAATGTAGTTTGTATGCTAATTAACTATGCTCTTCTTTTCATTTCAAATTATCGTTTAACGGAGAGCGGTTGCATTCCCTACAGAGCTTATTGTTTCCGCATCTCGAGGTCAAATTGAGGAATGGTAATGAGAATGCCATAGAAGGATGTTCGTTGATCTTTCCTTTTTGTAAAACAGATCAGACAATGCGCAGCTTGCTTTACACTTGGCTTTGTATTTGTCTGTAGATGTGGTGTGGAATGTCCATTGTGAGCTAAGAGCAACTCTTTTTCTCTTCTCCTTAACCTGTCTGGTTGGTCTTTGTGTATTCAAATGGTGGACATATAAGGATAAGGATCGGCTGCTTCTTCTTGAATAAGGCCAAGACAAATATGACCCGGAACTTAATAAGTAGGTGGGATTTGCGATCGACTTCGACTATATTAAGCCGGAAGAAATATTGAGTTGAGATGAGGAGAAGAAAAAAGAGGAGGAGCACTAACACCAAAAAAGGTCAACTCAGTCTGTTAAGGTCAAGTTTGAGCTTTACCTTGTTCGGCATATATGCATATTCTAAACATACATAAGGCTGTGTGAAGATATCTCCTGTCTCGCGTTTCATTTTTTCTTTGTGCCAACCTATTTTTTGTCACCACTGTCCAAAAGAGAAGCTCTTAGTAGCTCCATTCCTCGCTATTAAAAATGCTTAAGCTCTTAGCGCTTAATGGTAAGAAATATTTCTCTATAAATTTATTCTATATCATCTTCTCTAGGATTTTTACTCACCCTGAGCTTATCGTCAGCTATCAGCATCCATGAACCCGTAATGTGTGACTTGTTCGAAGAAGCTACAAGTCTTCATTGTGCCGCTCCTTTGGTAGAATATGCTGATCTAGCTTATCGCACTCTTCATCCTCCACTCAGTACCATAGGAGATTTATGTCATCAATATGAAAAATATCTGATATGTACGGCTGGAGTTAGAAGTGAATGCAGGTAACGTCCATGACTATGCCACATCTTCTAAAGGAACCATTAAAGACGTTCTCGAGCACCAAATGTGGAGAGAATGTATGAACTGATGTGTGAAGAGAAGTATCTGAGCATTGTACGCGAAGAAAAACACTGCTTGGTAGAGCTCGAAAGGTAAAGAGAGAAGTTCAAGAAAATAGAAAAATATTTTCATTTCAGTGATGAATTGTTAAAAGAATGTTTTGTTAATCGTACAAATATCTTACGTGATGAAGAGGTGATAGAATCAAGTGAGTTCTCCTTCAAATATTTTTTGAGATTTCTTGATTTCCTTTTGTTTTGCAGTCGGAGACAGTACTCATCCTCCGGTTAGTTATGAATGTAGCGTAATCCAAGCTTATGTCGATTGTTTATTGGAACGTGACACAAATGAATGTTCCGATGCTGTAAAGGTGAATATTTTGTCATTTGAAAACATAAATAAACGGGGGAACCAAAATATTTAAGGTCGAAGTATCATTGTTGTCACTTATGGCTATTAGAGATGGCTCCGAATGCCAACTAATCACAGATGGAAGTCGATCGCGTCCGAAAGGTAATAAACGTTGGTTTATACACACACAACTGAAAACAATCCGTATGACAAAATCAATCTCAGTATTGAATGACACTCTAACATAAATTATAATCATTCAACGGATATCTCATCCCTCTGTTTGATTTGCTGGCTTAGCCACTGATGCCATTTTATCATTTTTCATAATTAAACTTTTCTAAACATTGGAGGGGTGTGAATATGTATACAAGTGAGCTTTTTGTAAATCATGAATATACACTACTGTTAGGTTGTTTAGAGAATGTGCGTGTGATTGATAAGGCTATACGCAACTGCTGAAATCGCAGAATATTTTGAAAATGAAATCACTTTTTACTTTGATAGTCATCATATTCAAAACACATACGTCATCGACTGGCATCATATACACTATCTTTCAGCTGAGCCCCAAGAAGTTTGTGATAAGCATGGACTCTGTGTCTGCCGTTCGCAAGGGTACATTTACGATGCGTCAATTTCAAAATGCGTTGGTATGATTCTTTCTCTCGAGCCTATTCAGGAAATTTGATTTCCAGATATAAATGAGTGTGATTCACCTACCAATGGGTGCTCTCAAATGTGTGAGAACCTACCAGGATCATATGAGTGTACTTGTGATCAAAAGTTCTATCATCTGGCTCAAGATAACAAGACGTGTAATCGAAATGATGCTGGTAAAGATAGTTTGGCTTTCGGGAATATAGTTTGTACTTGAAGATCCTCTTTGGCTTTTCTTCGCTCATGGTCAATCTATCTGGAATATCTCATCTGATGGAAAGACTTTCCAACTTCAAAGAGCTGGGCTTCAGAAGACAGCTATGTTGGATATCGATGTTTATGTATGCTAGTGGTACTGAAAATGTTGACCAATATATGATATTGTAGGAGAAAAGAATTTACTATGCTGACATTGGGGCTAATGCTATCGAAAGGATGAACATGGAGGGCACCTTCCCTCAAGTTATTCAGAGAATGGAAGTTGATGGAGTCGAAGGAATTGCTGTTGACTGGATGGGCCGAAATCTTTACTCTTTGCGAAGGTATCAGAGTTTCTCTAAGCGTTAGATGATTCAATGATTACAGAAACGATATTCTTGTTCAAACTCTTGACGGAAGATATAGACGGGCAGTTTACAGCAATGTGATGAAACTCCCTCGAGCTATTGCTCTGCATCCACAGATGGGGTAATACACTGGTTTGAAAATGAATAATAACCTTTTAACTTTCAGAAAGATGTTTGTATCTGACTGGAGTTCATCCGCTTTCATCGCTGTTGCAAATATGGATGGAACTTCTTTCAAGAAGATTATCACCGAACGGGTTACTTGGCCCAACACATTGACAGTCGATATTTACGCGGACAAGTTCTATTGGGCTGATGCCTTCCTGGACGTCATTGAGTATGTACAGTATTAAGAGATTATTAGTAATTCTACTCAATTTCAGAGTCGCTAATTTGGATGGAAGTGGTCGTCGTGTAATTATCTCAGACTCTGGTTCTGTCCCACATGTCTTTGGTATGGCTGTCGCAGACGATCATCTATACTGGACTGATTGGACTTACAGGTGAATAACTCGCATGTTTCCAGGGTTAATTATCATTTTTCAGAGGATTGCTCCGTGCCGACAAATTGACGGGAGACAATATCACTGTATTGGCACAAACAGCTCTCCTTCCCTATTCACTTAAAGTGTTCCATCAAAGTGTTCAGCCAGCAGGTGTGTAACTATTCTCTCTTCAACAGAAATCATGCCTTATTTTAGAGCCAACATCTTGTGGTACGAAGGGTTGCACGCAACTCTGTCTTTTGGGACCTAATGAGGCTGCTACTTGCGCATGCGGAGAAGGCTTCGAACTTACTGACGATGGAAAGACTTGTATCTCCAACTGCTCCTCATCACAAATCGAATGTGGAGGCACAGATCCAAAATGCATTTCCAAATTATACTTATGCGATGGGATCGCTCATTGCGCAAATCATGCTGATGAAACAAGATGTCGTAAGTGTCTTAATTCTGATACTATGTTTCGAAACCAATTTTAGCTGCGAGATTTTGCTTACCGGGCCGATTCCAATGTCACGACAATAAGAGTTGTGCTCCACCTGGTGGATTGTGTAATGGCGTCCATGATTGTGCCGACTCTTCTGATGAAATATATTGCGAACAGAAAGTCCATCTAATCCATGCTTCTCTTTAATCAAACCGTGATAAACTGCTCACACTCAGCGTATGCAACCGATTCAAACGCTCGTGTGATTCGAAAATGATTTGTGTCGAATTTACAACTCTACTAACTCCATCGGTTGTATGGCGCTTAGTCAAAAACTATTTAATGTGTATATTCATGTGCTGGTTACTTCTTTTGTACTTCGAGTTTTCGATCGTTAACGGATATCTTGAAGCATGTCAGTTTCAATTTAAAATCGATTTCATATCTCATCACGTGTCTCTCTTCAATTATAAATTTGTAATTTGAATAAACTTTACGTATTTACTTGATTATCGATGTGCTTCAACCTTTATACTCCGTTTTATTTCTTTTTCAAGGCGTCTCCCACATCCGTTTCGGGTAGAAGAAAGCAGAAGTCTCAACTCATTAACGACGCTTATCTCAAACGACTCCACCTATCAGTCTTATCAGACTCGAGCTTCATTTTGCCCTTATAAGGATGTCTACACTTCACTAGTGTGGTTGCTTCTCAACAGGCTTCTTTTTTATTAAAACCTTAATTTTACATTTCAACACTTTTCACTTTTCTTCATTGACTAATGGATCATGGTTGTTTTTTTTAGAATGAAGCTTCTCATCCTGGCCGCTCTGGTCGGCTTTGTATCCGCTGGGGTACACCAAATTACCTTGACCAAAATCCAATCCAAGAAGGATAAGATGATCAAGGCTGGTACCTGGAAGGAGTACATTGCCAAGAAGAACGAGCAAAGAGCTAGCATTATCAGATCCAACGGAGCCGTTGTTCCTGAGAATGTAAGTGAAAGTAGATGACATGATGCAATTTGATGAATATTTGAGAGGATGTTGTTGAGAGAAAATTTGATAAGGATCATCACACGTTATCTCAAATTGCCTGTGAATCATAAAATTTATTTTTAGGTTAATGACTACGAAGATGAAGCTTACATCGGAAACATTACCATTGGATCTAACCAACAAACTTTCCAAGTGAGATTCTATTCTTTCTATCGTTTTCGTACGCGTTGCTTGTATAGGTCATCCTTGATACTGGTTCTTCAAACCTCTGGGTTCCTGACAAAACTTGTGGAGTCACCCATGGAGATTGCACTCAGAAGAAGTGTGGCCCTGGACTCTGCGCTTTGGAATGCGACGACCAATCTTGCTGTGGAAGTGGATCCGAAAACCCATGTGATAACAAGCACAAGTTTGATTCTTCTGCTTCTTCCACCTATGTTGCCAACGGAAAGGCATTCAAGATCCAAGTGAGTTAACCTTCATCTGACTCCTATAATGTATTGTTTCTGTTTAGTACGGAACTGGATCCGCTGTCGGTTTCCTCGGAACTGATACTGTCAGATTCGGAGATCAGGGAACTCAGCAACTTGTTGTTCCACAAACCACTTTCGGTCAATCCACCAGCTTGGCTCAATTCTTCGCTGATGTGAGTTCATACATATTGTGATTTTTTGACCATGCTTTCTTAGCAACCAATTGATGGAATTCTTGGACTCGCTTTCCAAAGTATTGCCGTTGATGGTATTACACCACCATTCATTAACGCTGTTAATCAAGGTTCGTTGATCCATTTTGATTTTTCATATTTGATCTTTCAGGTCTTGTTGATCAACCTCTTTTCACTGTTTTCCTCGAGCACGTCGGAGCTAAGGACAATGTCTACGGAGGAGTTTACACTTACGGAGGTGAGATACAGTCATTCAACTTATTCTATTCTTCTGATTCAGGAATTGATACTACTAACTGTGGTCCAGTGATCGCTTACCAATCTTTGTCTTCTCAGACATACTGGCAATTCAAGGTTTTATCTCCTTATATTTACAAAGCTCATCCTGTATTCAGATGGATGCTATCGGAAGCGGTAACTACAAATCCAGCAAGGGATGGCAAGTAATCTCTGACACTGGTACTTCCTTGATCGGAGGACCAAAGGCTGTTATTGCCGGAATCGCTAACGCTGTTGGAGCCACCGTAAGCATTCCGTTTTCGGTACCAGAATATGTTTAACATTTACAGTTCGTTGCCGATTATGATATGTACAGCTTGCCATGCAACGCTACTATCCCAACTGTTGACATCACTATTGGAGGAAAGACTTACAGCGTGAGTTGAAAACAGTAGCTGATCATTTAAAAATTTAAAAACTATAGATTGACAGCCGCAACTCCATTGTTCCTGGAGATGAAACCACTTGCTTCTTCGCTCTCTTCCCATACAACAGCTTCGGTTTCGGTCCAGGTTGGATTCTTGGTGATCCATGGATTCGTCAATACTGTAACGTATGTTTGATAGAACTAAAAGCATAGCACAACGAACCTAACTTTCAGATCTATGATGTTGGAAAGAGCAGAATCGGATTCGCTCCTTCTCTCCAGAAGAACTAAGAATTTTAACAAATTTAATAATAAATTTAATAAATTACTCTTTTGATTTTCTGCGGGCTTGTAGTTTTTTATTTTTCAACGAGCATATCCACGTGAGAAAAAAATTGTTTACGTGAAAAGCATTTATAATTCTACTCGACGGTAACTCGGTCGTAACTTTTATGACTCACAACGTTTTCTATACTAGTACATAAAGTCCAATGGTAGTAAGAGCTATGAGTTCAACTTTGAACAAAAAAAATATTTAAGAAGAATCCAGATATAAGAAATTCTCGATTGAAACATAAGGGCAGAAACCCTCGTGAACGCGAAAAGCTACGTCACGGGGACATTATCAAAAGCGAACTATATACGTGAGTTGTACGGTGTTATTTATGATGTTCAAAGTCGATGTTAAGTTGGCGTGTTATAAATCTACTCGGTTCCGGAGGATTCGGAGATGTTTATCGAGTTATTAAGTTGAATAGTGATGATAATCAGGTATCGAGATTCAAAACAATGTGTTCATCTTTTTTGAGGCTTATGCTATGAAAACTGAAGTGACAACCGGCGATAGACGTCTTCTTCGTTTGAAAGTTGAAGTTACAGTCTCAATGCAAGTTTTGGAAAGATTTTCACAGGATGAGCGTAAACATTTCGTTGAGTTCGTTGATCGAGGAATGACGGATCATTTCAAAGTAAAATTTATCAAGCTATAACAAATAAAAAAAGTTTCAGTTCTTTGTCATGAGTCTGATTGGACCAAGCCTCGAAGACGTACGTCGTAATTTCTTGCTCCGCAACTATTCCAAACCAACAGTCATGGTCACTGCCGTGCAAACTTTGAAAGCTATTGGTTTACTTCATCAATTGGGATGGATTCATCGGTAACATTGGTCTTTGTCAGGCTCCTCTCATTATTATTCTTGAAGCGATATAAAACCACAAAACTTTGCTGTTGGAGTTGACGATTGCGAGAAAATAATTTATATTCTGGATTTCGGAATAGCTCGTAGATTCTGCGATGATAACCGAGTCATTAGGTTAGGTTAGATTTAGTTACACACTGATCGAAAGCAATTTGGATACAGAACTCCAAGGTTGAGTGTGAAATTCATGGGAACAATACGATTCGCCTCAAGAGCAGCTCATATTGGATTGGAACAAGATCGCAAAGACGATTTAGAAACTTGGCTATATATGGTGAGTTTCTTAAATATATCATCATAAGCATTAACTCGATACAGGTATTTGATTTGTTCGATGACAGTGACGGGCTTCCATGGAAAAGAGCTGTAGATCGAGCTGATGTCATACGACTCAAAAAACATTTAATGGAAGGGAAAGACGGTAAACAAGTCTTTTAATTTCATCATTCATATTGTGAATTAGTACCGCGAAGAACCTTTTCTGTAACTCCACCTGAGTTCAAAATTCTCATTAAGTATATTGGCGATTTGAAATATGGAGATGACCCGGATTACAAGTATGGTTGAAGAACAGTGTTTGAACTATAGTTTCATTACAGATATATACATAATATGCTTGAATACATAGCTACTACTAACGATATAGCCTTGGATCGACGCTTGGATTGGATTGGAAAATTACATTCGAAACAAACCCATAACGCAAGAGAGGTTTCATTGTTTGCACAGACTACACTGAATGTGATTTTAAGAGAAATGAACATCCTCATAATCAGCGAACATCAACTGAAGACTCGGAATAAATCTACCATCCTTTTCTCAAGGAGTTCTTCAGTATTCCGTTCTGTTCAGAATAGAACTTGAAGCAGGGGTATGTGGATCTTCTGAACCATGTTCACAAGCCCACGCTTCTCATCGCAAGCTGGGGAAAGTGAAACGTTTCTAATCAATGATACACTGATTAATTGTTTGGAACAATGGCTTCAGTTCTTGAACAACTTTCAATGTGAAGGAGTTGTGGCCGCGTGGCGCAATGGATAACGCGTCTGCCTACGGAGCAGAAGATTGTAGGTTCGAATCCTGCCGTGGTCGTAATCTTTTAATCTTCTGGGAGAGTTCGCCTTGAAACTGCTAGTAATAATGAACCATGCAAAGCAGATAGCGAAATTAATGTCTGTCGTACCTTTTTACCATTCTTCGCTTCTTTCTTCCTAGTGTTGCTGCAGGTTCTCCTGTCTAGTTGATTTCTTTTAGTTTGAAAGAGCCAGGTGTTGTTACTAATCTCTGTCAGTGACTCAGATGTCTAATCAGCGTTTAACAGTGACAAACAGTAAGTGTAAAACCAGATGTCGATCGAATAATACTGTACTGCAATATTTCGAAACTTTGCTCTCTTGGAGTTTAGCACTCGAGTAGGTCAGTCTGCCCTTTGCAATTACGAAATCGTGAAATTCAAGGACTGCAGCCAGGAGTGAGCTGAAGTGTGATTGATCGAGACTCAGTGCAATGGTATATGGAGAGTAGAGATTTGGGTTAGGTGGTGAGTGAGAAATAGGTCGATCGTGTGCCGCCTTCTTCCTTTTTTTCCTCAATTTCAATCTTCAATGTACACATATTATATGTTCGTTTATTCACTCCTTTATCAATGAAGAAAACTATGGAATGTCACCCCTTCTTCTCTTCTATGTCACGTTCCATCCTGGTTTTTTGGT
>CALQYR020007259.1:66932-161262 GCA_943334845.2 Auanema sp. JU1783
AAGAAGGGGTGACATTCCATAGTTTTCTTCATTGATAAAGGAGTGAATAAACGAACATGTTCAAATCGAGATCCAGATTAACAACTGCACAAAATAAGAAACAAGTGAAACACAGATGATTAAGATGACACAGGTGAAGAAGTTTGTTTCGATGTCTGTTGTGCTACTAACATCAACACCAATTGATTGTATTCTAATCGTAATAGGGCAATTTGACTTTGAAGTAACACATTCTCCTTCTCTAATTCCTGTAATAAACAAGAATAGGATTGAATTCATATGTAACAACCAACCTCCATTTTCTCCCTTGTTTGCTGTTCCCTGAGACGACGTACTTCGCGTGATCTCCGAGCTGAATCATTATTGCGACGTCGTTTCTCCATGTAGTCCATCTGAATATTTGGATGAAATAAGAATCTGGACATATCCTCAAACCTTTTTCTCAGTGGCTAGTTTGTCATCTTCTGAACTGTTCGATGTGACGGAAGTAGCTCGTGATGAAATTCTGATAAGATAAATGGTTAGACATATGAGATATAGAAAACAGAACGTACTTTTGCTTCTTGCCTGATGCTTGAGCCAAAAGTTCTGTTAAAGACTTTCCAGCCATAAGCGATTCGAAAGCTGCTGTCATGTCTGTTTAGAAAGGTGGAACCTGTGTTTTTCCTGAAAGATTGGTTTTTGAAACAAATGCAAAGCGAGAATAGTCAACGTAGAAAGAAAGAGGCAAATTGTTGCATTCACCCAACGATCAGAGTTATCTCGAGCCGACCGTTCTAAACGAACGATGTGAGGTCATCTGCGGTCAGACCAGGTCAACTTTGAATTGAGCATTACTCTGACTGTCTCTGTCATCTTAACATCATGTACTGTTTTGTGTACTCAGAGGAAAAGAAACAACAGGGCAACCAGTTCAAACCTGTTGCGTTCGGTCAAACGCGGTCGGTCGGTCGGTCATCAGAAGAAACTAAGAGACCCAGCAAGAGGATGAATTGCGTCATATGGCCCTTGTCTCTTTTTAGTTTTTTTAAGACCATCCATTAGCTTGTCTCTAATTACTATATAAGGCAAAGAGAGAGAATGAGAGACAAGGTAGAGTGAAGAGGCAGACAGAAAGAAGGAAATTTGAATCTGCCTTATGAGTGAAGGAATTTTTGAACGATAAGACTACTACAAAAGGGCAGAAGGTTAATAGCCAAAAAATGAGAAGACAAGGATGGAGAAGATATCCTTTTCTATAATTCAAACAAAGAACATAATTAGCATAATGAATAGAATCGCTTATGAGCCCAGCAACCAAACTTTTTTGTTCTTTCTCTGGTTCTCTCTCTCTCCCTCCTTCTTACTGTCTTTCGCTCTTCCAAAAAAAGCCTGGCAAATATAGAGGCTCAAAGAGTGAATTGATGGTCTGTTGATACAGAGCAGACTTAGAAGAGGTCACACACATCTATTGTGAAGACAGGAAATTTGAATATTCAGCAGATCATCAATGATCAACAGGGCAGAAAAAAACTGATGCGATGTTACCGCTGACTACCAGAGGTATCTGTCAAAGGTGCAGATAGAAACAATTTCCCATTCATGATTACATCATAGCTACGACAGACACAAAGCTCGGCTATCAACACAAAAGAGAAATGTGATGAATGGAGAACAACAGATACAAGAAAAAAAAAGAAGAACCATCTAATTAATAACTAATCACAACCTCTTATAATCCATTTTGTTCTGAAGTACTCTTGTGGTCCAGTGATTCAAGATGAGTTATGTCATCTGTCAGAAACTGTACATCTCGTAAATCATGCACACCAATCTTCCCTCTGCACTCATCCATGTTCATGATGATGAACTGAAAAATAATTGGTGAAACTAAAAACTTTCAGACACTATGATCAACTTCAAGAAAGAATCCGTGGGGAGCATTTCATACAAGTCAACCCATATTTGGCATTTCCTAACATCCAAAAACAGAATTTGGCGTCAGCTTCATCATTTATCCATTTGGGATGGTTTTATAGCCGATTTAAACAATCATCATTGTTCCCTTGAGAAAATGACATAATAGTACTTTAAAGGTCCGGAAAGCACCCCACAGATCAGATTTTAAAATTAGCAATAGTCCACACATTCGACGCCATCCATGTAGATGACACGTACAGCCATGGCAATCACAAACAAGACGCATTTCAAAATTTTATTAGGATAGTCGCCATATTTGGGCAGGCTCGTAGACAGTACGAAGACGACAACATCGTTACGACCATCATTGAAAACGTTGTCGTTATCGGAAATCTTTTGAAGTTAACTTTGTGTCCAATGCTATACGCCATGTCGGCAAGATCAAACGCACTTCACAGAAATTAGGGAAAAGACGACCAAGAACGACAAAGCGACTTGCAGAAAAAGAAGAAGTGATGATGCTGATACCCGTTGTTCCATTCTGGGTGCGGGCAGTTTGTCCGGACTATCGTTCTGACGTTGTTGTCTTCCATCTCCACCAAATTTAGGTGGAGAACGTATGATGGAAGAGAACAAAAAATGTTTTAGCACTAGTTCTCTCACTTTTCTTACGTTTTATCGATTTTTGAAAAGCAGCCAAAAACACTGGCAAAAAATGAACAACTGACGGAATACAAGCTGTGAAAATTGACCAAAAAAATTTTTTTTTCTCGCTTCATCATTCTCTCGCAGTGATTTGTTGATTCGACTATTGACTTCATCAAATGCTATCCTTCATAGTGTGCCGCTAGCAAAGAGGCCGTTTCGTCAGATATGCCGAAGCGATCTGGATTCTTGCCCATGGCATTCACGCCTCCCATCGCCTTCTCATAGACGAAAGTTCTCCATTTCAGCGTCGTCGTCCTAAACATTCATTTCCATACCATCTATATTGCTTCTTAAATATGTGACATCTCTTCTCATTTTCTTTAACTTTTTCTTCTCAGCCTGTGGTCTTCGCTCAATGTGTCCTATTCAAATTCAAAACAATTTCAATTTCTTCTCTCGCTCTCTCTCTCTCACTCTCTCTCTCTCTCTCCTATCATGGTGAACGAGCATTTTCTCATAAACTTTATTACTTTGCTACCACTCATCATAGCTAGCTTCACCAGCTAATTTTGTGTAAAAATGTCATTATAAATACATATTTATCATCCGTTTTTACCTCGTTTTTCAAGTTTTCTTCTCAGAAGCCCTACAGCGACGATGTCCTTGTCCATCACAGTGCTGAGAACATTCATACTATATGTCATATTAATAGTTATATTGTGTACTTAGAATAAGAGCTTGCAAAGTACATGCGGGGCATCCTGTGTGATAGCGTGTTGAGTACATGATTAGCATAATCATTTAACAATTAGTCGTCGCCGTCACATTTCATTTTATGCCTTACGCATAAAGGTGAGCGGTTGCATTCTCTGAATTTTCTCTCTTTTTCTCTATTTTTTTTCAAATTCTTTGACTTTGAGCGCCAAGTTTAAAAAACCTTTTTGAATGATTAAAGAAAGTTTTCGTTACGATATGAAATGCGCTACGTATAGTTCTAACAGCTTTTTATGGAAAAATTTTATAGAATAGGAGACGTCATTTGGCAAATCGTTTCATCCATTTCCGTGGTGTGGTTTTAGCTTTTTAGTTAGTGCTATCCGTCACATAGACAAATCATTGGTCACAAGCAGTTTGAAAGACGAAGAAGCGAGACCAGTAGCTCTTCATCTTCAAAACTGAAGGAAGAGAGGAAAAAGAAATAACATGAAAGTGAGACTGCAGAATGAGACCATCTCATCCATTACCATAGATGGACAAGCGCTAGACCTCTTTTTCTATCTCATGTGCCATCAAACATTCGCATCTTTAACATGGCAGAAGCATGAGAAGCAGAGATAGACAGAAATAAACTGAAGAAGAGCGGGAGCAGAGCTTTCGCCTCTCCTTTTATGAAATTCCGAAACGCTTTATCACTGTCAAGCTTCAAATTCTATTCACCACTCTCTCATTTATTTCATCTGTCATAGTTATAAAGATTTCGTGCTTCATACAGGAGTTCCTACCAATATACTTAAGAAACAGCTAACGTGTACTTTCCATTTTGAACCATTTGGCTTTGGTCCAGATTCTTCCGCATTTCCGGTCATTTGTATTTCACTTCCGGTTTCTCACAAAGCATTTTCACATGAAAACAGTTATTGATTACCTTGTCCGGTCATAATCATTGCGCATGCTCTTATTTCTGCAATACAAAATTAATTAATTTCCTAAAATGGTTTTAGCGCGAGCGCATGATTGGAAACATAGGGCTCCTAGGGCTTGGCTTCATGCCAAGCGGCATTATAACACTTTCTTACATTACCCAAGCTTCTTCTTGATGACAATTTTCCTCCCTGTCTAACCATATGCTCATTCAGAACGAGAGAGAAAAGATATATAAACAAACGCAAGAGAGACATTCTTGCATTTCGTTCTCTACTTTCAGCAGCTGCTGTATTTTCTATGAGCTTAACTGAGATGTACATGTATGCCTTATGCTTTAGATTTGTTAACGCTTCAAGAAGCCTCATTGACAGCCTGAGCATATCTAAGCGTTCTATCCAGCTTGTATCCCAGACAGCCTCAGCGATCAGTCTTTTCGACCGATTTTTCAACTCCAACTTTCATCAGGCGCAACAAAACTCGAACCAAAAATCGATTTTACTATGATAAGACATGTGATAGCAGTTTCCTATCAATTCATATCAACATTCATGTTCCTCAAAACAATCTGGTCTTAAAGCAAATTTGAATTTTATTCTCAATTGATGGGCCATTTCCAGCTTCTGGCCATAAGCGCATGAAGGCATAATTACTTTTTATTTCTTTCTTCGTCTTCTGTCGACGTTTGTGACAAAATTCTCCCTTTTATGGACTGATAACCGTGACTGGAGACTGTTAAAGTTAGCCCCAGCTGCGGCAACATCAAATAATTTCGGCAACCCGTAGGAAGGAAACACAATGATCGTCCGCTTTTCAACGTCAGGTTATTCCACAGTTTTTTGAAAAACGGAGGTCAATTCATTTTCCTTCATCATCATCTTCATCATAGCATACGCCCAGTCTCCCGAAGACTTCGCCTTTATTATCATTTGTAGTCTTCTGAATCTCTTTATTTACTTCTTAATTAACGACCATTATCATTCGGTTTAACCGATTTTCTGCTCGTCTTTTCTCAAATGTCTGCTTGACCTCAAGTTATCATTTTCTGAATTTCAGAGGACGCTGAGATGACGTTCGCTACGTCGTCGACTAGTGCATCATCACACCATCATGATAATATGATGTCGTCTTCTCTGGTTGACTGGCAACTTTACCGTCAGTCACCATCAACAACGGGTCCATATGGTTCAAGCCTATGTTGGTCCAAAGGACTGGAGTTCGTTCTATCCGACCGTCCAGCCTTAGATGCTTTTCGTGATTGGATTTCGTCCAACTCAATAGCTGAGGTAAGTGGCTTCGCTCTTTGATATCGTTCATAGAAGTATGATTCTATATTCAATAATGCCATTTGCAGCCTCTCGAACTGTATTTTGCCTTAAGAGCATATGAACGGATGGCGCAGCAAGGACATCCACAGACTGTTGATTTAGCGACATCAATTCACATGAAATATACGTCTCTTCGTACTGGATGCTGTCACTTCATTTCGAAAAAATTACGACAAGAGGTTAGCTGAAGACCGATATTTTGATAATACGTGTATAATGCAATCGTTCTGTGCCGAAGTTTCGTTTGAAAAGATCAACTTCTTGAGCTTCTTCTTTTCGTTCATGTTTGTGAAGAATGATATCGCGTCATGCTCCTATAATCTGACGCAATGAAACGAATTATAGGTTGGCTTACGTGTCAAGAAGCTGAGCAGTACTGGTGGCGTACCAGACACATCACTTTTTTCATGTATAGAGTCATCGGTCAAAAATTTCTTGAAACAACAGCATGCTCAGTTCGTTTCGTCAGATGAATTCCTCGACGTTTTCAATAAGGTTGGACTTCTGATGAACAGTTCTTATTGAAACTCTTTATAGGTATCACTAGGTGTAGATACTCCGCCAATGAGTGGAAGAAGGAGCAAACGACATAGTAATGTTATGCTATCTTCAACGCATGCTGCCAATCCTCAGTTAACAGCTGAAATGCTGCTAAGATCACGTCGCACACGTTTAGGTGAAAGGTAAATACTTCCGAAAAACAATTCTCAAGCTTCGAATGTACTTTTTGCAGTGTTGTTGAACGTATGTACTCAACACCAGCTCATACAGGATATATTGCTCAACCATATGTTTGTCGTGCAACAACAAGTCAAAATGATAGCGCTGTGAGCTCATCATTCTCATCTGAAGCTCATCCAACGTCCAGGTATTGAATTAATCATCGGCAATCACAAAGTTGAAGTTCTAGGTTACGAAGTATACGTGAAGAACATCGTCGCGGGAACCCAACAACTTTTGCATTGCCTAGAATTGAACATTTTTCGCGAAGTGATGGCCAACAGTACGATCACAGCACAGAAGAAGGTTGTAGCAATCTGTTTTCAATTGTGGTAAACTCTTTCTGATTACAGGTAGACGTCACTTTGCAAATATCTTACTGAAAAAGTTAGTCCGCGAGTATCAAAGACGAGAACAGAATGAGCAAACCGAACGACAACTTCGAGATATTGGAGACAGACGTTGCACGGTCAGTAGCTTATTCTCTGCAGAAACACTGTTTTGTTTTAGGCTCGTGAAATCGTATCTAATACTGAGCCCGTCGACCCTGATGACGATGATGATCTTGATAGGTTAGCTTCCAGTTTCTTCCATTCTTTATCAATCATCCTAGATACGTGGAAAGAATGCGAGAAGATAGTCAGAAAGCTTCTGCACAACGTTCCCCCAGATGCCAGTTACTATCTCCTTGTAAGTTCCTTTACGTCTCTAATTACTGCTGCAATTACCTTGCAACTTGAAGAGATCGAACATCAACCTTATTATCGCACTTTAGGCCCTCATTCACCGAACCGTGAAAGAAGTCGATCTGGCCCTGCAGGGCCAACGATCCCGACCTCAAATGTCATAAGTAGCTCGAATCCGTCAACTGCGCTTCCAGCTTGTTCTTCATCTTCGACAGGAATTCCAGGAATCAGCTCAAACGGCTTCATGCCACTCATGACATCATCTGACTACCCATTTGCATCAATGGCACTTCCACCAGCTCCTTCATCAGCACATGGTCACTCTTATTTGAGCTCACCTGGAATGAATACCTTCAATTGTTATAAAACGAATGAGTATGATGCCCGAATATAATAACAAACATGATACAATTCCTTTTCAGTTATAGTACAAGGAGCGCTGTATATGATTCATCGGGTATAGAATCCATGGCTCCGTCCGACCATTCAAAACACTCAAGCCACACTCGTCGTATCCTTACAGCCCCGAGTGCTAACCACAGTCGAAAATCACGTTTACGCACTCATGGTCATTCCTCTTCGGGTGTTTATCCTCTTATCACTATATCCTATAAAGGTTCAAAACAATGAAACGCTATCAACATTCTTCAAATTTAGGAGCTGATGGAGTCCCAGTCGTAGCACATGTGCCATATGTGAACGGCATGATGACATTAAGAGAGTTTCGAAAACATCTATCTGTCTCATCAAGCCAACACGTCCAGTAAGCGCAAATTTATACGAATGTATTGCTATAGAACACATTGTTACAGATTCTTTTTCAAATCACCCCTAGACGATGATGATGATGATGAAATATCGTGCGCTCCATATCAGCTCTTACTTATCAACGACGACTCATCGATATTACCAGTCTTCCGAGGAAGAATAACGGCCGAATTGAAAAGTAGCTCACCTCAATAGCTCTGACAATTGCCTCATTAGATTCTCTGTATAGCATAGTCTACAATCCGCTCATTTTACCATTACGAGTACTTTCTTCAGATAGCAAAAATATATTAAATTATAATAAAAGAATTTTGCGAAGCTTTAATCAATACTGATGTACTTCAAAACATTCGAATCCCCGTTTTCGCGCCAAAACCAACTGTGAGCCGTTTGCAATAAATCGGCTTTTCTGCTCGGTTTCACGTGAATATACACGTAAATTGTTATTCTTAACTAATTCGTACACGGAAATCGGTTGCATTCTTGCAGCTTCTTTACTCCTTTTAAACTTCTATCTTCCAGTTACGAGTGATTTGAAGCAAGAGGATGCAGAAGAGAAAAATGAAAAAAAAACGTGTGAAATGACTAGTAGGAAGCCGGATGACCGAGGTTTTTCTCTTACAAACACAAAAAAATCAGTTTGAAGACGATGCTGCGACTTGCTGGATGTAAAAATAAAAAATAAGGCGAAGGAAAAAAGAACAGAATAGATTTAAACTACAGCCAGAACATGAAGAGGTTTGAGCTAATTTCCGAAGCCTGCGAGAGAAGACTAAACAAGCACGTGAAGCTACAGCTTCACACTACACATAACCATGGCCCTGCATGGAATCGTCTTTTTGCATAATAGAAAGATTTAAATTTTATTATTCCCTTCGTCTACCCTTTCCTCGTCTCATTCATGTTGGCAGATTTCACAATACTTTGTTCTCTCAAACTAAGTAAGTTAACTGATTATTTCATTGAAACCTTTATCTTCATCCACCCTCATCCATAATGATGAAGCTGCTCTCTTTTCCTCAACAACTCACATCCTAAAACGAAAAGCGGGTGAGAGAAAGAGAGAGAAAGGAGTGAGATGCGGAGAAAGAGAATGCTACAGAAACAAATGAGGTTGTAAAGCATCAAATTCATTTGATTGAGCAGTACTTAAGTTCAATGGAATTATCAATGAGTCGAAACCGTTCCACATGGATTGTATGATGCATTATCTGTCACATAATGATCATCTCATCTTTTTCAGCTAATAAATTATTTTATAAGCGTCTTCTAAGCGAGATGGGCTAACAACAAAATGTTGATGACACATAAGCTAGTTTTCAAAATTACCAAATCCCACCCACTTTTCTTTAAAGCTCTGGAAATTCTCACCCATATATGTACATCCTTAGTCTCAATAGGCGGTCACTCTCACCTATAGCAATCTTCTACATGTTCAGCTCATTATCCATCTAATGTATTCTTAAAACAAATTTACTTTTATATTTATGTGTTCAACAAAACATTACTTCCCCCATTTCCAACATCTGAGCCACTGATTTTGAAAGTTCCAACGACCTTATACCCAGCCGTTTCTTTGGATTCTTCAAAAAGGTCTAAACTTTTAAATACAGAACAATCGTCCTTTTCTTCTAAGCAGAAGGGATTTCGAGCTTTTTTTTTTCTACGAAAAGAAATGACCTTGTTTACTAGGCGAAATGGTTTATTCTCTCTCACTTCCTCTCTGGCTCTCAGCTTCTCCCAATTTCAAGCCTCTTCCTGTGCCTGCTAATCCAAATGTTGCTTATAAGAATATCTATGCCATAAGCGGAAAAATCGTTTCAAAACATGAAAATCAAAATTTTCGGGCTTGTACTTTGCGTCTCCGCAATGCATAGCACATACTAATATTCATCCAACTCCTCTCTCTCTCTCTTTCTCTCTCTCTTTCTCTCTCTCTATCTCTCTCTCTCTCTCTTACTTTGCCATTCGATTCAGAAGGTACGCTGTAAAAAAATTTTTTTTTTAAAATTTACTTACTTCATCACATTGCTTTTGAGTCATTTCCTTCTTAGCATGGTCTGATGTTATCATTTTCCTGAATCAGCTTCGTACAGCATTCAAACCGGAAATGACATGGAAACGCTAGATTCTCAGTCATATTCTTCGTTTTTCGCTAAAAAATAACAAAAATGTATGAAATCGATGAAATGAACGCTTTCAACGCCTTGCTAGTGCCCAAACTAATTTTTGAATAAAAGTTTGCGCGCGCGCGAACTTCCAGTGCACGTATATCACGTATACTACTACTGCTCAGCTTCATTTGCATTCGTAAGCGATACGAAGAACGGTTGCTCCAGCTGAAGAAGCTTAATATCTCAATGAGGAGAGGAATGTTTTTACACTTACACACTACTCCACGCTATTGTTCGTTTTGATTGGAATTAAATAACGAAGGAGTATAGAAGAAAGAAAATTTAGAAATCAGAAAACTCACAAAAAGAGTTTTCTTGGATTTTCTCTAATTGAATAATCTCTCGAATCTAACATTCTTCATGATTTTCTCTTCGGACAGCTGCATTTTCGTAAAATATGTGAACCACACTCCTTTTATGGAAATTAGACAAATAGAATAAAAACATGCAAAGTTCCATTTCATTGCTATATTCAAGCTCGCCCAGCTACTCATAAACTCTCTTCCATCTCAACTTTGATTTTTAAGCTTTAAACGTCTTTTTCGTAAAAATTGTGCCACCTTCATGACTCTCGAATGTCATCGCGCCTTATATGGCTGTCAGTTAAATATATCCTTTTCTTTTTCTCTCTCTCTTCCTCCCCCCCCCTTCTTCCCCCCCCCCCCCCCTCTCTCAAGCTATAGAACCGCCCTTCATCAAGTTCGCTCGAGTTTATGTAAAACAAGTTGACCTATTAACTCTCATTTAACCCAAAATGAAGAGCATGATGTAAGTATCAGCTATTTTTTCCTCATTGATTGCCGTTCATTGGAATTGTTGAAGTTTCCTGAAAGCTACTCCCCCTCTAACTACTCTCTCTTGATTTTCCTGTCATTTCTTCAAATTATCTTTCTATATGACATATGAGAGATTATTGTGTCGTACTTGGAGACATTTTTTCCATTGAGGAATGGAAAGATGGATGAGAGTTGATGACAAATCCCGACCATTCCTTCAACTCACAAATGCGACATTATTTACCTCGCACAATCCCATATTTCCCTCCAACTAAGATGAGACAATTCATTTCGTTCGAGCTTATCATTTGCATATTCCTTTGCATGTCATCACATTTTTTGTTCATTCAATTCAGCTTGACTTGTTCAATAACTCATCCACCAATGACGAATTGCTTTTTCTAAATTCTCATTTATTCATGTAACGTGACAATAAATTTCTTAAACCAATAACCTGAATTTGAAATCAGAAGAGTTCAGACCAATTAAGAGCTTCCGCGAAGTCTGCCATAAGAGGACGCTTTGAAAACATCACAAGCATCTTCGTCTCGAGCATCTCAAACGGCCATCTCCTCACTATCATAATTGTCTTTATGAACGAAAAATAATAAGAAAGAAACTTCCATTTCTTCCTTTTACATCCTTCGAGACTTGGAAAATCCAAAACTAACGGCGTTTCCACCTTCATCTTTGACTGACGGCCGTTTAGTCTTGTTCCAACTCCAAAAAACATTTAATTTCATCCTCCTCCTCCTCCTCCCTCTTTTTCATCTTTCTCTCCTCTATTTTTATTTCAAATGCTTACAGAGTGGATACCTTCTCAACAGCATACTGATTCTCATCTACATTCCTTCACATGATAGCTTCATATTCGAACAAACCAACAACGCTTCTCATGAAACCTCAGAGTGTGGCTAAAGCAGCCGCACTACTGTTCTACACACTAGCACCAACGACAGTTCACATCGCAATGGCGACCAACACCAGCACTATTACGAGTTTATCCCTGCCATCAACTTCAAAAGCAACGAACGCATCGTTCGCTGTTTCAAACAAAACCACAACAACGACGAACAGCACAAAGATACGCGAATGTCTTCCGTACACTCAAGTTTTTCCTGATCTCAGCCATCATCCGGCCTCCATCTCTATATTCACCTTGCTTTACACCCTAGTATTCGTAGCCAGCGTACTAGGTAATTCAGGTAAACGAATAAATTTCAAACATTTGTGTCCCCAGAAAACATCAACCATAGTTCATTCGTGTTCTTAGAAAGAGAGGGAGAGAAGTAATTTTCTAACTTTTCGGTTGATATTTCCATCATTCACAGTCATCATAAAGAGAAAAGTAATTTGAAAGATGTGAATGACTGATTGTCATCATCCATCAGACTTCTATACTTGTCTCTTCCGGATGAGAAGAAAACTAATAATTGGCGAATTCTCTTTCAAGCCCCCCAACCATATATGCTTTAGGTGTAATATACGCAACAATCAAATATCGCAGTCTACAGACAGTTCAAAATATTTTTATCGTCAATTTGGCTGTTAGTGGCGTAATATTAGCTTTTATTTCAATTCCATTAACACCCGTAACCAATATAGCGAAAGAATGGTAAGACATACATGACATCACCTAGACCTTTATACTTCTCTTTCTAAGGTTCTTCGGTGCACCCATGTGCCGCACATTCGCGGGAGTTCAAGCTGTCGGTGTTTTCATCGGCACGTTCTCATTGTGTGCAATAGCTGTTGATCGTTATTTCCGACTTGTGATAGCTCCAGGTGAGTCATGTCAACCAGGACTTTCAACTTAATCATAAACAATCGCAGGCAGCCCATTGAGAAGAAAAAATGCAATACGGATAACAATTCTTTTATGGATTATATCAATTGTCATAGCATTACCATATATGGTTCACGTCAAAATGCGTACTTACGATGAATTCAGTGAGAGCAGGAGCAACAAGCTCATAACTGATTCTATGCACTTGCAGATATCTGTGGCATTTTCTGCACAGAGGAATGGCCGAACGTTGCTTCGAAACGTACTTATACCATATTTGTACTCGTCGTGCAGTTCTTGATTCCATTCACAATCATGGCAATATGCTATCATGCTGTGAGTCTGAAATCTTTAGCTCTTCAATCTCTTTCTCTTGGCTCTTCAGGTTTTTGCATTTTTACGACGACGGGCGAAGTCTCGCTTGACCAGTATCGCCCAACAAGCCAACCTTTTATTAGTTGTTGCTGCTACCGCTGGACGACAGACACAACAACATAAAGAGCAGGTAAAGAGTATTCTGAAACACTTTCTCTGTCTGATAGTACGTTGTGACGAGTGACGTAATCTCATCGCCAGAATGAAAGATGATCTCAACAAAGAGGACATAATAGCTCATCCCTTGATTATTGTTGAGTGCAGAATGGCTGAGCCGTGTTTTCGATCATGCCTATTTCTTTGAATTCCGGCTATCCCGCTTTGATAACATTGAGTGTTTGCTTGAACAAGGTTTGGAACTACTTTGAAAGTCAAACGATAGCCCAATAACTCATTGTCGTATAAGTAACAAGGCGGAGAGTTCAAGATCTAGCTCAATGAGATCTATGTGAAACTGAGTGTGGAAGCAGACTTTTAAGGAATGAGGGCAATAGCTTGAACAGAGAAACGAGACAGCAGTTTGTTTTGCAGGTATCATGAGCGCTAGATGTCACTAAAGTCAGTTAAGCATGTTAGAATGAAAAGTTGGGGAAAGACAACTCAAGAATGAGACTAGTAAGAAAAAGAAATAAAACCTCTGAATACTCAAAGATCATAAAGTGATCAGTAGGCATAGATATGCCATTGGCGGGCAGACTTTTTGACACAGCCCAAGAAGCTATTGACCATTAACCAATGACTTTGGCGGAATTCGCTAACTACCATGTACTGACTCAAAAGCTCGATGAGTGCATTTCTCTAACAAAATGAACAACATGTCAAAGCTTTCAATTCATCGCCATATATAGTATTCAAATGTTCATTGAATGATACTAGTGAATCGACGTGGCATTTCAATTCGAGCTATAGATCTCCTCATGTTGACGAGCTTTTACTAAAAATTATCCCTATCTATCTTTCACCAACATTCGAAAACTTGAAATATGGGATAAATGCTTCCAACTATGAAGGTAGAGAGGGAAAAGCTCAAACACCAACTTTCATATAGCTCATTTTATCATTATCATTTCAGTTGACACACTTACTCGAACAAAAGAAACGCGTGATGGCTCAGAAGCGACGTGTCACTCTAATTCTAGTCTCGATGGTGCTCATTTTTCTGATCACATCACTTCCACACAATATAGTTAGCACACTTATTGAGTTTACGGACAATACACGCATGCTGATGTTTAATAAAGAAGATTACACATATCTGACGAATCTCTTCACACATCTGTGAGTTTATCCCCCCCCCCCTTACTCTGCGCGTAATTAGCATATACGTGAAGCTCGCACTTGTCATTCTTGATTGACCACACACACAGAACGGTTGTTTTTTCAAATTTAAATTCAGACTTGCCATGATGTCATGCGTCTCCAATCCTCTACTCTACGCATTCTTGAATCCAGAGTTCCGCGAATTAATCATCTCAGGGTTATCAGGCTTTAAATGGACCTCACAATTTGCTTCACGAACATTCCAGCCTACACAAACAACGGTATATTAGAAGTAGTATAAATGAAGCTAAACAAATCAATTGCAGTTATTTGAACGATGTAGCGTAGTCAATGCACGCGTGTATCAGAAACAACCTTCTGTCGAAGTTCATCAACTTTAAAAAACAATCCGTTTATTTCATCTTATGTTTTATCAAAATGATAAAATGCTCTTTTTATCTGCGAAACGACAAAAAATATTCACACGACTCAAAAATATAAATAAAATAAAATCAATGAAAAATGAAAGTACACCTGTAATAGTCTTAGGACATAAGTATTTAGGTAAATAACTTGTGAAAAAAAAGCAAATATGCCAATATGGTAACCAGAAAATTAAAATAAGTTAATATACAAGAGCCAATCAACTTGGCGGGGATTTTAGCAGTGTAAAACAGAGTCAGTAGTGAGACTAACGCATTCCGTAAATCGCAGAAAAATTATCTGATTGCTCTATCTTGATTGATGATCCGCCTAATATGGTCTGACCAGTTAGCGGATTCCACTGAGGAGATCGGTCAGGTGAACAACTTTTAACAATAACTACTACCTCCTGAGGAGGCGCAACGGATTGGGCTGCAGATGTTCCAATAGGAATGTAAGATGCGGCTGAGGGAGCACGATTCTGAAATTTGGAACCAACTCGTTATTATGAGTAGATTGATTTAAACCTCGCCGATTGATAAATCACTAGTGTTAAGTGCAGGAGTAGTTCCGCTCGAATCGTGGGTACTGAATGGACCGTTTGTCGAAGAAGGGCTTGGAGCACGTCCAGCGCGCTTGGTTGGTGGAGTTCCAGACTGAAAGAATTACGTGAAAAACCAAGAACGGAGAGGTTACAAACCTCATCATCATTTTTTTCTTCGCTCTTCTCTACTCGACAAAGCATCATTCTATGGAAGTCAGTAAGATGACAAATTAGGGCCCATGCACTAAGGAAACGTTGGCTGCATGAAGCACAGCGTAGCACCTTGGGTTCTCCTGAAAAGAAAATAATTAATAATCTATCGATGACAACCCTATTACCATCAACTTTTAATGATTTACAGCCAGCGATACGATGATCCTTATAGGATTCGAAATCGCAGGTTACAAAACGGCAGCTGCCACAAATTAAAGTGTCGGCCATAACTGCAATGCTCGGATGCTCCTCTTTAACGGACTTCCACCAACCACTGTCAGAAAGATCTTCATTGCATGTCATATCACGTAAAGCAATATCTCGATTTCTTTTGTTCTGTTCAGCTGTTTCATCCAAAACGTTTTCTTCACGACTGAAATCGTCGTATCTTCGCTTTCGACTAAAATCACTGAAACTGAAACTCTTTTTCAACAGCACAGTTTAGGACAGTAACAAACCTTCCTTCAACAGAATCATACTTCTTCTTTCCGACAGGGCCAGTCATAGCCAAATGTACATCTGAAGTACAAGAGCATGATGACGGCGATATGAGATTAATAAGACGTACCAATAATAGCACCCTTCCAGCGCTTGCCATTTAATCCAGTACATGCTGCATCAGCTTCGTGTGCCTCAGAAAATTGCACGAATGCATATCCTTGCTGAAGCGAAAAAGATAAAGAAGAAGAAAGTTTCAATTTACCTTGAAAAATGTTAGTGCTAAGAGCTTTCCAAATGGTTTAAAAAGTTCGATTAAATCATCTCTAGTAATGGGGCCACGAATAATATTTCCGATAAAGACACGAGCTCTGAGAAATACGTTAATGACCAACCGGAAATTGAAAGACACATCATACCTGACCATCAGTGGATCTTTCGAGCTAGTATCATAGCTAATATCTTGATTTAGTGTGGAGGAGCTGACTCTGAAATCTCATCACTTATAAAGCATTTCCTCATATCGTCTTACGCATTCAGAAGAGAATTATATCCTGGTAAAGATGCTCCATCTTCACTGAATGAGGGGCGCTGGTAGCTGTTCATGGACGAAACTGGTGGTGGCATAACAGCTGCTGGAAGGGAGAAACCAAGATCTGTAAAAGTCTGGTCATAATTACAACATGAACTGAACAAACCGTTCATGTCTGTGTATTAGTCAGGCTAGAAGCGCCCTGAATGAAACAAATAAGAAAACAGAGAAAATGGAAAAACTGAGAATGATACTACTAGGAACAAAACTTCAAATAGAGCACTATGATACTGTTAGCCGCAAGAAATATGTGAATCTGATTACGGGTTAGACGGATACAAAACACAGAAAGTGATTAGAGCTCTTTGTGACATCAGATATTTCCCGCCGAAGTTAACATAACCATACTACAATAAAACTATAAACAAGTTGTTATTCGAAGTTTGAACTGTTATCGCCCAAAAAGATATTTACGTTGATTTGTCAAAAACCGATTTTAAAATGGCGCCAGATGTTCCTTTGAACGGCCTTACCGTAAGATGAAAACGAGTAACGTCGCTCTACGTATATCCTTGAAAGGAAAAATTAAGGAGGCAATGAGGCAAAAAAAGTTCATTCACAGATAAACATCTCATATCTGAACTAATTTACATATTGTTTGAAGACACAACCGTTCTGTGCGCATGCTGAATGATGAGTGTGGTACAGTGCATACGTAACATCCGTTAGCTGATTATGCTAATTTTTGGCGCCTAATCATGGTTAACCATTTTGACCATTCTAAACATTGAACGTAATGAGGGAAGATATGGTCCTTACAAGCTTTTCTCACCGGTCAACATTCAAAAGAATTTTGTTCGATATGGGTGCATGTGTGTTTGATATGTATTCGTTTTTAATGGATATGTATTTACATGAGATGTTATTCATCTTCGTTCGAATAACAATAGTCAGATTCGTTGATATGATAAGACTGTTCTCAACATTGATTGGATTGAATAAAATTGAATAAGCAATGAGTTATGTTAGCCTTTCAAACATATATTTTTGATAATTTCAAGCATTTTCAATTAGAAAAATCATTTTTTTCATTTTAATAAATGCGTTCATTCGATTGATGGCTATATAAGGGCATAAGTGAGACATCAAGTATGACTATTCACAATGAACATCAAATTCTCCATTGTTATTCTCATTCTCGGATTATCCTGCGTTCATGTACTGGCTAACCCAGTCAGTACTACTACTACAAGACGTCCAGTACGTCTATGTGCCATGGATATCATTAGAAGAATGAAGAGACTATGTCTGGGATGTACAAAAGCTGTTGGAGAGAAGTTGAGTCCCATTGGTGGAGGAGAGCCTGTCATCGATAAGAGAATCTTACAGGAAGCGATCAATGAGAACCTATGTAAGCTCTTAGTGTTATCTTCAGCCTTGTAAATCTGATTTCTTGACAGCCACACCGATACCTGGTAGATTGAATCTTAGTGGAACTCTGACTGATATCTGTTGTGAACAATCCAAATGCTATGACGAATTCTTATTGGAGTTCTGCTGTACTACAGAGGAAAGAGCAATGGTCCGAAGTGGAGGAACAACATCGGCTCCTTGAAAACATGAAGCAATAATATTTAAATGCTTATTTATATTAATAATAAATATAATTAGTAACCAATCCTCATGTCTCATTGTGTTTTGCAAAAAACCAACAAAGCCATTTTCAATTCCCATATGCAGTTGAGCGGTTGTGGATGGATTAAAGGTCTTTATGAGATCTTTTGTGAAAGGAAGGTTTTCTTTGATTTCCACAGAGATTTGAACATGAAGTCAGCGAAGGCAAATCTGTCAGACGTGGCTATCTGACTGATGATGATGTTACTAATGCTGTTATCTGAAGACAACACAATTTGCATAAATATCCAGATAAGGCTATTCTCTATTTGAATCATTTTGTTCTATATCTCAGTCGATTGGTTTGACAAAGACTCATTTCAATCAATAAACCATCATACGCATGAAGTTTTCTTCAAAGACCCATGTATGGTCCGAAACTAACGCGATAATCTCTGTTGAGGTCACATATGAATCTTTTGCATCATCTTCAACATTCTCATGCAAGTTTATTGCTTTTTCCATCTCAATTGTTTCTCTTACATATTCTCATTTGCATATTTGTATTGAATGTGAAAGCAAATAGTAATCAATCAAGTGATTAACAGAATCCATCAGCTTTCTCTATGTCTTGATGATAGTTCTTGAAGAAAACAGCTGGAGAGTGAGAGAGAAATGAGGAGAAGCTCTCACATCGCAGTTTAAGCTCATTATATTCTTTTAGAGCTCTTTCTGTATCCGCCAAAAGAGATTTGAGCGTCTGAGGCCATGGTTAGTTCGCCGCTTAACAGATGGCCATCCCTAATTATCTCATTACACGCCATATTCATCACCTTTCGCATTTTTTATGTTTATTTGTTTGTCTTTTTGTTTTTCTCTTCTTCCTCCTCCTCCTCCTCCTCGTCCACCTCCTGCTTGTCGTTTGTACAAGCACAACACAACCATCATCCAGTTCTATTCATTTGTCGCTTCGTTTACTCTTCACATATCATTTTTGTAACAAAAAATGAAAAATGAATGTTAAAAAAGAGTTATTGATCGATTGAAATTAGCATATAGATGAGTAGCTTCTCAAACAAGCTTATAATTAGAATAAAAGGTTGTTGTATTAGAGAAGATCTGGAAAGTTGTCATCAATCATCTAAACATAAGGCTCTTTCTTCATCATTATCTCTTCATCACCTGCAATATACTTTAAGCTTTCTCTATTGTCACCTGTTCGTCAGAATATTTCTTTTTTTCTGTGTTACTTCTTCAATTTCTAGCTTCTCTTAAGCTTTTCCATTTATAAAATAACCTTTGAACCAATGCATTCTCTCTCTCTATATTCCAAAAAAGGCTAATTGAGCTTTCATTCAAACTCTTCCTTCTCCCTCTCTCTCTCTCTACCACTCTCATCCGTCTTGACACAAACCGTTTCCTTATTCTTGTGCAACAGAAAAGAAGAAAAAATTCTTTTTTTTTTCCATCTTTTTGCAAATATTTTCAATCTGCCTTCTGAAGCAATTGTATCATCCACTTCACTTCAATACACTCCAGCAACGCCTTCCATAGACCTTTTAGATCGTTCAAGTACTTCCACCAGAAATCTTCATTTTGGGTTTGCAAGTGGCCATCCGTTTCATTCAAGCTTTATGAATCTTCTCATTTTCATTTTCAGCCAACTGACCATTGACTGCAGAATATGAATTCTTAACTGTAAACTGCAATTAGAGACTTTCGAAACTCAAGTAAAATATGTTCTGAGGGAAATTGAAACCTCTACGCGATACATAGATTTTGATAGATAGAGAGAGAAATATAGAGAAATAGAGATATGAAGGATAAAGTTGACATCTGGTCAACCTCCCAAAGTCATATCCATTTGTTCATATCGGCTATCCCTTTCAACCTGTGCTCATCTCTGCCAAATCCTTTCTTTATGCCATTCTCAGCCTGATCGTCCTTTTTATATCATTTCTTATCAAATCGTTCTCATCCCCACCAGTTCATATATTGTATTTCTTTCTCTCTCTCACTTATTCATCTGAACATGATGATGCCAATAGGTTGATGGGAATAAGCTTCTTCAGAAGTTACCATGACCATACTCAACACACATTCATCACAAATGGTAACAGATGTGATGACGTTTTACTATTCTTTCTCTCATTTTCTTCTCAAAAATCTTCTCAAAAATGTTTGTTTTTATTGTAAATGAAACGATGATTTGTGGAGAAACATTCATTTCACATCTGTTATTCTTATAGTCGAACATATAAAAATAAATTTCTTTTCTTCTGTAAAACAGTTAAAAACAAATATTTTCGATCAAATCGTTAAGCTTTCCTTCTGTTTCCGACTTCCATTCGTTCAGTTCATCTCTCTCTCTCTCTCTCTCTCTCTCTCTCTATTCGTCTTCAAAACATCATTTTAGGGAATATGGCAGTTACACGTCCAATGCGCAATCATATGCCCAGCTCTATATCTGACTATACCGTGGTAAGTTCGCACTATGCACAGTTAGATGACAGCACAATTCGAAAATTCATTTTAACCGCCAAAACAACGCTCGTGCATCCATCTTCACGTGGAAAACACATTTTGAATTGTTAACAAGACGCTTGTCGGTTGTTGCTTTGTGCTCTTCATCATTTTTTTTTCATATTTTAACAAAAAAAAAATGTTCAAATATCCGCTGTTCTAGAATAATACTGCATCACCCATCAGTCATGTCTCCTATACAACTCAGCCAGCACCAGCATCTATCTTGAAAAAGCCTAAAATGGTTGATATGACTTCCAGCCGAGCTTCTGATACTTCCTACTCTACTCAGAACGAAATGAATCTCCTCCGTTCAAAGGTTCGTTCATGTGGAACACTTGTAAACAGTCACATCATTCGCAATTGATTTCAGGTCATTTATTCTGTTTGTCTGAGTAGTTGCATTTGTGTGGCAGCTTTTCTGCTGGCAATTATCTCATTTCTAACATATTATAGCATCGATTGGACGAATCGAATCAAAATAAATAAGATTTTCATCAAGGTACCACTTGAATGAATGCAATTCGAGATTGAAACTTCATACATTATAGGATGTAATGAAAGATTGTCTCGATGCGGCTGAGCTCTCTGTCATAGCTCTGTCTTTAGCAACTTTCGCCTTCTCAGCATTCCAATCGTTCTTCATGCTCAAAATGCTCAAATCACATCCTGAAGAGCCTGAGATGTACTTCATTTTCTATCCAGAATTCAGAAATATAATATTTCTTTGCAGAGCTTTGAGCTACATCGAGAAGACGAGCTTTCTACGAATGGTTGTCAACTCATTCTGGTTTTTGGCCTTGGTAGTCTTTCTTATAAGTGAATTGCTGAATCATTTCCACAATTAGACTAATATCCTCTTTCAGTTATTTTGATAGGATGTGCTACTGACAATTCACGCAGCATGTCTGCTCGAGGAGTTGGAGTATCTATTGGCGTCTGTGCTCTTCTTCTAGCCACATTCACAGCGATTAAAACTATTTGTATCTGGACAAACACGACATACTCCAGTCACAGCAGACAAACTTACAAACAATTTGCAACTCTTGTTTGATCCATCTAATAGATAGAACGTCTCATTCCCTCTATACGATAACATAGGAAGAGAACAAACTTCTTATGACGGGTTTCCATTCTAAAATGTACATACAATATGCTCGATAATAAACCTCTGAAACTGTCTCCATCAGATATTCATAGTTCCTTATTCAATCAGTCTGTCTTGCTTTTCAATACTCAGATTGTAAAGTATTGAGACACTTCTATTCTTCGCTTGAAACTCTGAAATACATAAATCCATTGAAAATGCTTGACAAGCTTATGATTCTATTCGACATCCAATGATATTCATAAAGATTATACAAAGAGATAATTGAAACCTAAGAAATCCAACAAATACTTCCTCAAGCTCCATAGCAATTCATCAGTAAGTACGCCCCATTGCCATGCAATTCTGGCCGCGAGCGTATGCGGTGCGTATCCAACACGGCGCAACTAATTCCGATCAGAGTGCCTTCTGTACTTATCAGGCAAAGGTTCGTCTGCAGCTTCACTATTTTTCGCTAAGATCTCTGCGAAGCTCTCATAATGGTTGAGTTAGGCAGCAAAACTCCTTTCGGACAATCCTTCGACAATACTGTCTTCATCTTGCCTGCTATTGTCATTGTTGCTCTCGCTGGTAAGTGTTTGATAAATTGAGATAACTCACTTTGACACCTTTTGTGACAAAGTACTAAAAACGTCCGAATGAACTTTGTAAACCTTACTTTCTACATTCTTCTGAATGTATTTCTGTTTCGATTCTTATTCGATCAGGTACTAGGTCACTACTCGGCCGAAAAGTTGTTTAGCTGGTAAAAGTAATAAAACATCTTATCAACATTGATATGTACGACCCTTGAACTTTCTATTTCAGTTTTCTGTGGCTTCAAGCTCTTGAACTCCATCAAGGAAAAAGACCAGAAAGCTGCTGACCGCAAAGCGAAGAAGGAACAGAAGAAGACAATCAAGACTAAGTAGATCATGAAAATTCAAATCGTTGAATAGCTATCAAGTATTCTGATGATCAATTGTTGCCCGAACTATGCATTTCACATTCCTAAATTTATTCAAAATATTTATTTTTAATATAAATTTTTAATTTTTAAACAGTTTTCTGTATCAAGATGGGCGAACTAGGTCATTGGGCAGAAAAAATTTCATTTTCGGCTTGGGTATGGTTGCCAGGGTAACTCGGTCAGGCCAATGTGCTTCCAGGTCTGCAAACGAATAGAAAGAGCTTCCCAATGCAATTTTGATTAATCCTCATACTATTTATTCATTTATATCATTATGTCTCTTTTCAACTTTTGCGAATGGTACACGAACGATTTTCCAACTGCCAGTTGTATGGTTGTTGAAAATCTAGTTGCAAATCGGGGTCAGTTATCTTCGTAACTTTCAGTTTGCTGAAAATTAATTTAAGATCAAATAATCGTTGGCGCAGAAGATGGAACAGTTAGTATTATAGATCCGGGAGCCACTGAAAAATCTGAAGAATCTTTATTATTACAAAAGTCCACTGACAAGTGTGCAATACAGATTTTGATTGGAGAATTTCTGTCGATTCCCGGAAAGACTATTGCCATATTGAGTACAAACACGTTGACATACTATAGATTCAAATATGGTTAATAAGTTTATTGATTTTTTTATTTTACTATAGATGTAAACAACCAATACTATTGTTCAAACTCAAAAACCAATCGATAGTAGTCAGTACACGTTGATATCACGCACGCACACTAATTAGCATACGTGAATGATTCTGAGAAAATTTAGTCATTTTCATCTCGTGAATCAATCGGAAGCGGTTGTGCACATCCTTCTTCTCTGTTTATTCTTCTGTATTAATCAATTTCAGATTCAAATGATCTGGCTCTCACAGAGTTACAAGAAATGTTCAGCCACCCGTTGGCTGAGCCAGCCTATAATATGTGCTTGGTAGTTAACAACCAGTCAGGAACTTCACAAATCCTTGTCCAGAGTGTATCATGTGGCTTAACTCTCTTTCAAGGTGACTATTCCTTTTCAGCACATTGTGGCTATAATATTGGTTCAGGTGATCAATGTATTTTCTCTCGAAGTCCCTTACCCGCATTACATCCCGGTCCAATAGCTTATAACATTCCATCAGCATCTGTGCTCATAGCATCAGGAGCTCGCTTACATTCTGCAAAATTCAGTTTGATAGCTAGTTTGAGTAACAGTGGAAAAAAAGTGACAGTGAGTATTAAGCTGTTTTGATTTCCAACAGAATTCATTATATAGTTTGATTGGATCTGTAATCTGGGTGATGTTGCCTTGCAACTGGCTATGGACGATGGCCCTCCGGTGCAACCGTCGGTTCTCGTATTATGTAGAAGAAGTGTTTTCTGTTTCACTACGGGTGGAAATCTCAGGTATAGGTTGAATCCTTTGATGCCTCGGAATGAATATCTTAAGGTGGCAGATTCGCTTGGACTGTGTCGCAACAACTTTCTTCGTTTACCGTTCTGGATGTACTGTGAATTATTTAAGAATTTGTCTAATTAGAGATGTTTCAGTAACAATCCCTTCTACTCGTTTTGGAGTGATAGTCAACACCAACACTTTGCTCATCTATGCAGACAATGTCCTTTTATGGAATTGTCAGACAAACTTCCTGCCCATAGCTGTCGGTATAGGATCGTTCAGGTAGACTATTTATTGTCTTTCAAAGTGAAAACCAGTAGTTTTTTCCAGTGCTACGCATCAGTATCTCCTTTCCTTTTTGTCATTCGAAGGGCGTGTGTGTATAGGATACCTGGGAACTGAACCGAGCTTGTACCGTGTGGTAGATATGGATAATCAAATAATAGACTATGGCGTGAAACTACAAGAAATTAAAGCACTCGAAGAGAACATTAAAGACTCGGCTGGCCCAATGCGTTAGTTCCACGATGACTATAGCTAACCTGTCATAATTTAAGCATTAACTACAACTACAAGTAATCTTCAAATGACATTCAAGATTGGTGATATTGATAAATCCGGCATTGTAAGACAACTCAGACAGTTTCTGTTAAGTTTGAACTGAAATTGTAGGGATCCAGATCAGATGCTCCGAGTTGTACAGTAACCGTACAGTACGGAGGTGTAGGAACAACAGAAAGAGTTTTTCTAAACGTGCGATCATCGTTTTCTCATCAAATCATGAGTGAGTTTGTTTCCATTTGATGTTTACAATCTTCAACATTCAGAACATTCAAACAAAGAAACCATAATAGAGTTTACTGTAGATTCAAATAGTGCTTGGCCTCCTAGTACTAATGTACAACTTGTAGCTGTAACTGCTGACAGCCAAGGTGTGTTTAAAAAAGACAAAATGTTCTTCCGTTGCGGGGAATCGAACCCCGGCCTTATGGGTGAGAGCCATAAATCCTAACCACTAGACCACAACGGACATGTACATTGAGTCAATAGTACAAACTATCTATTCTGTAAAGTCAAATAGGTTTAGCAAAGATATGTTTTAGCCACTTGTGTTGCAACAATAACACTACCCATTCGTTTGCTATTTTTCGAAACATCTCCTGAACGGAATGCTAAATATAAAATAACACTCGATACGGACCGGCCAGCTGCTTCATTGGTCAGTGTGTTTCCAGGTAAATAAAAATATCAATACAGCTATCCTATTACCTCGAAAATTATGTCAATTTTAGAGTTCGAGACGGAAAATCCCTCTTCAATCGCCCTTTTCCTCTACGGTTCAAATTCAACTGTCTCCATATACAGTGGAAACAAATCGAGTATGCAACATGTTTTTTATTCAGAGAGAGAGAGGGGATGGGGGGGAGGGAATTGAAGTATGATAAACATTAATTTCATATTTAGATCGATATCGTATACAAACTGATGATGCATCCCTTCTATATGTTATTATTCATGAAATGACTGTTCGACTAAAAAAACTGGAAAATGACATTAATATACATGGAAACGTTCCGTTAGAAATAGTAACTCCCATCTTAGATAGCCATCTACAGGTCAGCTTTCTTAGAATTTCCAGAAGCAAGAGTGATATTGCAGCTTGAGGATCGGTCACAGAGTCTGAAGGATGAAATCACACGGATATCTCGTGAAGTTCGTGAAATTGAGATTGTCATTGTCAATAAGTTGAGAAACACGAAAACGGAAAATCTGGTACCACTAGATATGCTTATGGAGAAAGCACACGATCAGGTCTGTTAGCTTTCCATCCTCAGCCTGATATGATCTGTTAAGCTCATAAAAGCTGTTGATCAGCAACGAACGACTAGACAAAGCCTAATTGATTCTAATAAGACATTGATGTCGTTTTTTCACGTCATAGCGCTGCTCATGTCTAATCCGGATGCTGAGACTACCATAAACGGTTATTTCTATTGTGATACCAATCAGGTAGGAGGTGGTACAAGAATTGTTTGATATTATCTGAGATTTCAGTCATTAAAAGATCGTTTGGCTTGGGCAGCTGGCTTCTCAGGTGATCCTTTACGGATGCTTGGAGCATTGTGTAGACAAGCTACGAAAACGCTCACTCACATTGTTGAAGAAGAAGGGGAAGAAGAGGGCTTCGACGAAACATCTGAGAATTCGTAGTGTCCTCTTCAGCATCTATCATTAAGCTTTGCTATTGTATTCCATCTAGATCTGTTATATGATGGAAGTGATAAAGGCGATCGTTGATTTGGTAAATGATAAGCAATTAATCTCTAATCGTCATCTGACGTAATTCCCAAACACGACTAATTAAGTTTTATAGTACTAATAAGGTAATGGAAGACTTCAGCCACACTGAGATTTTACGTACAAACACAACAGAACCTAATCCTCTTTCATTTCCCAACAACAATAAACAAAATGGATTATGAAACAGGGATCAAGGACATGATAACAATTACAAAATTTGATTGCGAAACGAAAAAGTTGTGAGAAAGTATTTTGCAATCAAGCCAATTCGTAGTCATCGCGGTTATTGTTATATTCAGCAACGTGTTGCCTGATCTTACTGGCATTAGTCCATGTGATAGCATCTTCCTGAGCCCTGGTTACAACGAATGCTGGGTCAGTAATCAACTTATGTCCTACACGTACATGGCCCTGTTCCACCTGAACGAACAAATGAAAATAACTGAAGTGTTAAGATAACGTACAAAATCACTAGCAGTCTTGATACTGTCTACCATTCCTGAATTCTTCATAACCACTGGCAAGCGTCTACGGGCGAAAGAAGCACCACTAACCTACAGTAGATTATCAAAATAATCTGACAAATCGGATATAATGATATACCTTTCCTAATCTTTCAGCACTGTCGGCAGTGGGGATCAATCCGACGGCATAAAATTTGCTGAGCATTGCCTTTACACACTTGTTTCTAAAAGGATCGTTCAAAGGTAACTCCTTCAGCTGTTCAGCGATGGCTCTGGCCTGAAAAGAATACATAAGGTATGTGTGAAAATGAAAAACGAACCTCGCTAGCCAATTTGTTATACATAGAATACTGTTCTCTCTTTTGAATGTGAAATCTGAAGAGGAAGAGTTCGAGTTGGGTGATCATCGACTAGCTTACCTTCTAAGCATATCATTCTGCTTACCGAACTGATCAACCTCCCATTGAACGAAATCTGTCTTTCTTAAGAGCTTCTGCTCGTGAAGTTTTAGTTTACGAACCATCGTTCACCTAAATGACCTTTAGAAAGAGTTGACTAGGAGTCAGAAGTAGTAAAACTGTGATAGAACAGTCTAGAACAACATGGCAAAATACAATTAAATAGCATCTTTACTTTCCTTCATTGGTAAAGAAAAAATTTGAGAAAATATCGCAAGCAAAAAGAAGCCAATCATGGACAAAGCAAAGCTAATATGGTCAATTACATAGTATTAATAGTAGAAAGAAAAGAGGACTCATACCCGATACAGGCTTGTTGAAACTTCGTTCTATACAAGGACAACGAATCACTCCTTTTCGAGTAGTTCTTTAATAATATAGTTAAACTCGAATGTTACACACCAAATACTCTATGAACACTATTTGGCAGTAATGTGACGTACAAATATTTCTTGGAAAACTAATCAAAATCGAAATTTCATAGCTGATCTACTATGAGGGAGGAGGACATATAGCAAGAGGAGATGGGAGAATTTTATGTACAATTCCTAAGATCCTACTAACTTGTGATATCTGTATCAAACAGATGCAAAAGAAGGAAAGCTCACAGATAATATTGAGTATGAAATATATATATATATATATATATGGATATATAAAAAATCTTTTCTGTATATCCTTTTTTGGTGCTGTGACATCACTGTTTTTTGAACTTTTTGATTATCGACGTCGGTGAGGTATCCCGCTGTCGTTTGCGCTGATGGCGTTGTACTTGCTGCGCCAAAAAAGTATCTAATTCATCTTCTCGGGCATTTGTGGCAAGATTCGGAGTTAATACCTAATGATACAAGTCTTGAACAACAATAAGATGCTTCATACGAACCTCTTCGAATAAAGCTAGACCATGTCCTGCATCAGGCTCATCAAAATCATGCCGGTCGTGAAAACGTCGTTGACTTTCATGATTACCATCAATACTCCTTCGTAAAAATTCCATTAGGGTGTGAATATCGATAGAGTTCCTGCAGGACAATGCAGATAATAATTCCTGGAAGCACATGTAGGCAATAACAACGAAATCAATGGATTAAACTCGAGAGAATGTTAATAAAGGACAAACCTTAGCTAAAGCCGTACGGCCATCCCTAAATCCGTTTGTATGGCTAGTTCTACGTATTTCAAGTGAAGTCTTAACAAATGAACACGAATAAATGATATTAAACTAAATATGCTAACCTTATACAGCTGAGTAGTGTCAGCGGCGGCCGTTTGTAAAGATTTCCAAGAGGCGTCCGTATATAATTTAGTTACCGATCGAGCACAAGACTGAAGAACGAGCATAACAGTGACAATTACCGTGTACATACCTGAAACTCTTTCCAGAGGCGCTTTGTTTCCTCATCTTCCTCAATAAAATAATCTCCACAATCTTTTAGCTGAGTGAAAAAAGGATTTTGATTATTAGCCATTGGTTGAGACTGTAATAAATTTTCTGTCAACGACTTATCTTTATCTCTATTGTATTTTTTTTAAAAATCAAAGTAAAATTATAAATTCATCATAATATCAATAAATTTCTCCAATAACATGCGGCACAGACCGCATCGTATGACCAGGCGAATCGACATCATCCGCACCGCCTTCTCGCTGCCTAGACGCAAACTGGTAAACACAGTGCGATGTAACTAGGCTACATCGTTGGATGTACATGTTGAGTAAGACAAAATGTAATAAAATTAAAAGCGTCGAACTTTCTCCAAACGTCTTTGCACTTCCATTTTCGTCCGTGATCTACGTTCGTGGTCTTTTTTTGGAGCTCGATCAACAATTAACATTTTGGTCGACGAAAAGCTGCGACTTCCGAATGTTGACCTCGAGATCAGACTGTGCGACGCTAACGGACACAAGTGGCGGCGAAAAGGGAGAAGCTGGCTGATAAAATTATGAAATAACACGAAAATAAAAAAAAGATGTCGTTTATGATCTGCATAGTAATAAAATGTCTTTGACATTCGATTATATTGACTAAATCCTAGCGAAAAGAACGAAAGCTACCTAGAAATGTCTAACATGCGCCTGTCTATTTTTGATACATGGTTTTGTGAGGAAGAAAAAATATAAATAATATGCGAATATTAGAAAAATCTGTAAAATCAACAATATAAAAATATTAAAAGAAAGATTTCTTGATATAACCGGGCAGGTTTCAGAAGTGAACTCCGCGTTACAACGAAAATTTTCCTCAGAATGGATCCGTAACTTTACAAAATATTTGAACAGTGTGCTCTCTCGCTCTTCTTCCTGGCTCTGAAGTAATCTCCTGGTTGTGACTGTTTAAAGAGAGGCATAGCAGGTAGAGAAGGAGTTTCAAGGTTGTAAAGCTTCAATGTGGATCTGAAATACGATGAATCAAGTTCTACCTTCAGAGACTAACCGATTAAGTTTCATATGACTTGACACAAGTTCATCCTTAACCAAAGCGGCCATCAAACTCAGCTCTCCGGCTAATACAGTCGCCGCTATTACTTCAGCTAGGAAGGAGGCGTTAGATCCGGCTATATCTACGGACGGTCCGGCACATGAAAGTAGCTAGAACCAGATAATGAAGTGCAACATTCGTTAGATTCTTACCTGGAGACATTCATTCTGCGGAGGGAGGATTGTTCCACCGCCAACTGTTCCTACTTCCACACAGGGCATACTACACGAAACGTATAAATTCCCTTCTTCATTCACTTCCATTCTCGTTGAACACATAGATGATGAAACTACTTGAGCAGCATCCTATATGCAAAAATGATCTAATTCCTAGCGCCAACACTACCTGTCCAGTGGCCAAGAAAATAGCTGCAACTATATTAGCTGCGTGAGCATTGTTCCCTCCCAAGCATCCAGCCATAGCTGAGCCATGCTGTAACTTTCCCTGTAACGTGGACTGTCATCATTGAACTTTGAAGTAAGGGCATACGGATGCTACGTAAGCCATTTCTGCGGGTGTCGTTTTTAACACGCTTTTCACCACTTCTCTAGGCAAAACACATTCGGCAACAACTGATCGACCACGTCCATTAACCCAATTGATTGCAGATGATTTTTTGTCAACGCAGTAATTCCCACTGAGCGATAGTATTTCCATGTTGGGAAATAGATCTTTCAATGCTTTTATAGCTGAAGAACACGCTCTGGAAGAACGTAATTCATGATAAGAAATCCAAAACTGCAAGTAATTACTTGGACACCATGTTCATACCCATTGCATCTCCGGTTTTTGCACTGAAACGTACAAATGCCTGATTACCGTTCAAGGCAACGTCTATTTTACATAGGCTAGCGTAACTGAATGAATAGGAGGATGAGAAGGAAGAAAAACGTTGCTCCCTACCGACTAGTTGAATCAAAAACTTCTTTTACTTTATTATAATTCTCTGTGTCGTCCAACCATGTTTTGAAATTGCTAAACAACGTAAGATAAGAACAAAGAACCGTTTTTGCTACTCACATGGTTTCAACTAGGTTGGGAAATTTGACGATGGGAGCCCTCGTCATTTTATCATCATGAACGATGGCACAAACACCTCCGGACTTCTGAATCAAACAAAAAAATTGCATGAACGCCCTTTTCACTTACAGAAATTGCACTGCATCCTCTGTTAGTACTAGCAATCAGAGCTCCTTCCGTTGTGGCCATCGGAACATGGAGCGATTTGGGACCTTTCCGAGCTATAATAAGTCAAACGATCATTTAATCCATCATAAGGTTGCATGACTGACTCATGATTCGAAGCGGCCCTGCTACACCGACAGGAATAGGTACGAACCCTATAACGTTTTCGCAACACGTGTTAGTAACCTTCAACAGAACAATTATTTGCCAATTAATCATCTTCATCTTACATATTTATACTCAAATCCTGTATATGGTAAACTTCTGAATGATACATCACGCCCTACAAACGCCCTCAAAAGCAAATAGAACTTTAATTGTTAGGGTTGCACCTTTGCCTTACCTCCTAATGGACACTGCAGTCTCTGGATCGAAATGAGATTCTAGTTCGCGGCTTTTCGCCATTCCCCGATTAAGGAGACGTAGGGCATCTCCAGGTCTTACTTCACTGCCTAGAACACACCGATCAGTAACACTTGTAAACTCAGCTTACCATTTTTCCATGCTTTAGAGATATCATCTAGGGTTCCATCTTCAGTAACTGTGACTTGAACAACTTCATCGAAATTACATTGGGTTTGAACATCGATCAAAACTTTCTCTGATTTCTGTTCAGTGCTATCAGCTGAAAACGACTGAAGTACAAAGAAAAAAACTATTTGGGCAACCAACAACTTGAGTCATTATCATTATCAATATCTTCATCACCGACAGAAAACAATGGAACTCTTTTCAGTGGTTTGTCTTTTTTATCAATTTCACGCAATAATGTGGACAAGAACCATCTGAGAAAAACAAAACTAAATAAGAAATACAGTACTGCGACGTACCTTTCAGCTTTATCTTTCCAATCATGTTTAGATACGTCTAGTTCATCAAGAAACTTCCGTATGGAAGGCAAAACCCCAGTTTCATACATGGGGTTTTGAGAATACATAAACGACACCTAAACAATCCTTATTTGAAAGTACAAACGATTTCCACAGAGAAACGTGATTGAACGAATATTTCACGATTCAAATTCAAATGCTCTCCAAAGATTACCCATTGAAAGTAATCACGCAATGTCTTCGGTTATCAAATTTTTGAAGCTCACAGTCTAATGATAAAACATGAAAATTGAAACTGAAGGGCAAGACCGTACATGCCAATATAAGTAGTATTGGTGGTGCGTGTAAACAGCGTGCAGTGTAATTTCGTTTAGGCGGACTGTCATATGTTACCATCATTATATTTTTCATTTCGATCAACTTTACAATTAATTCCTAAAAAAAAGTGCATTTATTACATGATTCATGGTTAATTAGATTGTTTTGTTATTAAGGAGTTAGAACTAACACATATCGATAACATTTATCAAATACAATATATAAATCATACCTGAGTTGTTCTTGTTCAAACCTGTGATAACGTTCCAACTCGTACATCATATCACTCACATTTCTCATTTTGTCTTTCCGTGAATGTATTACTTATTGATAAAGCCCAGCTTGTCCTGATATCGCACCTTCTACTATCATCTTTTTCATTTCTAGTAAAAAGTTCAGGCATACCGGTCGGTTGCTCTTGCCGTTCTGAAATATCACCCTTGTCATTGTTTTTGTAAATTATCTACTGTTACTTTCTTTATATGTTTGTTTCAGGACTAGCAAAAGGTTCTCCTCGTTTTCTTTTCATACTTTGGGATTGTCCGAAGTATGAGCAACAAGTTCCTTGAAAATTATAAAAGATTCTCAATCAAAATATAACATTACGGGTTCGATTGCGGTGTGATGATGATTTTATAATAACTTGTGGATGGATTTATGGTATTTCTCAAAAACAACATGAACAACATGAACAACATTATATCTATTTCTCCTTATCCGGTCCAGAAGTATTTGGAGATTTCCTTGGATGTAAGTCCAGAGCTTACTCCATCCGAACCTAATCCCTCTCGGTTTCAGATCTTGGACCGCACTCTCAATAAAGATGTAAAGCAAAGAAGAGCAGATAATCTTCTGAATCAAGTCAGGAAGTTAGCTTTCTCTGTAAGACTCATCATATCATTATCCCAAACCAAGTGTCCTTTCAGCAATTGAATGCTCATGATGCAGACATCATCAGAAAAGTTTTCAACAACCTTGTAATAGCTTTGAACCAACGACATGGCAACAATGAGTTCAAAAAGGTTGTTGCTGAAGCTGCAGTAAGTACTGCTGTTCTTTTACCCAAAGACTATCCATGGTAAGCTGATAACATTAGACTGCTTCTCATACCTCAACCTTTCAGGTTAGTCGAAGCATATTTCGACAACAATGCTATCGAAGACAAAGCCACTCGAATTAAAATTTTCTATGATATAACAAATTATTTTTTCGAAAACTCGATCGGTGTATGTGGTATCACTCTTCAGGTATGTTCTTTCTTCTCAATATGGCTGACAAATGCTTCATTCCTAGAATGTTATTAAAATTGTGATGAAGTCGTTGGAAGTCAATTTATCAGAATCAACTATTCTTGTTCTGTTGGATTTTGGATTTTTGCTCGGAAAAATGACTCCTAACTTCGAGAATTATTTTATAGTAAGACGCTATACTCGAAGCATTGAAGTTACCTTGCCATTTCAGGATTTTGTTGATTTTATTCTCGGTTGGATGGTGGGATCCACATCGCCAACCTTCATTTCGAGCTGTTTTGAAGTTTTAAGTCAGATGAAGAAGTTCTGGATAGATAACCTGCAATATGGAAATGTGTTAATGACTGGTTTATCAGACGATGTGTATCGGTTTTGTTTGGTAAGCTCTTAAGTCACTTGGAATCTTCATCGCCTATATCTTCTAGTGCGGGAACAATGCTCAGGAGTCCACGTTCCCAAGAGCAAGGACGATGGTTCTTGCTTTCTCCGGTTTTGCTCAAATTTACATAGAGGTTGGAGGAGTAGCTGTTATTGATACGATTGTAGAGATAGCTCGCGGGGTTTGTTGAATTCTGAGTTCCACATTGACCATCTAAATCTTAGGCTGTTCAAATTTTTGTCCAAGCCTGCCAGATATTAAAAGATAGAAGAACAGAAGCAGAAGTCGCTGCCTTTATAACCTCTTTCGCAGATCTGTTTACCGGATTCTGTAAAATACATCCTCTGGACAAGCCACCGGTTAGTTATATGAATATCTCGGAGAGTTTAATTTTATATTTCAGGTGGAACAGCTAGTAAAAACTTTAATCGAACATATATTAACTCTCTTCGAAAGTTTCTCTGCACATGTCGGCCCTCTCACTAGTCTCCTGAACAATCTTTCCAAAGTACTGAAACACCTTAATCCTTTTTTCATTTTTTTTCTTAGCTTCTCTTGATTACTACCTTGCCTAATCATATCATTCTTCCTATCATCGATAAGTTCCTGGAGAAGGATGGTATTTACGAAAAAATCATCTTCTATGACAAGTTTGTTTATTCAAATGGTTTCCTTTATGAGATTTTCATTCAGCCTCTCTGCATGTAAATCAGTTTCGTCTGTGATCAATTCCTGTTTATCTCATACCTCTCTTCCCATTCTACAGAAGACTTATGCTCATTCTAGAAGGATCATCCAAGGTGAGGGAGACACGAAATGAAAAAAGGAAATTTAACTTGCAGATTCCGTAGCGGAGCTTGAAGAGCTTTCCAACAAATGCTATAAGCAGCTTTGGAAAGTGCGAACTATTGAGCCGAAGCTGATCACTTTAGTTCATTCTTTCTCACAAATCTCAGTGTCTAAGAACAACTTGATTGTTGTAAGTTTTCATTCTCAATACAGTCTCACTACTGATGCATACAGATGATGGGAATGTCACCCTCATTACTGAATGTTATGCTAGAAGATTTTCCGGCTACTTCGCAATGGTTTGTTGACAGTCATCCAACGCTTACTACATCAATTCTGAAAATAGTATATCAACATGCTTCTTCGTAAGTTATTCTGTCTGCTCTGTTTACTCATGCCTCAATTACAGCCATGAATACTTTCTGGCCAGTTCTGATTGGGTGAAAGTAGCCAATGTCAACGCGGCCATTAGCGAGTCTCGCACTAAAAACAACATGGAGTTCCAAATTCAGAAAATGACTGAATTATTATCCATCAACATTAAATGGAAATTGATACTGTGAGAAAAGTTTTCCCAAAAACAAGATATCATTTCTCTGCTTCTTAGTGATATTGTTGCTGATTGGCTTACGGGACTTTTCGATTTGGTCGGTGGAAGCACTCTCAACCATTGGTACTGCAGTCAACCACTGGTTAAGAATCTATACACTCAACTCCAAAAGAAACTCTTACTGGGATGTGGAAACGAAAAGTAAGTGTTTTCACGTGATTCATTTGGAACTGATGTGTGACCTTGCTGTTTTCCAGACTGCAGACATTAGTAAAGCGTTTTGAGCCTTTGTCCGTCGCGACGGAATCAGAAGCCATCGACTACGCCATAACAACAGTACGAACGGTAAACAAAGAATTGTTAGTAGAAAAGAATAACTGAGTAAACTCGTTTAGATGCGACAACTAGATGTGAATGAAGGAGCCAAAATGTGGAGTCGGCTAGATACCAAAAATTTCATTAGGTAACTATTCAATTCAATCAATAAGCTTTATATGGAAGAGTATGTCTTCGATATGTTAATGAGCCTTTCACCTCTATTACGACTAAGCACATTATTATGTGCATTCGTATGACAAGATGCACATTTCCGTCCTGCCTCTCTATAGAAAATTATTCAATGACCAACTTGTGTCCATTGTTATAGTTCGGACTGCATGTCGGGAAGTCTGTCCCGACATCTCTCTCTCTCTCTCTCCTGTTTATTCATTCAAGCTCAATTATCACTTGCTTTTTTAGCTCTTTGATCATTAAAAATTCTTCTTAGACTCCTCCCTTCCACTATCATCGCACTTTGTTTAGATGTGGATTGAACCCGAAAGGATGGGATGCTTGTGAGATGCATCAAGTACGCCTCAACTCTTCCTGCATAGGACCTGATGACTTTGTTTTTCTCACGGATTTTCTTCTCAAACGAATCATGTGTTCTTACAAGAAAAATCCGTTAGTTAATATATGTTTTTTCTTCTACTCTCACTCTTTTCAGTCAGTGCGATGATAATTGGCTGATCGATTCTGTGCAACAGATTTGTGGAAAAGTTATTGGGAAGAATGCAGGTTTCGACGAAAGTTCATTTGATGAGGTTGGACAGATTCAATAACTCGTGATGACCCAATCTATTCAGAAATGGAGATGGGTTTTGGCGCAGTTAGCATTCTTCTGTGTAGAGAATAAGATGAAAACACCTCTAGGAAAGCCAGTAGACACATTCCAACAATTCGGAGGTCTGTCTAATCATTCAAATGTTTTTAAACCAGAGTTTAAGCTGAGATTCATCGTCTTGCCAAAGAGGCTTTGGGAGTAGTTCCAAAAGTAGCCGAGAAAGCCACTGAGAGGAGTGTGCCAAAGAAAGCACACAAAGACAAAGACGAAGATGAAGATGATGACTATGGACTTACAAGGTGATGAATTATATAGAATCTAAGTGTAACACAGTGCGTTTCAAGACCTCTCACCTCTTCTGAAGAATGGTTTCGGGTTCGCTGTTTGCTAGAATTTTTAGATGTTTTGGATAAAATAATGTTTGTTGCTCATAGTGGTTCATTGTACCCAATTGCAAACATGAGTCAGGTTCGTTCGCCATATATCTTAGCCCAAATCCCATGTGAAATGTTTTCAGCAAGCTCGTCAATTTTTCACAATGAACGTCGGAAGTTGTCAAGAATGGCTGAATCGTGTATATTCTTCAGCCATGGTTGTTGCCTATCATAATGGCTACTATGCTCAAGTACGTTTACTATCGGCTACTATCTATATTCTTCTCAGGTTGTGAGATTTGGTACCGCTGCCCTGTCGGAGTTTGAACGAAAACAGAAAAAAGCTGAACAAGAAGCGGAAGAGAAAAACCGTGAGTTGCATTTTCTTCTTTCTCTGTTCATTATCAGTCTAATATATAGAAGAATTGAAAAAAGTTGTGCCTTCGGCAGGATACGTAGTGTTAGGTTGGCTAGCACGAGCTATGGCTGAGTTAGGAGCCGAGCAATCCGCTAGAGGCTTGAAGAAATGGGCTATGCAAGTTTACAATGTGGAGTTAAACTGGTTAGACGGAATAGCAGAAATGGCTGCCGGACAGTTAGTCTTTTGAACTTTTACCACAAACTTGATTCGTTATAGCTATGAGTTAGCACTGAGTAAGTTAACGTTCTCTCTTGAACGGGACTCACTACCCGATGTTACAAAAGTTTTGCTGCGCCATATCGTTAGTTTCTCTGTTTCTTAATTTCGCTTACAGTTTTCTTTAAAGGTATTAGACATATTGAGAATCTTGCGTCTTCCGGACTTGTTAGATCATAGCTCTTGTCCACCAGATATATCAATCTTGTCGTTACCACCAGGTCAAATGAACACTGATTATATCCCCGAAGGGTTTGAAGCAGATGCTTGGGAGAAGTGAGTTTTTAACTTATAACTTACGATTTTTAAACCACACATACGTTTCAGAGTTAAGAACTTGTGCTCATTTACAATTTTGGATAAAGTCGGCCCCGCTAGTGTCTCATGGGATGTGACACGTATGGTCGAACACAAGGAGCTGACATTGATGCAGACATTGAGACGGTAAGAGGGAACAATGAAAGCTGTCAACATTTCATGATCAGGGTTGACGTGCAAGAGATCAAAAAGGATATGACCAAGATTGGGCATCTCGTGTTCTGTTATGATTCGGGACAACGTCTCGCAACCAATCTCGCAACTTTGGACAGAATCTTCTCAGCTGTTCTTGGAAAAATGTCTCGAGAAGTTCTTGAGGTGTTGTTCAAATGATCTGACCTTCATAATAATGTGTTTCCAGACTGTTATTGATGACTTATCAATTCAAACGTTGTTCACTGAATCCTCACTGCCTGATTTGGGATTGAGGTTCTCACAATGCGTGAAACTCTTGTTCTGGGCTGATCGCTTAGCACTACGCAGTATGCATTCGTTCGAATAAATACCAACTAAAGTTCTTATTTCAGCTGGCTTCCCTAGAGACTTTTATCGCGAAGCTGTTCGTTTGGCTAGAAAGTCTGGTAATGTACTCTCAGCTAACGCTATTCTGCACAAGTTCCGAAACTATCCTACAACAGCTAGTAGCTCTTGCTTCAAGACTGCTATCCAAGAGATCAAATTGGTAAGGCGGTTTCGAATGTCTGACATAAAAATTATTTTCAGAACTTGATGGGTCCCAGAAGTGTTGCTGAGAAGCAAGACCAGCTGGTGAGACTGTCCAATACTCTCATTATGGAGCTTCGTATACAACAGCAGAACCGTATGGCCTATTATAACTTACCAAACGTGAGTACTATTTATTTTCAAAAAAGTATTCACACTTTTATAGAAGGAACTAGACTTGGAGGACAAAAGTCTGAATGACGTTATTTCCTCTTCCTGTCTTCTCCTTGCCAAACTCTTGGAGGATGAGAACGTCGGAGCGCCCGTACTCAAAAATAATGAATTCAAAAGCTGCTGGGTTAGTATGAGTCTGTTAGAAATTATATTTGTCATTTCTGTAGGATGAACTGAAGTTACCTTGTTTGTTCCCCGATGCTCGACCTGAGAATATTGTCTACGGTTTCTTGTCGATGGCCACTGTCAGCTCACCACGTAATGCCAAGGCTCATCTTCGCCTAGCTGATTGGGTTTACAAAGTTGCGACAACACCGGAAGAAGATAGAACACTATTCGATATCAAACAAAAGGTTGAAAAGTTTAAATGCTCATAATGAAGTTAATTTTTAGTTGACTTTGGGATGTGAGCTTTCACAAACTACCTTAGATGGTTTATGGAATGCTTGCATCAATTCCAATTCAACTACCAAACTGCAAAGAGATGCTCTGGCAGCATTGGGAGGAGATGCAGAGGCAGCGAATTGGTACAGATTTAACACTTTTCTTCGAATCATTCCTTTCTCGTTAAGCCTATTAACACCGGGGTCTCATTATATGAAGTTCTACCAAGCTCGTGATGAACGTGTAGCTAGTTTACTTCCTTACGCAATCCGCGAATATTTCGAATTCTTGCGACTTTTGGATTATGACAAAAACGTAAGTTGAAAGTAAAATATTATGAAATACTGTATATCTCAATAACAGAAGTCGATCGGAACAGTATCGGCGGCTCTGAGAATTCTTGGAATGATTGTCAGATATCCTAGTCTCTTGTCGCGAGATATCGTGGATGGACTGTGTACTGTTTCTCCTCATGTTTGGAAAGACATCTTACCTCAGCTGTTCTCACGGTTATCTCATCCTTCTGAAAAAATCAGACAGACTATCGTTCTTGTCATATCTAAAATTGGTGAGTAACATAAATATGATTGCTCCTCTAACCATGTTTCTTTCAGCCTTAACCTCACCTCATTCTGTGATATTCCAAATTATTTCTGGAGCTTCTTCTACAATGGTTGTTGAGTCCGACGACGCAATCGGCGCCGAAAAGGACGAAGATGACATAGCCACAAAAGTTTGAATAATCAAGCATACTTATTCATACCACATGTTTACAGGATCGTAGTTTAATGTTTAGTTGTTGCGAAGATATTGAGAAGCATATAGAACCTGAGTATCCTGGTCTAGTTAGAGATACAAGAGAATTCATATCAGAGCTTCAAAAAATCAATTTGTTATACGAAGAGAGGTGGGTTGACCCTTTTGAAGCTTTCCCATATCACGGAAATCTTAGATGGATGTTTGTGTTATCTCATTTGGATCATGAAATGAATAAGCGTTTGGATCAAATTAGAGTTGAAAGTTTGAGAACCATGCAAGCTGCCCATCTAGATGACAAAGCCAGGACAGAAATTGTGGCAGAGAAAACAAGGCTCATTACAACATCTGTTAGTGCATTAACCTTATACGTGAAAAACTTATTAATTCAATAGGTTTACCGAATTCTTTGGGATTTATATGAAAGAACGTGCCTTCAACCACCCAGCACTCCAAACGAGAAAGCCTTTGTCGATTCATACGGGGATCAGCTGAGGATTGCTTTTGAGAGCTCGAAAGCAAACAAGAAGAGTCCGGAAAAAGCTTGGTCACCATTTAAACAGGTAAAATCATCGTTAATTACTTCATTAATCCTGATCTGCAGTTACTAACCGCTCTCGTCCAGAAGAACTCTAGAGCAGGTCAAATCACACTACTCATGGAAAATATCTCGACTTACCTCGCCAACGTGAGACTTTAAACTATTCTTCCAAGCTGTACTTGTTTTTTACAGCTATCATCAAGCAATGTGCCAATTCCTGGACAAGAAAACTTACCGTTCGAGGATATTGTTTACATCAGTAAAGTTCGACCAACAGCTCAAGTTTTGGCGACCAAGACTCGTCCTAAGAAGATGTCCTTCGTTGGAAGTGACGGGAAGATGTATCGACGTGTTTACATTCATCAGCTTATCTAAATTTTTCAGGCACATTTTCCTCTTCAAGGGTCAAGAAGATCTTCATTTGGACGAGCGTATTATGCAGTTACTCAATATTTGCAACCTAATGTTACATTCGTCAACGAAGAGGTGACTATTGCATTCAATATCATTCATCACTAATGTTAATCAATTTAAGAAGTTGGCCAGCCTACAATGCCCGTCACTATGCTGTAACACCCTTAGGAACAAGATCAGGCTTGATCCAATGGGTCGTTGGAGCAACGCCCATGTTCTACCTATATAGAAAATGGCAAACCAGACAGGTTCGTTTATATTTTTTTTTCTTCTACTAAGTTTTAACTTTAAGGCTCAGCTCAAGGCCGACAGCAAAACTGGCGCTAAAGCTGTAGAGGCTGAGAGGCCTACTGACATTTTCCACAAAACGCTTCGAAGAGCTTTCGCTAGCCACGTTAGTTATATGATTTAACCTAGTCTGATCATCCGTTACAGAATGTGGACTCTGCCAATGCAGCTGATCGGTCAAAATGGCCTCATGACGTTCTGCGTGAAGTTCTAGAATCCCTTTTAAAAGAAACACCTAAAGATATTTTGAGCAGGTAAACTTATTTTGTCATATTCTGTGAATACTTTTTATAAAGGGAGCTATGGCTGAAATCTGGAGGAGGTGATACTTGGTGGCGAGTCGTCAGTCGACTAGCAAGATCTACTGCTGTTATGTCCATGATCGGGGCTATTCTTGGTCTAGGTGACAGGCATTTGGATAATTTGCTTGTCAACCTGGATACAGGAGATATCGTGCATATCGACTATAACATATGTTTTGATAAGGTTAGCAAAACTTCACATTCTTCATAAATGAATGCACTTCAGGGTAAAAATCTACGAGTACCTGAAACAGTACCGTTCAGAATGACTCAAAACATGGTATCTGCTATGGGCCCAACACAGTTAGAGGTTTTATCAACTACTGATCTTGCTGTATTACTAACTAATGTCCTCTCAGGGTACTTTCCGTCTTTCTTGCTATCATGTTCTCTCGACTTTACGAGATCAGAGGGAAATATTGCTAACAATATTAGATGCGTTCGTCTACGATCCCTTAGTCGACTGGGCTGCTAATGATCACTTAACATCTACCTCAGCTACCGTCGGAGTAGCAGTTACTCTTGCTGTTTACGGTATGAAAATATGTATTTTCATTTACTTTCTGATTTTCAGGCACTCATTTGCGAGCTTCAGGAGCAAAACCTGTTGCCCGCGAAATGTTCTCTGTGCGCGTTAGGGAACTAACAACACCATGGAAGAATAATTGGTAAGTGGTAGACATGTATTGAAGAGATGATGATTTGATTTAGTAACGAACTAACATTCGCACTCCAAAACGTGAAAAATGTGCTCAAGAGACAGATGGCGAACCCGAAAGATAATGTTTGGATGGCCTCTAATATTATTGAGCAGGACAGAGTAGAGGCTGGAAGACGGTTAAAACTGGCTATATCACAGCATCATCAGATGATGAAAGATGTCAGGCCTCTTCTCAGAGCACTTGCTACGGTATTCAAGAGCTGTTTTAAAAAAATAAACTCTTTTTTTTCAGTGCGATGAACGTTTTGCGAACTACACCAAAACGTATAGAGCAGTTTTCAGTGAGCCTTTGGTAAAAGGACATCTGCACCTCGATGCACAGGCGAACGATCTTACTGCTTGCATCGATCTGTTCCAAACTGTTTTGGATAATATTGAGATGTATGACATCTTGAAGTCACCTATTATTTTTCATCTCCATCTTTACAGTGTATACTCCGATCTTCTCTTACTGAACAGTAAAGCAGAGAGTTCTTCTACTTCTAGTTCACCATCGATTCAATCTACGTTCAATTTACAAAACCTATCGTTGGATACGTTTGCTTCGAAGCAGGAACAGGAGCAAAACGCACATGCTCGTAGTATTGTGAAGAGGGTCCAAGCTCGCTTAGAAGGACATATAGAATCGGGCTCAAAAGTTCCATTAATATGTGCTGAACAAGTGAGCGACAACATTGGAATAACTATAAATTGATCTCTGTTTCTTACAGGCTGACAATTGGATCCGACAGGCCACTAACAAATCGTTGTTAGCTCTAATGTATGAAGGGTGGACGGCATGGGTGTGAATATGTGGCATTTATAAGACTCTTCAGTTGGTATTACACGTCGTCTCGAAATTACAGTACCAGAATTTCCAAGACAGACGAAAAAACGTGTAAAGTTTGTCGAACAAGTGTCGCTTTAAGGGTTACGATCCCTCAGTGCTATTGGTGTTGAGAAAAGGCTGAAGAATATCCTGATCAGACCCTAGTCGACCGCACTGATTTTTCATTTAAGCCTATTAGGCCGCCATTACCAACTTTCACGACCTCATTCCAGGATTATTCATTCATTTGTGTTATTGTAGACGGAAACAGAGTGATCTTCCTGAATTAAAATTGCATATCACCTGTTTTATAGTTACGTTTAATGTAAGGAAAACTCCCGGTTTTTTAAATTCATGTAACCAGTTAGGGGTATCTAAATACTCGCAGACCATCATATTTCCGAAGATTTCTAATCATAGCTAAATTTTTGTTTCTATTCCTATTAAGAGCAGATGATAAACAATGCATCAGAACTTAAGAGATTACAGTTTTCAGGGAATGCTACCGTTCTATACAATTTAAAATTTTAATTATTTCAAGAAATAAAGTTTTCTTTTCTTAACTTTAATAGACCATCGAACAGAGAGAGAGCAAAATGAAATGAAACATCCTGATTACATCTCTGCAGAGAGCATACACATAAATATATATTGATTGATAAAGAGCCAGGATTTTTAAGCATGTACTAGTGGATCGTCTGAGGCGTAACTGATGGTGCGTGTTGCGCGTTTGCAAAAGTGTATAAAAGAGTATAAGACGGCCGCCCGTAGCTCCGCCCCTCTATAAATTGTATTTTTTGAATATTATTTTTGACTTTGTATAGTATTATAATAACATTTTATACGTAATGATTAATATAAATAATTATGGAGATTATAGATACATTTGTTACGTTAAAAATTAAATATAAATAAGCTGTAATTTTCTCTTCCAAATTTCTTATTTAAGCCTTCATAAAAAGTGTGTGCCTGAACTGTTACTCCGTTCCAAAATTTCTTTTTATATCTCAAATATTATTAAAATGTTTTTTAAGGATGTCCCTGTCCTTGTTGACACCACGATTAGTCTCTGGGCGTTGCTTCGCTCAACTTGTGGCCATCAGAGCTTCATCTGGTGGAGCCGTCTTTAAGGTTTGTATCTTTTTTTACTCCTAATTTTCAATTTATGATGTCTATAGGCTGGAGATCAATCTTTGAAAATCAGCCAGCCCGGATTCTTCAAGTACGAGCGTGATATCTCTAGAGACAAGAAATACTCTAACCCCCAGAAGCCAGGAGATCTTCCCTCCAGGTATGGTTATTAGTCCTTTTTCCAGTGAACAAGTACATGTAACAGATTCCTTCTCCGCAAGCTCGGACATGCTTACGAAATCTATCCTCTTTTCATTCTTACTGGACTTTGGTTCGTACTCTTCTGTTATGTCGTCTACTATTCCTTCGAAAAGACTGAAATCTGGCTCGACAGAAGTATGTTATAGCTCCTGTGCATTGATTGATAACTGTATTTCAGGCCACAGCGTTGCTCCATGGGACTGGGAGAGATCTCGTGAGAACTACTGGAAGAAGCCAACTCTCGCGTAATTTTAGAATGCAGTTTCGTTTTGATATTTGTATCATTTTACAGTTTCGATTCTGAGGGAGTCACCAAGAAGAGAGTCGAACTTATGGAGATCCTTCAAGACGAGATGGTTGCTGCTGCTAAGCAAAGAGGAACTCGATAAATAGTTTACCTACTTTTGTAGAATTTGGTTGGAATAAACATTAATTACTAGTTTAGGCAAGCATGTTCATAAATTCTTCCAAAATAAGGCTTTATTTATCACAATACATATTTAAAGGCTTCGGAATGAAATACGAGGTAAAAGCTGATATGGATGATCGACGCTTAACGACTAGATTTCTCATAACTTAATGCTTGAATGAAAAGGCACGTTTCTGTACATGTATGTAAGATAAGAGCTATTCTACTATGGAGATACGTTCACATTCCGAGTTTAGTCTTCGAGTGCTCATGCTTTGAGCTCTGTTGAACGGCTCCGTACTTTTAGCTCTGGTGTTTTGTCGGCTTAAAAGGTTTCGTTCTTCCTCTTTCTTGACCTGCTCGAATTTGAGTGTGGACGGTTCAACTACATCAAAACGACCGTGATCACTCTTAAAGAGAAAATTGTGGACGATAAAAAGTAAGATGAATATACCTGTTTACTGCTCTGGTAGAATATCGTTCCTAGTGTAAGAACTACGAAGAATGCTATTCCTATTATAATGCATGCAATTGCATACAAGCTCTCTTTCGATCGACGAGGCTGTATTGAAGTTGAAGTAAGCGAATATTTAAATTTCATCTTACCTTTTTCACTACTTTCCCATCTTGCCCTAAGTATAACTCTTTCCCCTCTTGGAACTCTGCTTTGCTCAATAGTTGGCATCCGTGCATGTTAGCTGTTGTGCGGAAGTAAGGACAACCCTAAGAGGCGAAAGCTTAAATCTCAAACAACGTCTATATGTACCGTAGATGGACAGAAATATGTATCTCTAGAGAGAATAGCTGATGACAAATTGTATGAGCTACCAGCAATAAGTCTATTCCAAAGCCACTTTGTGGCATACATGTGTCCTCTTCGACTGAGCAGAGGCTTCTTTATAAGAAACAGTCCATCAGGAAAACGAGAAGTGATTGTCAACGATGGAATAGCCAGGACACCAAAAGTAGGGCTCTAGAATGCACATAGGGAAGCTGTTAGAAATAGAACAAACCTTGAACTCAGAGTTGTCCACATAATTTTGGATATCTACGAATACAGAGCTCCAGTTCTTCGCTAGTTCCTCAATTTTGTCATGTCCTGTTATACACGGACATCTCTTGCTAAATGTTTTCTGGGTTTATGAGGAATTCTTCGCTTCTGAACCTGAGCAAGTTTTCGTTTTGGTTGTGCATTGAAGCCACATGCAATGGTCCAAGCAAAACGACAAAGGCTTTAGGAATTCCACTTCGAAGAGTGTCAATCGCAGATGAAATGGCGTTGAAGTTAGCTCCACTACACCTCAGGCACATCTGCAATAGTTTCGTTGATATGATCTGAATCGAAAATTGGTCTTTTACATCTTCTGTTCCGATGGTGATGATAATCATGACCCATTCTTTCAAATAATTGACTTCTCTGAGAACACTCAGTCGCCGTACCAGTTCCTCTGCCTGAAGAATGAAAAATCGGTTTTCTCAATCATGTGATTACGGGCCTGTTCAACTAAATCGGTACTTGTAGCTCCACTTTCCGCCAAATTCAACTGATGTTCAGGTAACTGATCACTGGATCCCATGCCATGAGAAACCCCATGCAACAGAGGACTGAACTCTCGCAGAATATCTTAAGCAGAACCGTAGCATTAAACATGGTTTGCTTATCGATTACTAGGAACAGTGACTAAGCCATCGATAGTAGCATCTCCTCCAATGCTGAACGCAGCTCCTCGGAACTCAATGTTAGTTCTTGGCCACAAACCAATCCCTGTCTACAAAGTACTAATATGCTCTCCAAAGTAAGTTAATATCGTACGGAGAGAGCATCGCCCATAGCTGCTATGATTGTAACGTCTTCAGGACTAAGATCTCCCACTGATGTTCCGGTTATAAGATCGGTTTTAATTTGGGGGCATGAGAAGGTCTTTCTTAAATGTTTCCGTGTGCTCATCAGTCAATTAATTTATTAATTTACTTGTTTTTGAAAGAGCTTTCTATAAGCGAAGGAGATTGCTTTACTCCCAAAGTTTCATCGAAAAAAGTGTCTCTGTCAGCGTCACTGAAAACGTCTTCTCTTCGTTATAATGTCTTGTTGGAGAAAATACCCTTCGAACTCTTCCATTTCAATCGAACCCTCATCATCCTCCTCCTCATCACTATCGGTATGAGCAGTGGATTTTGTTGAAGTATGATTTGAAGAAAACAAAATTGATGTTTCGTTCACCGCATCTGAACCTGTTAGTTACTGTATTCGCTGATTGATTCACGAATTGCTATATTTGGAGTTGAACGACTTTTAGAAAGATAATATTAGTTTGAAACTGATTGCAACCAAATATACCAAATCAACACAAAGCACTAACCGGGAACGCTGGTCACAAGCCTGGGTACATCACTCACAGGAATGGTCAACACATTTCGAACAAGCAGCATGCATATTAATAAACGTAATAAGTTTGAATCCATAGTTACCCATACATGTAAAACTTCATGGAAGGAGATCCGTTTTAACCTAGGAGTATTACTATGCGAACGAAATTTGCCCTGGCAGTCTGCCAACAATTTCGTCTAGGCAGGGCTAAACTGCGCATCAGCTACGTTTGACCAACGATACGCAGCCCTTGACTTTGGCGAGAAATGGGGTTTTCTATATTTTCCGCTATTTTTAATTTAGATTTTTTTTGTTTTCTGATTTGTTGTTATAGTTTCATATGAATTATGAAATGGAGGATTTTTGAGTATGTGTATGTTGAATTTATTGGTTTTGGGCCGTTTTCTGACTTTTTCTTTCGAGTTTTCGTATCTCATTTATATCCATTTTTGAATTTTGAGTACCTGGGATGGTTTAGTAACGACATATCTTTGTAGGGTTAATCATGTCCACTCAACAAGATGAGGCTCATCTTGCTGATTTGAAGAAGAAGAGAACTTTCCGTAAGTTCACCTACCGTGGTGTTGATCTCGATCAACTCCTCGACATGTCCAGGTAATTCAGTAGTATATTTCTTGTCTTATTTTCTCCTTGTATAGAGAACAATTCGCTAAGCTCTTGCCATGCCGCATGCGTAGACGTCTTGCTCGTGGACTTAAGAGAAAGCACTTGGGTCTCCTCAACCGTCTCCAAAAGTCCAAGAAGGCTGCTTCCGTCCTCGAGAAGCCAGCTTGCGTTAAGACTCATCTCCGTGACATGATCATCCTCCCAGAAATGGTCGGAGCTGTCGTCGGAATTTACAACGGAAAGGTTTTCAATCAGGTTGGTACTTTCAAATGTTGATCGCTTATGCTAGACTATACTCCTTGACGGTATTCTATCTGTACTGTCGAGGGTTAATCTAGCAGATAAAATCCATGTCCATGTTTGGTTATTTTTGCGAATTACTTCGTGAAACCTTGCATGACATAACAATTAACTTGACTTATTCTGTTATTCTTCAGACTGAGATCAAGCCTGAGATGATTGGATACTATTTGGGAGAGTTCGCTATTACCTACAAGCCAGTCAAGCACGGTAGACCCGGTATCGGAGCTACCCACTCTTCCAGATTTATTCCTCTTAAGTAATTGTTGGATGTTGTTGAATAAACATTGTTTAAAAGTTCTGTCACAAGTTCAATCAATCAGTCACTACAGGCTAAATCACTAGACCTCGTCTTGGTGAACTAAAGAGAAGCACTTCGGTCTCTTCAACCATTTACAAAAGTCCACGGAAGCGGCTTCACTTCACAGCAAGACATCATTCGAACTTACCTGTCTGATCTGATCTGATTGCAGCAATTTGCACCGGGAAAATCTCTGTCCAGGTTAGTGGTTTTCAAGTCGTCGTTAATGGAAGAGTATCCTACATAGTTAAGTGCTGCAGGTGTCCAACATTATTTTGCATGTGTCTCAATGCAATTGATACGGAAAATATCTCCCCTCCAAAAAAAGTGAAGAGAGAAACGTGGATTCAGAACTGTGTTCCCACCTGTATAGTGGGGCTCGAATGGTTACTGAAAATCAATGAAATTCAGAGATGATCACTCTAATCTTTGACTTCATCAATGAAAGCGTTCTGTTCTATCATCTCACATCCACTATCATTAGTAAATTCAGATACTCTGCCCTTCAATGTATGCAAATCCTCTTACATCGCTTGCAACACTGTTCCCTTTGAATGGCATTGAGAATATATCTTTCGCGCATTTGAAGGGCTGTAAATCGTATATGGTCTCGTAGCGATCTCAATGTTCTGTCCTCGATTAGCACTACCCTCCATATACAAGGTTCTCGATGTGCGTGCGTAGCGCAGAAGTGTAGTGTTGTACGTCGGTACAGACACAATCACATTGTGCAATGTTTATATGTAGAAATATCATTTACTGCAAGCTAGAACCTTAATAGATTGTATAAAACACTGAAAACCGAGATGCATCAATAAAATACATGTTTACTAGATGTGGGGCACATCGTTTCAATGGAATAAAATGTGTCACATTATGATTTATGCATTGATTCTTTGTGTTTTTTTCTTACGGTGTTTTGTTGTGTGTATATTGACTATTTTTGTCTAATGTTGACTGTCTAAACTTCCTGATATTGTTTATACTTCTTTACTTCCTTGCTTATTAAGCATGAACACTACGCCACTCTTTAATACTCATAGAACGTGTGAGAAAAGTTTGTCAGCTCTTAGTCAGTTTCAAGAATCAATTGCTCACTCTTCAGCTCTATTCCTTTTCTGGTAAATCTCGTTTCATCTCTGTCAGGTAGTCGTACAGTACCTTTTTGTCTTTTCTCTTCTTAAAAGCATGTTGAAGGAACTCAAAAAAATGTTAAAGTTCTTTATTTTGGCTCGAATTTGCTTATTGTGAGAAAATTGGCGAAAGCGGATATGTTTAAATTGGAATGAGGAGGCGAAAAAGTTGAAAAATGTACTCATTCAGTGCATGCGGTTGTGAATCCGTTAAAGGACTGCTGAGCGAAGACTGAAAATAGTCTCGCCACGATCTCAAAATTTTGTCCTCGATTAGCACTCACCCTCAATCTATACCAGGTTTTTGATGTGTGCGTAGCGCAAAGGTGTGGTGAAATATGAAAATGTGTAATGAGCCTTCAAATGGATCCTTCTTTAGCTCCAGTCATGTTTGGTGTCTTCGATTTTTCTCTTTAAATGCCATTTTTGCCACTTCACTCATGCTTCTGCCATCTTCATAATCAATATTTAATATCGTTGCCGTTTGAAAAGCCCATTTCTACAAAGCGGCTTTTTAGCATAGATCAGCTGATCAACAGAGGTTTGCTTCTGCAAAAGGCATTTGTTCAAACGCCACAACATACGTGATAACAATAAAGATGATACGCCATTTTGTAAGCTAGGTGTTAAGTTTTTTCGAGCAAACTTGCTAAGGGTGTTTTGACTTTGATGGAAATTGGTGCATTCTTCCCTCTTAGGGACTCCTCCCTTCCGGTGAGTTTTTATCTCGTTATGCCTTAGTGTTTGAGTATAGATTAGTGAAACAATCAATTATTGAAAGCATTATAGGAGCAGCATGCATGCATGTTTTCATCCCCCCTCCGAGAAAAGCTTTAACCGAGCTTATTCATAGCCGAGGAGAGGAAATCCATCAGGAAACAGCAGGTATATTCAAGCATTTTTCATTTTGAGCTTTATTCATTGAAGGCAAATCAAATATTCGTATATCACCAACTGATGTAATCATATTTTCTCGTAAGTCACATGTTGCAAATCAAAAATAACTTTCACTCCAGGTGCACGTTGAAGCTTTACGAGAACCAAGGAGGGTTGCCTGGGTTTTGAACGCTCTTAACCTAATGATGGTTTCGATGAGACATGAGGATTGGTTGAAGTTGAATGTTAAGCTAATTAGAGGGCTAATTATTCTTATCGATCGGTTCCGATTATTCATTGAGACATCCGAAAGGGTAGTTGGGTACGGAACCGGAGCTTCAACCAGTAACCATCGCGATACCAACGCTAGATGAGTTGTGAAGAGCGAACATGCACAACACGGAAGAGGATTAGGAGGGAATCAAGAGGGACAAGAGTTGATCCATGACATTATAACGTTATGAATCTGTTAAAATAGTAAACGTTTTTCATTATCTGTTCTGCTGTTAACAAACTGTTTTAAGCAGTATTGATTATCTCGTTAAACGCCAACACCGAAAACACGCTCAGTTGACCCGAAAAAACTCGGAACCCAACTCGAGTTCATTTTTGAAATTTTGAGCCATTTCTATAGCAATTGGGGTCTTTTGAGCCTAAGTTTTGCCTAAAAATAGTCAGAACCATTAGTTGATCTTATCGTTGTTTTTCTTGATTCTTTGCATGCTTTATATTGTTCGTTGTGAGTAGATATATATCTTTCAGTCTCTTACTTTTCGCAATCATATAGCATGAACTGGCTACCAAATTGATTGAGTTTCAGGCCCGGGTGCCCGCTTCGGGATGGCTTGTCTAAGAAAGTTAAAGGAGGATATTGCTGTGTTAGAAAGTCTATTCCCCAAGAGCCATGAGCGAATGCAGGTATGTCAATTAGCATATTTCCATCGTTCATCCCATCATCCTTTGCAGGTTCTTGTCGCTTCCGTGGATGAAATTTCGGTAAAGTTCATTGATAATTCAGGAAAATCTATAATCATTAATGCAAATATTCAGGTGCTTCTAGTCTTTCATTTCCATATTGAACACACTATCATTTTCAGGAAAATTATCCGAGACAACCTCCTATATGGTTCAGCGAATCGGATCATCCCGCTGTTGGAGCTACGTTGGAGAAACTGACGGAAACAACTGAGCCGACCACTATCCTCTACCAGGTAGCACGTGTCACATGATTGTTTTTCTTATGCTATTCTCTTAAGATTCATAGGCTACTTTTGGAGCTATGCAATCAATTCAATTTGAGCCTGCCATCAGAAATAGTGCGACTCGACCCTCGCAAAGAAATAGAACGGGATGAAGGCCAAGGTAGCGATATGGAGAGCGACGACGACCAAATCAATGTGGATGATGTAAAACCTTTTTCTCGTGCACGAGCAAAATGGTCACGTTTTTACAGGTAGTTGAAATGGCTGATGAAACTACACCAAGTGGTGTCGATGAAGACGTGGCACCTGAAGGTATTCAAGTATTGGATAGGATCAGTAAAGTAAATCGACAACAACACTTGTCAGGAATGGTAAGAAATTGCAGTCGTTTCGTCAGGTTCAACCTATTGCTTAAGGTACAAGGGTCGGTGACAGCAACAGATCGTCTTATGAAGGAAATCAGAGACATATATCGTAGCTCTCATTACAAAAATGGTAATGTCGTTTTTCATCGAAGCCTCTAATTTCCTTATGCAGGTGTTTATACTATTGAGCTTCATAATGATACCAATTTATATGAATGGTGGGTCAAGCTATATAAGGTAAGCACCATCTGTTCATGAATTTTCTAAACTCATGTGTGAAGGTTGATTCGGATAGCCCACTAGCAGCTGATTTGGTAACACTCGCTCAAGAGCAAAAACAGGATCATATTGTATTTCACTTTGTATTTAACGAGAATTTTCCAATGGAGCCTCCGTTCGTCAGATTGGTCTCCCCCACGGTATGCTAGATCGGAAACTGGATTATGATAATCGAGAGTTCCAGGTCCAAAATGGATTTGTATTGGGTGGTGGAGCGATCTGTATGGAGCTTCTAACGAAACAAGGCTGGTCTTCAGCCTATTCTGTAGAATCAGTTGTTTTACAAATCGCGGCAACTCTAGTCAAAGGCAAAGCCCGCATCCAATTCGATAATAAGGTTTGAGTTAGTTTTGTTGAGTCAAATAACCTTGTTTGTACTTCCAGGGACAGTATTCATTGGCTCGTGCGCAACAGTCCTTTAAAAGTCTTGTACAGATTCATCAAAAATCTGGATGGTATACTCCTCCTAAGCAGGAAGGCTAAATTAACTCAAAATATTCATTTCGCTCTTGTCATTCATGTGCAGATTTCATCTCATCTTTACAGTAGATTCGATACTTTTCAATAATTGTAGCTGTTGCAATCAGTCAAACTTTTATAAGCTTATTTTAACCTTCATGTTTCCATGTTTTTATCGTAGATGATGTATTATATTTTTGGATTATTGTTCTGTAATTGACATGACCCCTTCATGTATATTCGAAATTTCTAGCATTCTTTACAATCTTTCATCTCATGCGGGGTATGCGAATGACTCCGACAGAAGCACTGTTTACACTCATTCGTTTTTTTGGTGATTCAATCCGAGTTTTTAATTTTTTTTTCTTCAAAATATATGAATTAAGGCTGTATGTTCAGACTCTGTCTATGTGTCATGGGTTCTTAACCCACTTATTACCTTTACCAAGTGTTTTATAGACTTGCCTTCATTTGCATATCCTTTGCGGTGCTATTTGCGCACTCCTTTCTCGGACACGATTCTAGCTCTTGATGAGCGTTTGATACGATAGAGTAGGCAGAATCTATCATTATTAATACTCAATAGAGCTAGAATGGTGAGGAGGTGTGTTCGTATCATTCACAACTGTTTCATCCACTTGTCACAAGACGCAGTCGATCTCAGATCTCATTTCAAAACATTTATTTTCAGCAGCTCCCAACAACCGATGTCTCATATGGGGCGTTCAGATCACCCAGTGATATACCATCCAAATGGAGTTGTATCTCATCAAGCCCCTCCGCGACCACAAGGTTTGCTTGACCTCACCCATTTATTGTTCATGTAATTTTTTTTAGTGGTAATGCCCAGGCCATTACATGCTGGCGTCAGCTATATGCAGCATGCTCCTAGTTTAAACTTGGCCGTTCCTATAAGAGAGCCAACGCCCGAGCCACAAGTACGTCCTTGTTATTATTTTGTTTTTACAACATTGACACATTATTATAGATTGTTTCAAAAAGTGAAGCAGAAGATGTGGCTGAGCCTACCACCGCCAATGACGATGACGATGGCCTGGAAGATGGCGAAATTGACATACAGGTTTTTCTTCCAAACCGTTGTAAAGTTTTAATAACTGTCGTCTTTACCAGATAAGGAACGTGGTTTGTAATTACACACTTCCTCTACATATTGATCTTCGGAAGCTCGCACTTTGTACAAACAACGTCACTTTCGACCGTGGCCGTGGAGTGAGTTTGAACTCGAGTTTGTTTTTATGAACTTTCATAGGTACTTTTGAAACAAAAACGTAACCCCAATTGCTATGTCAAAATATACAGTTCTGGAAAAGTGTATATTGTGGGTTGTAAGAGGTACGATCCCCCTTTTTACACGTCTTATCCTTATTTGGCTATTGTTTTAGTGAAGCTGATTGTATGACTGCTTCACGATCAGTTGCTCGTAGAGTTCAAAAAGCAATGCAGAAGCTACATGAATCAGTAAAAATACGAAACTTCAAGGTTGTATTTGTACGTGATTCATCTCTTAACCGAATTTCTCGTTTAGGTGTGTAACGTGTTGGCCACATGTCGCATGCCTTTCGGAATCAAAATTGAAGAGGTAGAAGGGATCTTACGTGAAACAGTTGTTATGCAAGTGGTTACTTTAAGTTAGCTCAAAAATATCCTGCTCAATCCCAATATGAACCTGAGTTGTCTGTGGGTCTAGTCTGGAGGTCAGAACAGCCCAAAGCAACCTTAAGGATACACACAACAGGCAGTATAACAGTCACTGGAGGTAAGCCTTTCAACCTTTTCCTGAATTTCGTTGGCGATCTGTTCCCCATTTTTGATGAAATGTCCAAAAAAATGGTTTTATGAAACGCCTATATAGAATGCCACTATCGGGCTCGCACCCTAAAGAGTTAAGGGTAGTGTAGATTGGAAACTGGCGACAACAACCAGAAAATGCTGATTAGCTTATTTTTCTTTTACAGCATCATCCGAAGCTGATGTTATGCAGGCGATTGAGAATATTTATCCGATAGTCCGGCAGTTCCGTTGTGCGATGCGTCACAGAGAGAACCAACCAGCGAAAACTGTTAGAAAGCGGATAGCTCCGTCCGTTCCGAGGTACAACTTGACGATGATCAAAGTTAATTAGTGCTTTGTTTTTTTCAGACAACCACCTGTCAAACGTTTTAATAATTCCCCTCCCCAACGTACTTCTGGATTGATAGGTAATAGGGTATACTTTAGTGATGAAGATGACGATTACGATGATGATATGGAAGACGTTGTTTAATATTCCAAAAAGTGTTACGTGATTTATAAAATTTGCTTTCATTGTACCTTTCAATCCTCATTTTTGATATAGCATACTTCCCCTTCCACTTTCCATGAGTTTTATACGGTTGCTGTTAAGAAGCTATGTTCACTATTTCACCGGTATCTTTCAAATTAGGATATTACTTCATTTTAATCGCATCATATATCATCGTAAGATTGCATGTGTTCACAACATGATTAGATCATTTAGTATTATTTCTCTGATTTGTATTTCGTTCTACACGTTAGTTATTAGCAAGTTACTGCAGCTTTGCAACTATTGAAAAATGTGATTGCCTTATAGAGGACATTTTTCATTTGTTGCCAATAAAGTATTTGTTCGTAACGTAACATTTATATAATTTGTTCTTGACAATTTGATTCTATCTTGGGCAAAGTTTTGGCTTCAAACATTTTCACTCCCAACCCTCGCGAAAGTTGTTCCTATAAATGTATGATTTATATAAAATTTTTTATAAGATGCGCCTTACCAAATGCTCTAATTGACTCTTCTTATATACAATACCATCCAAGTCGTCACACATATACATATGAGCTCTCTCTGGATCACCCGCTACTTGCACAGGTTTCGATGGATTCATCTAAATATCAAATATGATTTCTATCTTAGACTTTGGACTTTGATACAACCGCTTCAAAGGACATCATTAAAACAAAATGACACTTTCTGTCCCACGTGAAGCTCCACGTGAAATTCCACGTACAGATGGCGTGGATTTCTTTTCTCAAAAACTTCAGATAACTTACCGGCGTCAAATTTCTTGTTTCGTCTAAGAATAGTTGCATTCTTTCTGGAAAACCGGGCGCAAAACATTCTGGATCAATGACTATGAAGCATTGTCCCTACAGCAATCATTACTTGAAGAACAATCAAGACCGAGCAACTTACCAAGTCAGCGTTAGTTTCCGTTGTCTGCCACTGACGAATGTTTTTTCCGAAAGCAGATCCGGCCAAAATGCCACATAATACTTCTACCATCATGCAAAGGCCAGTTCCTTTGTATCCACCTGATATCATTAGATGAGCCTACGAATGAGGAGCTCTTAAACCTGTGTTCTCTTGACCACCAAGAGGAAGAAGCCCTCCACCGTTCAGAACTTCCTTTGGATCATATGTTTCTACTCCGTCAGCATCGGCACCCCAGCCAGGTGGGATTCTCTTGCCACCACGACGGTCAACCACTTCAATCTACGACGTGGATTCTTTGTTTCAACTCTTTCATAATGATACTCACCTTTCCATAGGCAACAGTAGTGGACGCCATATCAAGGAAGAAGTTATCCCCATCTTTTGCAGGAGCTGCCATGCAAATAGGATTGGAACCTAAGCTCTTCTCAGCTGAACCAGTTGGGAAAACACATGGAGAAGTGTTAGTGAAAGCCATACCCTAGAATCAACAAGATAACTAATGTTATACAGATGGGTTTACGATAAGGCCATGCTTCATAGCATATTCCGCGTACCATCCAGCAATGCCGAAATGGTTTGAGTTCCGAGCAACAACAAATCCAATTCCATGTTCTCTTGCCTAAACCATTATGTTTTACACAAAACGTCCTTGTTGCTGTTCTTCAGTTTGAAAACAAAAACAAAAGCTAAAATTGACTTTCTGAACTGCTAGCCGAATGCAGTAGTTGCCAACGACTGGACCAAGTAGGTTTTTGCCGTCAACCCAAGCTGTTGATGCCTTCTCTTTGATTACAACAGGTTCGCCTAAGAACTTTGGGATTAGGATGGACGATAATGGACAGAAAAAAAGAGGGATAGAGAGAGCGAGAGACTCTAGAGTGCAAGCCTATGGAAACATTTCACAGGGCAAACGTGAAAGAAAAACGGAAATGGACTGCGATAAGAGATGTGGAAAAAATGGAAGAGAAGAATTGGATAGCAAAGGACAGCGTCATGGGTGAATTCGATATCAGATTTCTTATTGCAGTATTCATGAAGATATTAGTAATTAACGAACCTTCAATATCAGTTGATCTTTCGGCTAAGTCACGCACATAGATGTGAAGACGGTTCAATCCGTGCGAGTAATGACCTCTGCGGAAGATGAAGAATAGTTGTTAAGATATCAGTAACAAACAAACCTGTAATCGGAACATATGAGAATATCAGCCAACTGTTGGGCATGATCATCAGAGCATTTAACTTGCTTCAAGCAGTCAAGGACAAATCGTCTCAGCTGGAAATGGTATATAGTAACTACACCAGCTAACAAAAAATAACTTTTGATACTCTGTTTCTTTTGTTCGTTTCGTCTTTCTTTCTCCTTCGTTTTTCGTTTTTCTTTTTCTTTTGCAAACTAAAGGTCTTGAAAATATAAAATGCAACTCGAAACTTCTGACTTTACAGGGTCGCATTGAAGCTTACGAAAGACGGAAGAAGAAAAAGAAGGAGGAGAGAATGAAGATGAGGGAAAACAATGAAAGAACCGAAAACACAAACACAGCAAATAAAAACAAAAACACAAACGTCTTTTTTCGAAACGACAACTTCCTCAGACTCATTGAAACTCTTCTTGATAATCATGGTCTAAAATACGCAATTATGTTTGAAGTAGACAAAAATAATATTTTAATGCGAGAGAGGAAGATAGAGAGAAAGAGAAAAACAACAACAACAGCAATCAGCGAGGAATGAAAGCAACATACTCTGTTCACATTGAGAAAAGAAAAAAGAAAAACAGATAAGTCGAGGGACAGAAAGAAGTTGGAAGAATTAAGTAGTAGGAGGGGGGACTGATCTCATGTTGGAAACAATCAAAATCAGAGATGACTGACAGATCATATGGAACTGTCAAAGATCTCTGAAGTAACAAATGTACGCAAAGAGACTGCCGAATATGGTAGGGATAACTAGGAAATGAGCAAAAATGATGATAAATACAATTAATAGAGGTTCTGCCTTTCTGTCTCCTTCTCTCTCTCTCTCTCTTACTCTCTCTCTCTCTCTCTCTTATGCTGCTTTTGAAGACGATGAAAACGAAGGGAATGATGATGGAAGACAATTTATAGCCTTTATAAGGGCGTATATCTTTTGAAAATTCTTTCTGAAATATTCCTGATTACATCTGTCTGTGTTAAATATTTTTGAAATTGCTTGAACTCCTAAGATGTCCCAGACAACTTTATAGAGCTGGTTCTTCATCTTTTTTTCTCATATTCTCTTTCTTCATATTGTATTTGCAATCATTTCTATATTTAGGCATATCAATCCAGCGCCCCCACCTCCCGACCAACGAAACTGAACCCAAAGTTCTCTGAAAGTCACTTTAAATCAAATTTAATTTTTATATCATGAAAAGCAGTTATTGATTCATGCTCCATCATCACAATTCAAAGTCTTAGCCACTTAGGTGATACAGAAGTATGAAAGACAAGATATGAAGTTGGGGCAGAAGATTGAAATGATATTTTCCGTTTTTGGACAGAAAAACATACGCAACTTCAATCATCTTTTTTTCTGTTTCATTTCCGTTGATAAGATGGTGTTGATCATCAGAATTTGGTAATGGAACTTTTCTCTTTAATATTTCACATTTTTGTACTTTAATCGCTTCTTCTAACATATATATATATATATAAATTATATTTTTGTATGATTTTTCTAACTTTCATTATCAATCTTCTGTTTATCAATCAATTTACCGTAATTAGCATATTGCGTACTTACGTAAACGTCAAACACGTATTACGCAACTTCATTTTAACTTTAATGTCACATGAGATCGGTTGATCATGAACATACTATAAGTCATTTAGTTAAGTTTTGATTTCTTTTTAGATTGATGTCTTATCTCTGTTCAACCACATATGGCCATCGAATGAGACGATCTTCAGCTTCTTCTGGTACTATCAATAATTAATTAATTTCTCTTTTATATTCTCTCTCTGTAAACAGGATATGCACAAACTGCTCTCTACTCTCTATTCCATTAGTGTGCATGTCGGAATGCACCATCTTTCATAACTCTCAAATTCAATAATGACCATCAGTCAGGAGCAGATTACCTATGGTATGTCGTAAATCTTGTTATATCACTTGATTTATTGAGAAATCAATCCTTTTTTCGTAATGTTATTTGAAAGTTTAATTAGCGCAACTTTCATAATAATTAATTTAATCGAAATTAGCGAATTCAAGATTGTTAGTGTTTGTGAGGGAAATTTTCCGTTTAAAAACAGAGAGTAGTCAAAAGTACTTTTGAAGAAGAATTTCGTTGTCTCTGCATTCTCTCTTCTATTTCTTGTGTTAATATTTCTAACTGCCTCAAGTCTTTGTTCAATTCCTGTGTGTTGTGTGTGCTGCGTCTGCGTCAGCTTTGAGCTCTTTTTAATTTTTTTGATTTCTAAGTTCATATAGTTCTATCTCTCTCTAACTGCCATTTGCGCTAGTTCTATTCATTGTGAAATAATATAACTTCTGCTTCATGCTCAAAGAGCGTATAGACTTATTGAAGTTGTAAGAATTTTGGACAAGCAAAATACATTTAGTGTGAGAAGCACGTGATACAAGCAAAATGAGTGTGCGTCAAAGCCTGGAAATGGTTCGACTATTAGCACCACCACTCTTCTTCATATCACGCGTTTTCAACAATTCGATGCGCTCGTTCATTCCATTTGCTATATTGAGACTCAAATCTCTAAATTTGGTTGAAAACACAACTAAGCCTTGGTCTAATAGTACTATGTACTTTGAATGATCGGACAGATATTGAAAAAAAAAAGTATAATTTCCAGTAATATGGTAATTGCTTATTACTATAATAATTCGTTCAATGAAACATGCCTTCTACTCCTGTGTAATGTTTGAAAAAAAAACTGCCTTTAAAAAGCTGTCACTTAATGAGTTTGCTTGGATTCCGTGTCCCGTCGCGAATAGTCCTTTAAAATTCGGCCGTGTGGAATCAATAACCTAGTCACACGCCCAGAATGCCCGTGTCTCTCGCATCGATTCTATGTTTAGTTTATGCTCTGTTTTAAAATAATTCTCTTTGGAAATTGTTCATTTTGTTAATTTTCAAGACTATTCTTATTGCTGCCGTCCATTCATTTTTCATATTTAGCTGATACGTGAAGGTTCAAAAAGTCATGTCGTATGCCTACCTGTTCAAGTATATCATCATTGGTGACACCGGAGTCGGAAAGTCGTGTCTTCTTCTTCAGTTCACAGACAAGCGTTTCCAGCCTGTTCATGACTTAACTATTGGTGAGAATGCGCCAACTTTCTATTCAAGTTTGTTCTACTTCAGGAGTCGAATTCGGTGCTCGCATGGTCACCATTGATGGCAAACAAATCAAACTTCAAATCTGGGATACTGCTGGTACGTTGAACACACAAAAGACCTGAAACGTTAAATCGTTTTAGGCCAAGAATCTTTCCGTTCAATCACTCGCTCCTATTATCGTGGAGCCGCTGGAGCTTTACTCGTATACGACATTACTCGGTAAGAGACCACTTGATGATTCATGGATTCACATAAATTATTTTAAAGCCGAGACACTTTCAATCACCTGACTTCTTGGCTTGAGGATGCTCGTCAACACAGTAATAGCAACATGGTCATTATGCTTATTGGAAATAAGAGGTTTGTTGATATTGCCATTCCGGTCTAAGATGCAATGTGACCTTTCAGTGACTTGGAAGCTCGACGGGAAGTAAAGAAAGAAGAAGGAGAAGCTTTTGCTCGTGAACATGGACTCGTCTTCATGGAGACTAGTGCTAAGACTGCTGCCAATGTTGAAGAGGTATAATCTTGATTAGCTGTAATACCAAACCATCAACCTCATTCAGGCTTTCATTGATACCGCCAAAGAAATTTACCGAAAAATTCAGGAAGGAGTATTCGATATTAACAATGAGGTGAATCCATTTGTGCTTTTGAAATTTAGAAATATTATTTTTCCTGTTCTTACGAGTTGACCAATTGTTGTTGCAGGCTAATGGAATTAAATTGGGACCACAGCATTCACCAAGCTCGCCATCTGCGCCTGGTGGAAACGCTAGCGGAGGATTAGGCGGGCCCAATTGTTGCTGATATGGCAATTCATGGTGTCTCCTGATCAAATCTTATTTCATCCCACGACCCTCTAGTCTATTCTTGTCGATATAGCAATGTCCGTTCTTCTCGGTTGTGTGAGTGTGCGTGAATGGTTTGTTGTACATTAGTGTAATTGCTGATTCCTATCTGTTCTTATCTGCTGCTTTTCTTTGAAAAGACATATGCGTCCTATTTGTCTGTTCACAACTTATCACCTTACTCGTGTCCTCCTGCCTTCTACTACTCCTCCTCCACTTCTTCCTCTCCTTGGTAATGATGTCTCCGCTTTTCTGTGATCGACATTCTTTTTGTTTGAAATATAACTCTTTTTTTTTTCTATTTTTTCTTAATATTTACTAATTTCTCCCCTTCCTACTCTTCTTCGAACTATCAGATTTCCCACAGATGAAGATTGCATTTGGACCTTATTTGCAGCTGCGCATGATGAGTCTAAAGCCGACTTTGAATCCGTTAGTTTGTATCGATTGCCCATCTGAAAAGCTGGGTTAATTGGTATAATAGTAGAGCTCTGAAGTTCGTAAACTAAATAATTTTAATGGATCATCTATATTATGCAAATAAAGGTTCTATACATAGTAGTGTTTCCAAAGTTCGTTGTTCTAGGTTGCGTACCTTCACTATATTTCGTTTTTCTTTCTGTCATCAATACACTCATCTTCATCGTCACATAGCTTTTCTTGTTTTTCTTTTTTTTTCTAATTTTGTAGGCTTTGTCAGCCGTCTAAACCTCATATTTCGTGGAATTCAATCAGAATAGGTCAGCGAAGACCAAATTTCGCTGAGCTCTTCTTGATCTTCACTAACAAGATTAAAGTTTCCTTTCTCTTCCAGATGCCACATAAATCACTTTATCGTGCTTTATGTAATATCGCAGATAAGGTTGTTTATCCGGTCCTGCCAGCTTTTGCTAAACCTGCATGGAATCATCCGGCTGGACCGAAAACAGTCTTTTTCTGGGCACCTACTATCAAGTGGTCACTCATCTTTGCTGGTCTGGCTGATCTTGCACGTCCAGCTGATAAGCTCAGTTTTTATCAGGTGTGTTTATTTCCGACTGTTTTGCAACATGTAGAGGAAGCGAGTTTCTTCCTCCGTCTTTGGTCACATAAACTATGCAGAATGGGAGAATATAAACTATGCACATAGTATTATTACTTTTTATTATTTTTGTCAAATAAGAACTTCTGCCCTCGAGCCATAATATTCATATGAATGAGAGAGTTTTTGCCGCATTTGCTTTTTTGCTATTCATGTATGCAGAGATCGAAGTTTATTTTTAAAAAACCTTAATGTTTTCCAAATTTAACAAGATGTTTTGTGTCTCTCCACCTTTTCCTGCTTCTTGCCTCGCAATAGGCATGCACTATGGCGTTTCCGTTTGTCCCGCGGGTGTTAGCAGCTGTTGTATTTCAGTTATGACATGTAAGACATCAAGTCTCTTAATTTTTAGTATCAATTTCATTGAGCCTCTAGATGGGGGTGATTCTTAAGATATCCTCAATACTCTTGAGATCTTTGTGTATATTTGGGTTTCAAGCGTTATGTTTCAAATAGCCAATCTGAGAGAGAGAGAGAGAGAGTCTTTGCTTTTCATCAAAGCTTTTCATAGAGGTTTAATTAATTCTCTCTAATTTTAACTTCATGTGATCGATGAACTCTATTTCACCTATTATTCTGTTTTTGCAGAACGGTGCTTTATGCGCTACCGGAGCAATATGGACAAGATATTGTTTCGTCATCCGACCAGTGAATCATTACTTGGCTAGTGTCAATTTCTTCGTCTTCCTCACAGGTTTTGCACAAATTGTGAGAATCAGCCACTACAGGTAACACTAAACGTCATGTAGTTTGTAGCAGATTGTATAAATATTTACAGATACATCACCCCAGACTGGAAAGAGAAAGAAGATGAATCCTGATTCTTGCCAACATCGTAGCTTAATTTTCTATCGGGTTTCCATCGTCGTGTGATATACGGATAAATAGATTCTAGTAGTATGTACGAATCGATAGAATTGGGACAAATCACGTGATTAAAGTAATCATTCTGATGTTTTAGTAGCAATGAAAAGCTAACTCATTAAAAAGGTAAGTGGTTTTGAACATGACGTGAGTGCCAATCGTAGAAATTGACATAAACCCTATTGATGTCAATTCTCTTTCCGGCTCCTCAATTGAGCTCCTTTCGTTTCTCTTGCAGACGCACAGAACGGTTGTTTCTCTCATTTCTCTCTCGCTGACTTCCTCTTTGTCTCCGTTTTCGTGCGTACTATGACAACCATTGTGAAACATACAGCTTCTATGGTGAATGTCATTAGCATTTCGAGACAAACATATGAAGAGCTGGTCTATTTATGGAATATAGGATATATATTCAGTAAAGTCATAATGTTCGGTAAAATTGATTATGTGAAAATGGCTCCGGTCCGTCTGATATTTATGCATGATATGTGCGTAATTAGGAAAGCTCAGCGACCACTGCTTGCTGGGTCTAAGCTCTTTCGCCTCCATCTCTTCTCGACAAATGTTAGTCTGAATCAGGGACTTTACATTTCGAGGGATGAGCTTGATGCTGAATCATGAAGCTCATCGATTGCTTTAATTAGCTAAGTTGGGCGTACATAGAGATAGCAAGGAAGGAATGTTTCATACTTCCGGATTCCGGAAGAGTGCTCTGGGTGCATAAATTATGTCTTATGACTAAAATTACTTTCCCAATATGTATATATATACATATATTCTATATATGTGTCTGTTGGATGGAGCGTCCGTCTTTTTGAGAAAAAAATGTTTTCTGGAAGAAAGTATGAGTGGAGATGAGTGGAGATGATGATAGATAACGAAGAGCTCTTAGTCTTTCTGCTCATTGGTCAGCTTGATATCTCAGTACCTACTATCGATCATGGAAGTATTCTCATCCTTATCCCGCACTGCTCGTTCTCATCTAAAATATTAATAGATGAGGGGGGGGGAGACAATTAAGTCAGCCTGATGTGTTTTTACAACCCGCGTTTTGAAAATATCAGAATTTGATCCAGTTTCAACTCCTTCTATTACCATTTAGTGAGAGCATGACGTGGATATGGCGAATTGGATTTAGAAAGGGAGGTGAAACTAAAAGAGGCTAAGTGTATGAGAAACGAAGCGAGAATGAGGAATGAGCGAAAGGCAAATAGCTCGAAAAAAATGGAGAGATAAGTAAAGTGAAAAGAAAAAGTGTTGAGAGTTTCATAAGGAGTACGAGGTTGGTAAGAGAACAAGAGAAGGAGAGAGAATATGGAAAAGGAATGAAGGGAATGAATGTGAGATAGAAAATAGTGTGAGATGGGGATGGGCGAGTTGTCGTAGAGGGACCACGTAGAAATGTCGATGCACAAATGGAATCTCTCTCCGCGTTGAGTCACCAAGCGGTAAAGTTAAAATGGGAGAACTCGTCTTAAGCATATTTTCGCTGACTTATTCTGAATGGAATAAGCTAGAGGATTGGGCTAATTTGGGTTTGTGATAGAATAAATTGAGGTTTCTTTCTTGAAAACTTATTACTCAAATCTAATGGCAGTTTCTAGTTTTTCGGATGTTTGAAGCTGTTGCAAATCAAGGCTGTTTCTTGAGATTGAAGCTCTTTCATATGCCCACTCAAAACTTTTATGGAAAAGTTGCGAGTTGGTCGTAAACACACACACTCTCCATTACTTACCATTTGTTGCTCCACATTGAATAAATTTATGATTGATGAATTATCATAATTGAATATAGCTGTATTTTCAAATTATTCGAAAACCTTATGACGTCTTTGAGTGACGCTCATAGACGGTGGCTTGAATGACAGATGAGCCAAATGGAAAAGAATTCTGACATCATTTGCGTGACCTGACATTTTGTGCAATTTCACGAAAAGAAACACCTGAGCACTCAATATGGTCCTAGAGCGGAATTCAGTTGGGCGCATGCCAAAAGACTTTGATCTCGTTGTTTTCGTCCGTAGTTCAAAACTATTTCGATTTCTTTTTAATATCATGTGTTAGCTTTATTAAGAGTGAGTGTGAATGCGAGATTTGCTTCGTTTTCGTTCTGTTTCACGTGATCTCACATCGCTTCCCACACAGAATTGTTAGTCGCAATTAGAGCAGAATGTGACAAATAATTAATTTCATAAGAAAAAAACAAAAGAAACTTCGTTTTTGTTGTTTTCGGAATTTCCTCTTTTCACTTTACACGCATTAAGCTCGTAAAACGAGAGATTGTAGATGGCCATAGAAACAAAACAGCGAAATAAAAAAAAAGTAGGCGAGGAGCAACCGTTCAACACGTTTCACATGCGCAAAATAAAAACAAACTTTAGCATTTGCATATGGCGTGAAATTCCGCTACGACAATTCCACGTGTTTTTTCTGTTTGACGGCAGCTTAGAAACTTGAAAGAGGTCATTAACTGAACTTCGTAGGGTAGAGGGGGGTTTGAGTTCAATATGTTGTTTCAATAATGACACTGTCATAAGGATTCCCTGCCATGACAATTAAGGAGAGCCAGCTGATAGCGAAGCCCTATGTTGAGCATTTTCAAAGATTCTTGATTAGGCTTATTCTCGTTACTATGACCACCCGTTAACTAGTCAGAGTAGGTTGCGTTTTCTGTGGGAATACTACAGAAGATAGACTTCTGTCATTCGAGTAGAGTCAATCTCGTGATCTCATCTTCCTTAGTTGACAGGAAAATTAATTTTACTCTCCCCAGCCTGGCTACAATGTATTTCCGGATTATGTATGTAAAACAAATTGCCCAAATTTGAACAAAAGCAGGTTTTCATATTCATATTAACCTCTGGACGATTCATGGATATTCTTAAATTTCTTGTGAGAGAGGGAAAAAACTTTTTTGAGAACAGACTGTTGCTAACAGATGGGAATGGGTCGGAGTGGAAGATTTAAATTGTCAGAATTGAAGCAATGAAGGATTCTGCTTGTTTCCATCCAATTTGTCGATACACTCAAGTAATTTGGACAATCCTCACTCAATTACCTTTGGCTATTACCACGGACCGTTCTGTGAGATAATGCTTGAGCAGGATCTTCAGAAGGGTCAATAGAATCTGATTAAAAGAATTTCATGTTACTGGAGCGAGGAACTGAGGCGAGAAAAACTGTGTGCATCTTTGAAGACGATGTTAATCTATATGAGGGTTGTCGAAGATCATGTATTGTTAAGCATTACGTATGAATTGAAGGAATGCTTTGACTGCACAAATTATATAAATTAATCCTATATATAGAAATGCTCATTCACAATGTGATTGAAGACATGTGAATAGGCTTCCAATTTATTAAGATCTGCTGTTCATGTTTGAGCAAGGGACTCATCACCGGCAGATCTTGCTAAGAGTCTAAACCAATATGAATTGTATTATATGCATTATGTAATAGCTTGAAAGAACAATGTTTTTAGTGTAACAGAATATGAAGACATCATAGTTTATGAATAAATCATGAAATATTTCTTTTTTTCCATTGCTCATTTAGTGAATTGTAACTATCTAGTGCGACTCGTATCTGATAACCATATAGTTTAAAGGGCGGGAACAGCTGCTAGTCGTCGTAGGACTTTTAAAACGCTCAACAAGAGTTTTGCTGTTTCACTCATAACAAATAAATTTATAATTTTAAGCTTTATCGAAATGTCAAAAGAATTTTTTCGCGAGTCAATTGAAATCCATGAGTTCGTACAACCCAAAACAGTCTCTAGGTTCATAGGAATTAGAGGCAGTGCCTTAAACTCTTTCGAAAAAGCTTTTAACGTATAGTATTCTATTTTGAATTATTATTCTTGTATAACTGTAGGTTAAAGCTGTGGTTGTGACCAACAAAGGAAACATCAGTCTCAGATGCAATGGCGAGAAAGATAATGTCGAAAAATCCATCTTCAAATTCTATGAAACCATAGCCAACTTGGAGGATTCTCTTCAAACTTATGAAATGGATGTACCCAATGACAAAGTTGGTTTCTTGATTGGTTTGTTACTTCATCTTTGGTGTTACTTCAAGTTTGTTTCTTCTCAGGCTCGCATGGTTGGTCTATGAATGAAATCATGCGTTTGAGTGGAGCTAAGGTATTCTGTAAGCAGACAGAAGATAATACATCAGTTGCGGTCATTGAAGGTAAGATTACTCCTATTCCAAAATTTATGTGCATTGTTTCAAGGTAGCCACTCAAAGATTCAGCTTGCTGTAGAACTTGTTTTGAAAAGGCTTGAAAGGTATTCTTGCTTAAATCAGGAGAAAGAAGACAGTTATACTACAAACCTATCACGGAGAATCGCTTCAGGGGAAGAAACTTATTGATAACCTTTTGTTATTTTTGTTGTTGTTATCATGAATACTTGTTTATTAAGTGTTTCTCTCTATATGGTCATAGAACCTTCATTATCTTTTTTATTTTTCTTATTTCATTTGCTTATTTTATCATACAGATGCTGCCAACAGCCTTACGAGGTGCCATTCGTGGCGTTCAGCATGTAAGGACTGCTTGCCTATCTGTTTCAGCTCCTCTCTCTCAAGCACAAACTACCAAGCAAGAAGAGAAACCAAAGAAACGTCTGTTTTTCCACTTTGATCATAGTATATTGAAACGTTTGCAGCCACAATCTGGAAGATCGACGAGCAGAAAAGAGACCGTTTAGCCAACTTCGGTCGCTATGCTGCTGAATGTCTTCCCAAGTTTGTACAACAAGTTCAGGTAAGCTTCGTTTGTTCTTTCCGAAATATGATTTCCGTGTTTTAGTTTGCTGCTGGAGATGAGCTTGAGTTACTGATTCATCCAACAGGAGTTCTTCCAGTTCTCTCTTTCTTGAAGGGTAACCATTCCGCTCAGTTCACCAATTTGACTTTCATCTGTGGTGTTGATGTGCCTACAAGAAAGAATAGATTCGAGGTTTATATGAATGTCTTGAATTCCTCAGCATTGTACTTTCAGGTTGTCTATGCTCTTTACTCACCTCGTTTCAACGCTCGTTGTCGTGTTCGTACTTACACCGATGAGATCGCAGCTATTGAGTCTGCTACTCCTATCTTCAAGGGAGCTGATTGGTTTGTTATAAATGAAGAAGTTCTTCTATTTATGTCTGTCAAGGTTCGAGCGGGAAGTTTACGATATGTATGGAGTCTGGTTCAACAACCACCCAGATCTTCGCCGTCTTCTCACCGATTACGGTTTCGAGGGTCATCCATTCAGAAAAGATTTCCCCTTGTCCGGTTTCAACGAGGTAATTTATTCAATAACAGTTAGTATAATGTGTTTTCTGGTTTAGGTCAGATATGATCCTGAGTTGAAGCGTGTCGTCTACGAGCCTAGTGAATTGGCTCAAGAGTTCCGTAAGTTTGATTTGGAAACTCCATGGGAGACTTTCCCAGCCTTCCGTAACGCTTCGATTACTAGTGGATATGAGACGATCGAGATTAACAAACCAAGCGAATCTAAATAAATTCTAGGATTGTAGTTTTATAAAGTTGCTGTTCATAAGAAATAGTAAAGTTTATTATCTCATAATTGACTAGTATTATGTAAGTAATTAGGAATGTCAACAAATGGTTGGAATGAGAAGTTATTCCTCGTCTTCATCTAATATAGGTTGAGGTTCTCTATAAGCCTCGGAATGCATTTTGTGTCCGCTCATTTCCAACAAAGCTTTCGCTTCAGGGTCCTGAAATATTGAGAGTACTTAAGGTATACGTAGAAGATCCCTCACCTTGTCAATGATGGACTTCTCCGTTCGAATTCGCTCTTCTTCTTCTTCACTCAATTTCGGCTTTTCACCGATACGCCAAGCTTCAACGCTTCTCAAAATGATTCTCATTACTAATAGACTCAGATACGTTTGCTTACTTTATTTGGAATTCAGATTCTCCAGCGACTTCGCACTTTTCGAACGATGTCATATTGGCAATACAAATGCCGGATCCAAACTCCTCATGCATGAAGAATGGCCATGTGGTTTCATAACCCCCCATACCCTGGAATGAGATGATAACGAAGAACGTTTGCCCTTGTACAGTACCAATCCATTGGGTAGCGTACTTTGTTGCACGTTCAGATAGCCATAGTTTGTTGATCGTCCTGTAGCCATATGAACTCGTAAATTCGGTTTGATTTCGAAAAGGAAACATCGTTCATCTCCTCGATACTGCGGTCCGGAAACCAGTCCTATCGCAAAGCCTTTATTACAACAATTCGTTGAGATTAAGGCTTACCTTCACTTGCGAAACAACCAAATATGGCTCCTTTCGTAGACTCGACCAATATGATACAAGGCCCTTCGCCGTTTACACGAGAGAACAATTGAGAGAAGCTGCTGCCATGAACAACACTAAAAAGAAACGATTACTAAGGAAATTTTCCCGATGTACCTGTCAAAGAGTAAATGCCATTTTTCCCGTCGGTCCATGGGCATGAAAGAGTTCAAGACTGCCAATGCCGGAGTAGGGGCCATAATCATTCGACTGCCATTCAAAAAAGGAATAAATCCCTTGGGGCTTTGTCTAAAGGTAAGTGGGAATACTTCCTCGATAATCAGCTTAGAGAAAATCGGTCTAAAAGTGGAAGAATACTATTTCTCCAACAGGTATATCTTACGTGTTCATCATCCATTTGGAGAACTGAGCACCATCATCGGAAAGAGTACTGAGGAAGAATTGGAGGAAAGGTTCTAGATCATCAGGGGAAATAAGTTTCGAAGAACCGAATAGGGAAACGATCTCTTTGACAGCCTTAACAATAGGAACTAGAGCTCCGTTCTATATCAGGTTCAACATACTTTCGCAGGTTTGATATAAATAGAAAGTAAAGCTTCAGATTGATCGGACACATTGCCCAGTAGTTTGTCAATGACACCTATCAATGTGGTCACTTTGAGTTTTCCATTATGTTGGAATCTAAGAAATATATCAGAAAGTATTCCCGATTTTCTTTCAGCAGAGTAGAAATCCTACAAAGCGAAAAGCGACGTAGGACAGTTCAGCAGCGACTAGACTCACCATCAGAGACTCCTTGTTTGGGAATTCCGAGGATATTCCACGAGACGATAGTTTCATCTTCAGCTTCGACAGAGCTTCAGGCGTAATGTTCTCATACTTAGGCTCTTTTCCATCTTTGGAAGCTTCGGCACCCATGTCTAAATCTCAATTAGGAGATGGCAATGTTGACGAAACAAAAATAAGATGACGAGTGAATAACTTCTTGTACAAGAATGAACAGCAAGGCGTCGGGCTCGGATGGTTTCATTAGCCAATAAAAATTGGAACAAAGATAAAGGTTGGGAATGAAAACATAATACATACATTAATAACGTTTATAAATATATATCAGAAAAGCAAATGTTTTCCCGCCGAGGGTACAGATTATGGCTGGTTCTGGTCGATATTTTCGCTCATCAATTCCGTTATGTTCTTTTCCAGAGCATCAATTCTCTTTGTCATTTCATCTATTCTTCTCAAAATTTGATCCGATAAACTTTGGAAACGCTCCTGTGTTTGACTGAGAACGCCTTGAATCTAAATCGACATGTAATACGTTTTATTACTACTCACATGCAGGAAAGACAATAAAGATCGATAATCTCACTTACCAAGGTCGAAAGTTCATTCGCTCCGGCTTGATCCTGGAGATTTACAGTCTCGGTACCTTTAATTTCACCAGCAGACATGATATGCTTCTGAAAGATCAACTGTTGAAAGCTCGAAGTTGAATGATACAAGAAAGTTTGGAAAAACGCAAAAAACATGCTCCAACAACAATCGTTTTTTCAGCTTGATCAAATGAGCACTCTGACTCATTGGTTTTTCGTGTAATCGGAAAAAAGGTTTTGTAATAGCGGAGAGATTCAGAAGATCTTAGAAAAGTAATTCAAGATATGAGAAGAACCGTAGATTACCAGTGTAACATCACGAGGATTGACCTCCAATGTTCCTCCCTCTTAGTCATCTTATTGGTCCTGCACAGAATTGGCTCAGCCATTGATTCGGAATTCAAATAAAGCTAGAATTAACACACGTTTTCATAAATTTCTATGATATTTATCATTTTTAAACAATAAGGCTTCATCTATTACACCACCACCACTAGATTTTACAGATTAAGTAACGTTTGTAATTGAACAATGTCAGCTGCTGATGTAATAAGCAGTAACGTACCATTCGGATTACCGACAAGTAACACTCAAACACAACAAGATGAGGAGAAGATCTGGTTTGTTCCCGAATGAAAGGGCTTATGTCATCGAAGAAACATTCAGGACGAAAGTACTTCAAGAAGTGAGCTCCAAAGCACGCAATACGCTCCAGGGTTCCTCTGTAATAATGTTAGGTATTCCACGACCAATTACAACGATGACAATAAGGGGCTTCCTATTATAGGAGAGAAACAATGCGGAAAGACTTCTTTGTTCGGCAAACTTGAAAAGTCTGACACACCTATCAGACCATCTGCTTTAGAATATAGCATTCTCAATGTCCCTAGTGATGGCAGCTACGCCTATCAGCTTGGTACAGCTGGAGGTCTCGGTGTCGAGAATTTATATTTACCGGTAAGCATGAAGAGAAAAAGAAAATAAAGTCTTGACTTGTTTGCAGGTATGGACTTTAGATGGAGATGAAGCATTCGCTCCTTTATTAGGAAATGCTCTCCCTGCTACTGCTCCATCTAGAGCAGTGATTTTGTTGTGCGCATCTCTGGATAATCCAGGTGTGTTTTGAAAAAGCATAGCATGTTGGAAATGCATTCCTTCAGGTCTTATCCATTCCATTCGTCGTTGGGCCAATTTGTTATCTCTTCATATCACTCAAAAATATGACAAAACCGTTTTAACAGAATCCAAAAATCTTCGTAAGACTTGAATACTTTATATTTATTTTTGATTTTGAAATTTTAGAAGAGAGATATTGGCAAGAGTATGTAGAGCCTTCTATCGAATGCTCCATGACAACATCGATGGTTACGGGAATCGAAGAAACTGGTTTATTACCTGTCGAACCTGGAGTACTGACAGATAATTGTGGCGCTAACATAGTTGTTGTGATAACAAAAGCGGACTTAGGTATGTCTCATCTTTTGATGTTCCTTTTGCAACCGTTCCTGTCTGCGTTATCTACGCGAATGTTTTGAAACTATCCACGTGCTTTCCACGTGAACGACTGGAATATGCTAATGAACTCACTCATTCTTCTCGAGTTGTATGTCTCTTTCAAAACTTATTAATTACAGGATCCGATATGACTAGTCAACAGGCCGACAGAATAATTGTTCAAGTTCGTCAGCTTTGTCTGCAATTGGGGGCTGCCCTTGTATATACTAGCTCCAAAACCTCCAAGGGTGTTCAGGTTTGTTTTCTTCTGTGCAGAAAACGCTGAATTTTTTTTTGCAGACTCTTTACAAATATATAATTCATCGTGCTTATGGATTACCCTTTACTCAACAACCACAACTAATTGAACGAGATTCCGTTTTCGTACCTGCGGGCTGGGACGGCCAAAAAAAAATTGACATAATCAAAGTGAGCTTATAGTTTTGAGAGTTTCTTTAATCACTCTTGTAGGAAACAGTGCCTGATGTAGACGAGCCTCTCGAGCCTACAAGGGAGAAACCGACTATTGTGAAAGAACAGTTAGTTGAAGCTGAAAACGAACAAGTAGATCTTAATCACTTTTGACGCTGTAATCATAAAATCTGCTCAGATGTTCTTATCTCGACTAGCTGCTGCTGAGTCAGTTGCCCCAGCTCCAGTTAAGAAAGCAGCCATTTTGGACGAAGGCGGAGAAAGCAACAGTCCTCTCGCTAGTTTCTTCTCGAACTTATTGAAAGTAAGTAGATGCTGTAACCTTATCAAACGTAATTCATTACTATAGGATAAGCCCGCTACTTCTCCCAGAGCAGCTCCTTCCCCTCAGGATGCACAGGCCCAGCTTGACCGCATTTTGAAAGGAGCCGCAGGCCAAAGTGGTGACAGTGCGTAATGTTTTTTGTACAGGCATGCTCAAAGAACCAGCATAAGGTTTAATATTTATATATAAAATAAAATATTTCCATTAGAAGCGTATGATCACATGGTAAGATACAAAAAGATAAAATACCCGATTATGGGTTGTTCACGTATGTATAATGTTTTACACGCAATATTTGTAGAATTTTTTCAAAGTGAAATATCATTGAAAGCATTAGCCACCTGTTTTCGAATATAATATAGCTTTAAAGGACTAGGTGAATATCATGGATATATTAAAGGCAAGTTATCGGTCAAAAATGCGGGTCATATCTGCAACGGATAAACGAGAGTTTGCATTCTGCTCATCTTCACTCGGTGGAGCTGACGGCAGCGTTGGAACAGGAGCCAGGGTTCGCATACGAGGTTCCGGTTTAGGTGGTAAGGAAGGTGGACTAGATTCAGACTGACTTGATCCCCCGCTACTCCTGAGAGACGAAATTAGCAACAAGAGGCAATTAATAATTAGTACCTGTTACGACTAGGCTGAGGTGGGGAATTATCATTAATAAGTGAGGTACTGAAAGGAGAAATAGGTTCGCGAGGCGACATCCCACGATCTGTTGCAGGTCTCAAATTAGAAGAGGTTATATGTGCTGCTTCCGGCAGCATTGCTACTCGGAAACCAACTCTCTCGGAAAGAGGCTGCAATTTTTCAATATGAATGGCTCTTTAGGAACTTATAATTCTTACTTTCTTCGGCTCACTACGGAAACTGTCTTCACTTCGGCTATCTTCATCCTGCTCAATCATGTCACAGCTACGGTTCATGATGATCATTTCATCTTCTTTACTATCACCACGTCCCAGTACTAAGAAACATGAAGTTCAGAGAAAATAGATTTCTATATTACCTCCCCGTCTTCGAGGTCTCATCTTCTGCAAATGAGTGAGACTTGGAGGTTTAGGTGGAGCCTCCAAGTTGAGACTGAACTCTTCTTCAGCGGTAGGAGAGCCAGGGGTCAGATCTCCAATAATACTTCTTGGACGGTGTGAGGGCGCTTCCAAAGATCTATAATTGGTTGGTTGATCGGAATGGTATATCAATAACTATACTTTTTATGTATGCGAGGAGAAGAAATACTGGGAGAGTCTTCCACTGACGTGCTGCTAAGGCTTGCTGTTCTTCCAGCACTAGATGATCTCAAAGCCTGTTCACTACGATCACATAGCTCACGCCATCTCCAATCACTAGAAAATATAACTTAATATCTATCATATTATAAAAGTAAGAGTACCTCACGACCATTTTCACGTCTCTCATGAATAACTCTTTCAGTCTATCAGATGCGATACGCTCTGCTCTGGCTGCATCTCCGGTGTAATCTAGAGCTAAATCTCCCATGCGTGCCATAGTATCTTGAATAACAGCCGAAGCTTCTTGACGGAGCTAGAATGACTCAGAGTTATATGAAAGTGCCAAGCATCCAGTACCTGGTCGACAAAGCTGGATACCATCTCTTCAATTTTTGGAGGAATGGAAGGTTCTGAGCGTGACTCGTGGAAAGTTCCTTTAACAATATCACCGGCTGCTGTTCCTAGGTCGATGAGCTGAAGAAAAGGGTGGTTGACAACATACTTCTGACTGGAACTTACACTCTGAATACCCCCATTCAGGCCTTTCTTGGAGTTGGCAAAATCGAAGCAATCCGCCGATCTATTACGATCTAATGCTATCTCAATTTGAGACAAAGCAGTGAGTGCTCGACTGTGTTCGTTCCGTGCTTTACAATCGAAAAGATCATTCACAGGGTATGGAAGTGAGGTAAGTGTGAAGTTTCTGGAAGCATGTAAATGATAACCGAAATCAGGCCTGATCTTACAATTGCATTGCAGAAGCGAGATCTACAAATCCTTCTGCTCCAATCTTATTATTGTCAATAAAAAGGCTGCGAAGAGATACATTCAGTTGGAGAGCCTATTATTGATCGTTTAGAAAGAAGTGGAAATGAGGTTCATACCTTTGACAAGATTCTCGCGCCGAAGTTAGTCATTTCATTATGAGATATATCCAAACTGCGCAAAGATGTAGTTGCACCGAGAGTGTTCAAAATAACGCTCAAGTGAGAACCAAGCTGAGATTTGGAGAGAATGAGTTCCTCGAGAGGCTGAAACAATCGAATGAATGGCCGTTGACAATTCGAATAGTTACAGAATCATCCGAGCAGAGCTTGACGACATCCAAAAGAAGACGGTTCAGAGTTGTAGAATGAGATGGCTTTGAAGATCTTCGTAAGGATAATAAGTTGTTACCGCCAATGTCTAACTTCTTCAGAGTCGGAACTCCTAAGAGTGCTCGTATAATTCCCTGAAATCTCATATATTATGGTCGTCAACGACTGGATGAGAGAACCTGAAGATCAGTTTCAAGGTTATTATCGCGAAGACTGATGCCTGAACATCTGAGACTCGAGAGACAACTTTCTAGAACAACTCCACAGCTTTTGTCACAGGTACCTTCCAAATCCAAATAGTATGGCTTGAGCTTAAACAAAAAATGAGTCCGTGTTAGGGTAATGGTTGGTGGGTTGAAGTTGAGATAATGAAGAGAAGCAGAATGCAACAGATCTGTGCGTCGAACTCACTTGCTGATTGGAGGCTAATCCAAGAAGAATCGCCTTCAGGTTATCAGCTGATAAGGCAGTACCGGCAAAGCTGATATGACTTAGGTTAACTGCCATAGCAAAGAACTCTTTCATTATCTATAACATAAGACTGTATTTCATAATCATTGCAAATGACTAACGTTTGATGTCTCTGAACTCTTTTTCCCTGATTGACAACCAGCCAATATTAGTTTCTCCATTTGCAAACCTCCAAATTTGAGTGCAGGCCATATCTTGTCTAGTGGGAATTGAGTGTCTGTGAGGTCGAGAACTCGTAGAGGGGTGCATAACGATACAAGATTCACGAGTGGTGACACCTGTAAATATGTTGTTGAGCTCAAAAAACTCTAAAAATCCCAACGTCATCTTTTATAGTACAGTAAGCCAAGTTGAACTCGACTAAACCATGGTTAGGACTAGACTTTGAAGATGTTAAGCCACTGAATGAAGTTATGAGAAGAGTGATTGGTTGAGGTTTTACTTGTATAATCCAGAACAGAGAAGCTGAACACACTTGTCACTCAAACCACATTCCGTCAAGTTGAGGTATCGCAACGAACTTAGTTTGAACATTACCGTGCACAAGGAAGAGAACCCTAGAATTTCTGGATGAGTGGGCAAATTCAAACTTTTTTTTGCAACCTTTCTTGTCATCTAAGGCATTTTTAGATAAGTCTAGAGTTTCCAGTGGAGTCGAACTGATTTGCTGTATGGCATTGGCAAACAAATATATGAAGTCTCTATATAAAGAGAGGAATAGAGCAAAACTTTTAAGTAAACAAGATTTTACCTTGGAAGACCACAGTTCTTTAATCGTAACTCTGTCATGAAAGGTGATTTCTTGATAACCGATAGAATGACTTCAACCAACTCTGATGGTATGCGAACACCGTCAGCCGATAAACCCGTGAAGTAAGAAGAGTAGGAAAGAACTCCGACGATTGGTAGTAAGTCCCTATAGAATGTAATTGTAAGAAACTTTTTTCAACTCCTGAGGAAACCTTGGAAGCAAATGTGAGAAGTCATCGATGCGTAGACATTTCAGATTATTAATTGTGTATATTTTCTCGATATCCCATGACACTTCTTCTCTATATGGTTGTTCATAGAAATCGCAGAGAGCAGCATATGTTCTCCGAAAGCTGTGACAGGGCCTAGCAGCAGCATCAATAGTGATCGAAGGAAATTCATCATATAAAGAAGCTGGTGCTAGGTCAATATGGGATCGAAGTTGCGACTCTTCAATCACGTTTTTAGATATTTCACTGTAAGTATGAGACTTACTGATATCAGGAAAATAATGCTTTAATGCCGAAAGTATGAGCAGAGCAACTTGATAAGCTGATTGCTTTGCATAACGTATAGTATAAGGTTTCTTAGATTGTGAATCATCTACGAAAATCGATAGCTGAAATGATTTGGTGAGAAAAAGCCGAAGAAAAACGAAAACCTCATTGTCTTTGACTATGTGCACTCCTCTAACATTTAAAATATGGAAGCTTCGTTCGATTTTTAAGGAAGAGGGACTCTTTCCAACCACAAAAAATACTCGGAATTTTGATAAGACTAGTAGTTTAGGTTCGAATTTTTCAGCTTTGTGAGCGATTTCCACTCCCAAAGCCGCTCGGCAGTCGAAAAATTTACTGCCTAATATCACAGATGGTTTATCTGAGAAGAAACAATAAAATATTGATGAATGAGGATGCGGTAAACTTACGTAACACATACTCGCACAGTTCTTCCATCATACTGCGACTCATGGACATAATCGTTGTCTTCTACAGGAACAGTCATATAAAACGTCAACAGTGAGAATAGGCTGTGACTCACACCTACCGACCCGTACCACCTATTTCTGTAAGAATGTGAGGATAGATAAGGTTTGAGCGGATGAAATGTCAGAGGCAGTTAAGCTGATTCATTAGTATATAAAATCAATAGAAGACGGAAACAATAGGTATGAATGATTTCCAATAATGAATTTGAAACATCGAGAAAGAAACGGATAGGCGAAGTGAGATGAAGAGAGAGGAATAGAGAGAGAAAGGGAGAAAATTGAATAATTAATGGGCAATTAAGGGACGCTCGGGCTGCACGTAGTGCTTAAATGACCTCTGCGCAAACAACGTGAGATAAGGCGCAAACTGCGTGCATGGTGGTTGTATGAATAAACAATCGAAACCTGCGGGTGTTTCCTTTTTTTGAAATACAAGTTTTACATTTAATTTGTTATTTTCATAGTTATTCATCTTTACAGATGAGCCGAAAGTGAAACGTCCAAGAAAACACACACAAAAATAGAATAATACTTTTGCATTTTGAACAAGGAAAACATGCTGTGTCGTCGAAGTTTGACAATCTGTTGTCGTAGGTTCAGTTCGGAAAATGGTGGAACAACGAAGACTGCGATCGTTTTACTGCATGAAGGTCAACCTCGCACAGAGTTTTATGCCAAGGATTTCCTCAAAAACATCGCAGCAGAGTACTATAACGTTCCAGAGAAGTTCAGACGGTATGTCATCCTTGTTCCTGCCCTACCATACTCCATTCTTGCAGCAATATCCCAGACTCTCTTCTTGTGAACGATACAGTTCGTAAATGTGTAGGAGACTACGGTGAACGTTTGACGATTGAAGATAGTCTGAGCAAATTGGCTTCCGACGTCGAAGTAGTGTTGAATGATCTTGTCCCAGAATTCAGTAATATTTCTGTAACCAGTTTGTTCCCATCACGATCACAAACGTTCACCAATGAATTGGAAGCAGTTCTTAAGTAAATTCAGATTAATGTGGTTTTTTCATTGGGATTTTCAGTTCAGGAATTAGCCAACTGGTGGTTGCGCCTGTTGTGCCTCATTTCGCTTGTAGCCATTCGGGGATATTGCTTAATCTTGTTGCTGAACACTTGCTCAAAACGACTGTGCCTCTTCCCAAAGATGGACAGCCTCTTGAGAATGTTAGAGTTAGGCCCAATACCAACATATCCTTCACTGTATCAACAATTCATCGATGGAGTTCTCATCCAACAGTAGCCGAGGTAATTGACGTTAGAGAGGCTGATCAATATTCCTGTTTTAGTATTGGATTGATCGTCTCGATAAAAGTGAACAAGCATATGATGGGATAGTTTTTGCTTCACCGGCCATGGTAAATCCCTCTGCGACTCTGTTCCATGCAATAACCTAAAAAACGTTCAGAGAGGCCTTGGACGTTTGGAATATCAGAGATCTCTTGCATCTAGCTGTGAGCGAATCGCCACTAATTTAACACAATCTGTGCCATGGAGAATAGGATACTATAACGGATGGTCCGAATGGTCTTTGCCATTGTCAGATTCTCTGAGCAAACAGGTGAAACGATATAGAGATACGGGTTGGAAATGTCGTTATGTTTAGATTAAGAAATTGAGTGGCAAGGCTACAGATAGGAAACGAGTAGCTGTAGTTCCAGTGCCCGATTTATTCCCAAATTTCAATACGGTGACAGTTTTGCCATCTTATCTGGCGAAGGTTGTTTGCTCTTTCGAAATTGGGTTTCATTTTCATTTTGCAGCATAATAATTCATTTTTGGTGAGCCCATTGGAAAAAAGCCAATTATTAGAACAAGGTCTTGCTGAGGTAATAAAGAATCACTTGCTGGGTCGCAGAAACGCTCAACTATCACAATATTGCGATATGTGTAAGCGGAAGTCGTGTGAAGCTACTAAGCTCATACTAGCTTAAGCTTAAGTTATAGGGTTAACGAGAATAGAGATAATGTAGATATATAAATATTGAAATTTATTTTTTGTACATCATTACACTGGAAAAGAACACGCCACGTCGTGTTCGCTGCAAGTCTTATCTTTTTCTTTTTCTCTGTTTCTCTAAAATAGCCAGCAACGGACATACCAGCAGCTGCACTAATCGCGTAGAAAACAATAGAATCAAACAGAGTACACATGCAAACCATCATAGTTTCCTTTCTCAGGCTCACAGCAAAAGCTGTCTAAATCACTTTGAGCTTTGTGCGGAGTATCTATTTGTTGCTACAACTGTTGCTGCGCCTGTCGAACGGATGCGTTCATTCTGAGAACGCACCGAAAAAGCGCCTCTTGTGAGCGTTGGCGTAATAGCAGTGTTAGCACAATTCCTCTGCAAAATTTGCATTCCAGGTTCTACAAATGCTCTTATTTTTCCTTGATAATTAATGATTTATAATTTCTGATTAGCGTGTGGTGCTGTTTGTGATTTTTATAAATTCAAATGTGTGCAAAATGCGGTTAGTTGAGCTTTTGAAGTAGTTCTCGAGTCAAATATCGATTGGTCTATCGCTCACACGCATTTGACTTCATTAAACGTTCAGATATGCAAACTTCAGTGGTTTTTTGCGATTAATCAGACAGCTTAGCAATGTTGTCATGAAGGACATGTATGATACATAGTTTCATGTTGATAACGTTGTGGATATTCGTCTGTCCAATCATTCATCTTCGGGAATATTTTTTTGCTTGACTGAGCCACACACCGACTAGTTAGCCAGCTTGGCAGCGTGCATAGCAAAAGCCGTAGTTAATCTTTATTTTCTATATTCTGCCTGTAATTCCTCGATCATTATCAGTTTTGCAATTTCCACAAATCGTTAATAACACTCATATAGTCTGTTCATGTGCATTTTTTATTTGTTCATTTTGCTTATAAATGGCTTATGCACTGTTACAGGTCTTGAGAACTTTTGTGACATTGGGAATCGATCGATCACGTGGTACTTTGTTAGGATTATTGGTAAGTGTTTTGATAATTTTTAAAGTTTCTCGAAGTTTTCATGTTAACCTTGCGTTTTTTATTTGAAATTCGTGTGCGTGTGACTGACACAGTTACATCGTTATCATTTTATTTCAAAATTCATAACTTGCCGGCCGGTTGTTATAAATTGGATGTTCCATCGATGATTCAACATTATTTTGAACTGATGTCTATTATATGTGTTCGATGGACCTTATTGTAACTTTTTTTTTGACCAAAAGCTTCAAAGTTATGACATGCTCTCAACATACACTCTCGTCTTTTGCCTGCTCTCTTCATCATCATCTGCTTCTTCTTCTTCATCTTCCACTTTTTGTTTTCATTTCGTTAATTATTTCATTTTGCGCTCATTATGTGGCTTTTTCTCATTTTTCACAGAATCCTCTAATGTTTTTTCATTTTGTTTGAAATTTTTATTGATTTTCTGAGTAACTTTCATTACATTCTGCTTTTCAATTTTGATTCGAATTTACATTTGTTAACAACTTCTTCATGTTTCAGAGTGGCTGCAATGGCCGGTGGTGAAGATCACGTTCCCGATGACGCGAAAGATTCTGATACTGATGGGGAAGGAGCTGAAGAAGTTTGTCTTTCTCATCCTATCTTAATCTTACCTATCTTTTTGTGCAGATTTTAGAAGAATCCCCATGTAGACGATGGTCCAAACGAAGGGAACAAGTTAAACAACGGGATGTTCCAGGAATTGACGCTGCTTATTTAGCTATGGATAACGAAACAGGTGAGCAAACGGTTTCAAAGACGTTCCTAATCTCGTTTTCCAGGCAACGAAGTAGTTTGGAACGAAGTACAGTTTTCCGAGAGGAAGAACTTTAGGGCTCAAGAGGTATGTCGTCCCATAAGGCTCATCCGAACCATTGATGTTCGCTTTCAGGAAAAGATAAACAGCGTCTTTGATCATTTAACGAGTTTATATCATACGAATCTTGTTAAATTTCATAAATATTGGACTGATCAGAAGTCAGAGAAACCTCGCGTATGTTTTCCGCATGTTCAACCAAGTTCTCATATCGACTTTCAGATTATTTTTATAACAGAGTATATGTCTTCTGGATCTATGTCCTTATTTTTACAACGAACTAGGAAGTCTGGAACACCCCTTAGTATAAAAGTGAGTCTTTGATCTATCCATTACCTTACCCTCATGAATACCATTTAAGGCTTGGAAGAAATGGTGTACGCAGATTTTGTCTGCTTTGAATTATTTGCATAGCTCTTCTCCCCCAATTACGCATGGGAACCTTACTTGTAATACAGTGTTCATCCAACAAAACGGGTTGATTAAGATTGGATGTGGTAAGTCTTGCACTGTTTCTATTATTTTTGTTTTCGTGCTGAGCACTAGCCATATCTTGTTGTTGGAGTGAACCTATCACTCCAAGTTTGTCAGTGTGTTGAGAAACGTGATGGTTGAAGTGCGCTACTCGTCGCACCAGTTGTGCAGAACGGTTGCATCTCAAACTTTCTTCTTCTGCTTCTGCAGTTGAACCGCGTTTTCCGCTTTATCAATGTCAATGCTCGAGTTGCATTCTGAGTGCGTTGTCATAACGAGAAGATTGTGAATGTGATGACCGCCTGGTGATGATGAGTAGTGAGGACTGTTTGTCTCAAGACATTGACAAGCAATCTTCGGTTCAAGTCTGTGCTTCTACGTGCCGGTTCGCTTGTGCGCACTTACTGTTTGATCAGGAAGTGAATACCGAACCTATGCTTGAACCAGCTGGCACGTAAGCTGCCGTGAATTGTGAAGATTGTTCATCGGCAGAATGATTAGTAGATATTCTGGCAATCCTTTGAGCACATCGACTTCGAACAAGTTCAGGACAAATAGTTACTTTGACCTCTCTGTAAATAAGATTTGAACGGCGTACTAGAGTGCAATTTGATGATGAGAATGATATGAATTATGAGATTAACCATGTTTGGTATTTGCAGCACCGGATGCCATAAATCATCACGTCAAAACGTGTAGAGAAAATATGAGGAATATGCATTATGTAGCTCCTGAATATGAAAGTAATGGTTCTTCTGAAAGTTCATGTTCACCTATCTGATTGTTTAGATTCATATTCTGTCACTCCTGCAGCGGATATATATTCTTTTGGGATGTGTAGTTTGGAAGTAATTTTGATACTTTACGAACGGGGTTTTGATATCATTAGTTGCAGATAGCTGTTGTAGGAGGGCTTTGTGGAAGTCCAAATGGAAGTAATGAAGGACCGGTAACAAATGAAGTGATAGATCGCGCTCTACGATCTATAGAAGATCCCAACCAACGGGTGAGTGAACTGAGACAAATCTTTGGCTAATGAGAAGATTTAGGTATTTCTTGAGAAATGTTTGCAACGTAATCCCGAAGAAAGACCGAATGCTAGAGAGTTATTATTTCACCCTGCCCTTTTCGAGGTATTTGTGGTTCAAGAATTTTTCCTTTTAACGGTTTTATGGGTTGAGGTACCATCTGTCAAGGTGCTGGCAGCTCATGCCATAGTGGATAGCAAGATGTATGATGATGTATCCGATAGTGTTTTCCGCGTTCCGGATAACGAAAAAGTAAGTATTCCGATATCTCTTAAACGTTATGAGACTTTGCGACATTGCTTTTACTTGTGAGCTAGCTCTCGATGAATGCTCGCATGCCATGGCAGTGGTCAATATTTGCACGAACGGCTCTTGTTTGTTGCCTAACTTTACGGACCGATCCTCTCATGCGCGGACAATCCGCGTACTAAGAATTTTTACTTCCGCGGATTGTGAAAGCGTTTTCCAAGTTTAGAAACGTCAGAGAGAAAAAACAATTCCATGAAAGGATGAGAAATTGAGATGTTAATGTGACCATTTGTAGGTTGCCGCAACTAGTAAACTACGGGAAATGGCGTACTGTCAAGTTCCTGCTTTCCAAGTGGATCTTGAGAAATTTTTAGAAGACGTTCGAAACGGGATCTATCCTTTAACAGCCTTTGGGCTCGGTCGAGAACCTATCAAGAAGAATACGGTATGATCGATTTGAAAGTTGTTCGAAACTGAATATTCAAAATACAGGGTCAATCTTCCTCTGATTCTATGAAACCTCCCACGATAACACGGGTCGAAGCTCTTGAGAAGTCACAATCTTCGAGTTCAACACAAAAAAGGCCGGATCCCGAACCAACTCCGTCGCCTCCGGGAATCATAGAAGAAGAGTCACATAGAGAAAATAGGACTATTCTAAATATTAAGATAACATCTGAAACTAGGTTTGTGTAGCTTCGACTGTTCAAGTTTGAGTTGTACTTTTCAGTTTTTTGCGAGAACTGACGATAACGCTGCAACTCGAAGATATGATGAATCGGCAACTAACCACGGAAGTGTTAGAAGGAGACACAGCGGAATCGCTAACTAGGAGTTTAATACATCACGGTTTCATATGTGAAGTGAGTTTTGCATCTATCTTTCTTCTTCTTCGATCCCTTCAACCATATAAGTATTTCGTATAACTCTAGCCGTCACAGTTACTGTTGTGTGTGGGCCAGTCTATTAGTGGACTTCTCTATGTTTGCACGACTGACCTGTGACCTGCTAAGAGACTTTCTCAATTCTCTATTTGTGCTGTCTCTTACCTCAGCGGATAGTGCCAGATTATATCTATTTGAGAGAGAGAAGCTCTGGCTCTTCCTTGTGAGGACAATGACGAATTCTGAGATGACAAGAGAAAGAGGAAGAAAGATACGTCAGAGACTTTAAAAAAGCGAATTAGATGGTTTTATCTTTGAAAGAGGGAGAAACAAACGATTCTGATCTTAGCTTTATCACGAATCTCAGATGTTGTATATTGATGATCAAAAAAAGATAAGTCGAGTTTAGCATTGGGCACTTAACCTTGGTAGCTTTCTCGCTTCCTGGTTTTTGTAGATTAGAATCAAGTTCATGCGATAGAAAAAGCGAAGAGCACGAATAAAAAACTTTCTCGAAGCTCTTCGCTCGTGTATGTTCCATCCCTTTCGTGTTCTTTCCAAGTTTGAAATGTGAACTTCTCTATCTCTCTCTGAACTGTTTACTCTGTGAGTATAGGTTAAACTTAAATCCGAGACTAGATTCCGTGTTGAAGAAGAAGATAATGATGATTATGTTCGTCGTGATAATGGCCGTGCCAGTCTATTTGGCAAAATCTAATTTGATTGTTTTAGGCGGACGGCTGGCGGGTGGAGCGAGAGCTGGCTGAGGTAATGGCTCCGCCCCCATAGACGGCACTCGACATGGCGTGGCTGTCAGCGGTCGCTGTTCTACTAATTCCATCCTTTCTACTAAATCTAGGCCCTTACTCTGTTTCTGCCCAACATGGTACCGTAGGCCGGCCATGTGAGGTATCCACCGACTGCGGTACCGGTAACTATTGTGCCGGTAATAAGCGCTGTGCTTGCCTCACTACCTATGTAGAAATTGATTCGTACTGTTGGCGAAGTAAGTCTGCTCTTCATATGCGTTATTATTTGTACTGGTTCATCTTCCCTAAGACTTTATATTAACAGTTTATTATTTTTTCCATTTCTATCCATTCGTTCATTGAACCCATCCCAACTTGATCCCATCTGACGCGCGTACACACCCAAATCAGCACTATTGTGAACTTGCTCCAGCTTTTTGTCTTTTCGTATCCAAATCCTTACCTAGTCTATACTGACGTGTTTTGTGAATTGCACGTTAGGCGATTTTCTTGACACATAAATTATGGTAGTCCTTATTGCTTTTGTAAAGTTTTTCCTACTTCATCACCTCTTGTGCTGATGCTGATCGCTTCAGCTCTCTCCTCTCCTTGATATGTCTATTCTGGATTACTCTCCAGAGAATAGTTTCCGGTCTGTTCTCCTCAAAACTTTAGTTGTCTAGCTCTCGTTGACCACGAGAACATAGTTTGAAACAGTAAATTTCTTCTACATCCCCTAGCAATTTCTTTACCATCTTTATCAACCCGAGCAGACAGACCATGAAATAGACTTGAGAGGTCAATAGATTTTTCAGATTCATTTTTTCTATACAGAACTTCCTTATCCTCCTTCCCTATTCTTCTCGTCTTTCTTTTTTCGTGTTTTTGTTTTCATTTTTTAGCTGGCCTCGCTTGTGCTATATATATATTAAGTCATTATGGAGACACTAATAATATCGAATTTTTGGAATTATAAAATATTGAGAATGAATATGAATGCTTGTGTTAATATGATAGTAAAGAGTAGCCTTTTTGTATTTTTCTACTTTTAATCTTGTTCTTTGACAATAGAAATGCTAATGCTGCTGCCCATCAGCAGTCATTCAGTATCCTTCATCATCACCAATCTCTACTAACCCATGGATCCAACCTTCGACCAACAACGACGTCGCTACGAACATTTTCATTTCTTCTTATAGAAATCAATCCCGGAGAGTCCGGATGTACTCAAAACAGACAATGTGAAGCCGTTTGGCCAGGAGCTTACTGTAGATCTGGTGAATGTCGCTGTGCCAATAACCAACCTCCATTCCGTACTCGTGATGGACTTGTAAGCCTTTTTCTCTTTTTTTATAGTTAACATATCATTTGATCAGGTTTGCTTGAACTATGGATTCTGTCCATTGAACGGTAACAATCCTAAGTTCCGCATTGAGAACCAAGTTCAACAATGTTACGGAGGTATTTGTGAACTCGCTGACCCCTTGCAACCAGTCATTCAGGTGCTGACGCTACTTGCGAAGCTATTGGAGCTTTGGCCTATGATTGTATCTGTGATTCTGACGACTGTACCGTTAACAATCCCATCAGTTTCTGTTGCCCAAGCAGAGGTGAGAGCTTTCAATACAATTAGTCTGCAAAGAGGTGCAAAACAGTACTGTGAGAACTAAGCAACATTAGGTGGGAGTTGTTGAGCTCACGTCTTCGTCTTCTTGATGCGAAGAGTGAACGCTGTTAATTGAGAGAGAGATGAAAAGACTGAAGTGAAACTAGAAAATAATAAATGAATTCGTTTGCACTTTGACGCAAACGATTGCGGTTCTTTCATTTTTTTGTCAGTTCAATCACCATTTGCTTTTGTTATTTGAACGCGTGAGGAAGTTACACCTGGGCTGAGTATTTGAGTTATTCTTCGTGAGCCATTGATGATTTCCTTACGATAGAATGTTGAAGAGAAACGTTTATCCTTCTTTTCTTCAACGGTAAAGTGTCAAAAGAACTTCAGTTCAAGAATGTTCTAATGAGGAAGAAGCTGAATCGTACTTCTTCTCGAATTTTCGGAATGATTGCTGAACTGTGTTTACACGTAGCGAACATATCGTATGAACTTCTCGCGGCCATTGTAGATGTCATATATCTCAAATGACCAAAAAAGTAATGGAAGAATGAATTAATAATTCTAAGCACGTTGAGAATACCATAGGGTTCATCCTCAGTGATATTGGTCGTGCTTCTATTTCTTCAAGCTATGTTTGTAATCTATGAAAATTACTTCTTTGATTACTTCGATCACCTGTAGCTCGTGAGTTATGCATACCCTCTTCACTATATTGAGCCAATAGATCGTTATAGCCAGTCATTTCCAAGTTTCTCTATCAACAATACTCTTTTTTGATTGGTCAAAGTCTATTGACTTTTGCTCTGAGCTCCCCACACACATATACACAGACAGACGGTCCTCACATTCGCTTTCTTTTCGGCCATCTCCACGAACAGTACTTCCGCTCATCTTGTCTTTTATTTTCTTTTTCTCCCTGTCTCTCTCTCTATAATAGGAAACGTTTGAATTGACGGGAGGATTATGAAGAGCTAGAAGTAGTTTGATGACGAGCTCAAAGAACTTACAAATATCTTCGTGAAATGGAGCACATTGAGAGCAAACTTCGTAAATGAAGGGTCTGCAATAATAATAATAGAATATTGAACATTATACGGGCAAGGGGGTGAATGATTACTGAGAGCGCAAGCGTATACAACCGTGTTCTGATGAAATTTGAATGAAAATGAAAAATGAATTCGATTTTTCTTCCACGTGAACTCCACGTAGATTGCATTTGAATACGTGACTATATGGATCATAATTTCAGCTTTCGCCTGTATTCAACCACCAAATGAGGGTTATACCCCACCAGGAGGTGGAACTACTCTTAACCACTGGTATCACGATCCTATCACTGGCGAATGCCGTGAATTGAAATACCAAGGATATGGTGGAAACGCCAACAATTTCCAGACAAAGGATCACTGCGAATCATACTGTAAACAAAGTAAGACATTAACATATCCAGTGGATCAGAATATATGTAACTTCTTCTAGCATGTAACCGTGGTCTTCCATTGTACCGTGATCGTACAACTGGAGTCAAGCAAGAGCCAGTATATTGCCAAGGAAATGATAATGGATGTAACAATCCAAACTACCAATGTACCACTATGGGAACTCTCCAGCAATGCTGTCCAACCTATCGTATGTTTTCTAGTTCATCGATTCCAGTGTTAACATGTTTCTTCTGCAGTTTTCATCTGCTCTCGTAGCGGAGGTATTCCAAGCGAAGTTTACAACACTGCTGGTGGTCTTCCAACTGAGTATTTCGATGTCGGAATCCCAGATGGAAGTGGTACAACATCTCCAAGATTCTACTATGATTCCCGTGAAGGACGTTGTATTCAATTCTCTGTAGGCTTTTTTGGAAAATTCCTATTATGAATGATTATCTTTGCAGTATCTTGGTCAAGGAGGTAACTTCAACAACTTCTTATCACAAGACCATTGTGAGAAGTTCTGTTCCAGAAGTGAGCTTACTTTCTCGGGTTTCATTTAGTTTCTATGTATAATTTCAGTTCTCTGTTCTGCTGGTGAACCTCTTAAGGATTCTTCTGGTGAACGTAATATGGAATGCTCCCCAACTGGAAGTGGCGCTAACTCCTGCCCATCCACTCACTCTTGCGAATCGACCTCCGGTACTTGTCAATTCGCACTAAATTTGTGTATAATTCTATTGTAGGATCCACAACATTCGGTGGAGTCTGTTGTCCACGTCCGCAGTACGTGTGCAAGTTGCCCCGTGAACAGGGTAACTGCGGAACATATTCTAACCGCTGGTGGTTCAACGCTAAGACTGGAAACTGTGAAGAATTCATTTACTCTGGTTGCCAGGGTAATGCCAACAACTTTGAGTCCTACAAGGAATGTCAAGATTATTGTCGCGACGCTAGAAGTGAGAGATTCTTCTGTGAATATCCATCTATTTTTAATTTCTCTAGGCGAACCACAATGTATCCAAGGAACAGCTCTTACTGATTCCAACGGTAACTTCATCATCTGCGGAGGAAGCTCAGCCGCTTCTACCACATGCCCAGCCAACCATTACTGCTACTACGATGGAACCACTTACGGATGTTGCCCAACTCAAGGTTTATCATTGGCTGTAGTGCTTTCCTAATTCTTCGATTCAGCTTACACTTGCTCTTTATCTTACAAATCTGGAGCTAGTTGCGGTCCAGCTGTTACCCGTTGGTACTACGACTCTACCACTCGTACTTGCCAGACATACAGTTTCAACGGATGTGATGGAAACTCTAATAACTTCGCTACACAACAGGATTGTAAAGATTACTGTAGAGTGGAGTCCTGTCCTGATGGTGGAGAGGTCAGTTCTCCTAAAATTCAAAACAACTTGAAATTTTCGACAAACAAGAGTGAACAATAGGAAGTGTTCGTGATGCTCGTTGAGCTTCATGTTGTCAAATCAGATGAGCAGTATGACTGTCTTTGTTTTTCAATTGACGTCTCTCATGTAGCACAAGTTCAAACTTCTCTGCTGTCACAACTCTGATAACGAAGCACATTTTTATTTTCTTTTGTTTTGTGTTTGCGTTTGCAAAAGCACTGACCGGGGGATTCACTCTAGAGATTGCGAGAGAGAAAGAGAAAGAGAGAGAGACAACGTGATGGTGAAAGAAAGAAGTTTTCGGAGAAAGCAACTTGACAGATAAGAACACTGTGGAAACGACAAAAAAAGTTGACAAAACGACCTATAATTAAATGTTTTCCTTATTCGTTTTAAACAAAGCTTTCTATTTGTCTAAACGTCTTGCTGTCACTCCGTGTCTAGCAGTGCCACGTTTGTTTTTGTCATTATCCTTTTCTAAAACGTTGGTCTTCTTATCCATCAGACAGTTTTGACAAATCTTCATTAGCCATATCGAGAGATGAGTGTCGTATTCTCATCTTTAGCCGATTAACTATAAGAGTCATATAAATAAACTTTTCCAGTCTATACTCTCAGAGAGAGTAAGAGTGGGAGAGAGAGGGAGAGAGGAACTTATAAGCTTATATATCTGTGATCATATTTGCTTATGATTCACAAAGGTCAGCCACAATTGAATTTCTCTATTTGGCAATCTTATAAGCTCGTTATTTGAAATCACACAATCAGTTGTTACATATCGTATGGGTGTGTAGAAGATACCGACCGCTTAACAACAGGAGAAAGAATTGAAAATGAAAATGCTCCTTCAACTCATCTACAGACATGACTCTTGTTAATCTGATTGTTGAGCTCAGAAACCCAAAAATATATTTTTGAAAGGGAACTTTTTTTCACAACCTTGATTCCAGGTATGGAAGGAGCAAAACGGAGCTGCCCGTGCTTGTACAACAAACAGACAATGCCCATCTACTCACTACTGTACTCCCGTCACCACTTGGACCGGTAATATCAATTTTCATGTCCGCTCTGTACATTTATTCTTTTATAGGAACTGTCTACCAAACCAAGTCACTCTGTTGCCCATCTAAGAACTACGTCTGTTCCCAACCTCGCGATGTTGGAGTTCGTTGCTCTTCCACCAGAATCAGCCGTTGGTACTTCAACGCCGACAGCAAGACATGCCAAACATTCGAATACAACGGATGTGAAGGAAATCGCAACAACTTCGCCAGTCAAAAATCCTGTCAAAACTATTGCTTATCTGAGTCATGTCCACCTGGAACAGTCGTTGCTAAGGATGGTGACGGTAGCCGTCTTGTCCAATGTAGCAATCCCGGAGGTAACGGAAGAGTATCTGGAGGATGTCCAGATGGCTACACCTGCTACAGTTCCCCACTCTTGGATCAGAACGTATGCTGTGGAGCTAGTACAGAATTACAATGTAAGAAATTGAGATCTTGAAATGCAATCATCATACTCTTTTTCAGCTCTTTGCCCAGCCCAATCAACACCATTCATCTCGGCTTTATCATTACAGCCAATGCAATGTACACCAAATGTTGATGGAGCCTGCCCAGGAAACTTCTTCTGTTGGTTCTCTACCACAACTACTTCGGTTAATGCCTTCTACTGTTGTCGCTCTCCTGATAGTGTCGATACTGGATGTAACTACTCCTTATGGGATGTCATCTAACGATTCATTTCTTTACAGATTGTCCACCTCAGCTTGTTCCAGTTCCAGGAGAAAGTGGAGCTCAATACAAATATTGTTCACCATCTGCTCCATTAAATGATAACATCCAAGGATGCGGAGCTAACCGTCATTGCCAATTCAGTACCAACTTGGAAAGATATATCTGTTGTGGTTTGGAATCTGACGTTCGACTTCCAAACGTCTGTCCACCTCAACCAGCCAATCTTGTTCCTGTGGAATTGGCCGGTAACTATCGCACTTGCAATCCGTGAGTTCATCTTCATGAGCAGAGCTGTTTCTAATTGTACATCCTCTTTAGATATGCTCGTAACGGAACACCACAGAGTTGTCCAGATAACTCTGCCTGTTTATACACCGGAAACGAGAATGGATTCATTTGTTGCCGAGTCCAGCTGGGATCTGGAGGAAAAGCTTAAGCTGTTCAATTGATCTGGCATGACGTTGTCATGTCCTTACCTATTCCTTGTAATTCCTTCTCAGAACAGTCTTATTACGCTTACCCTATTCGAATTTCTATTTCCATCTTCTTCCCTTCTTTCCTCAGCAACATCCCATTGGATGATATTGTTTTTGTTTTTTTTTCCACAAATTTTTTAAGAAAAAAATGCGTTGTAGAGGAGTTAACTCGCCCAAGAATTACCAACCATCACACCTGATCCTCAGGTTTTCACATATCGCTGCTGTTCAGCTTAAGCTGAAGTTGTATTAAATCCTCATGAACCAAAAACGGCAATAGTTGCTCCACACTCACTCGCAGTTAAAATCAAAATTTTGCAGTTTGTTTAGTCGTGTATTGAGCTTTTCGTTGTTGATGAGTAAGCTAAAGCCTGAAAGACAGTTCAAAAGCAAGCTATATCGCGTTGTTTTTCGTTCGTGAATCCATTGTCACATCTTTCGAATGTGTTGTAACCGTATGTATCATATACATTCTAGTGCTCCTGCTTCTACACTTTGTTACCCATCGTCGACAATGTTGTCCTCGTCCCTTCCCCCTGAGTTTACTTCATCCCATTTCTCTCTCTCTCTCTCTCTCTTTCTTTTTCTATTTCCTCCTCTCTACTTCTTTGACTCTACTTTCCTAATTCATACTAGCAGGCAGTCTTCTCTTCCGTCTCTTCTACTATTCTTGCGTTTATTTTCTTTTTTTGTCTTCGCTATATCATCGGCGTAGTGCGATTCTCACCAGCTTTCGTGTCAGAAAAAACTTAATTTTATAATTTTTACAATCCGTCTACGACGAACTATATTCTGAATGTTTCATTTGTTTACAATTCAACAAATAAACTTTAATTCGAATGATCTATCTTGTTGTTCTCATTGTCTACAGCAGATCAAAGGGTAAGTTGTTTACATGTTGTAGTGGCGCGATACCCGAATGGCGCGAAGCTGCCAGGGTATATAAAGAGGAAAATTTAAAAGATATCAGTATCAGTTAGCTCTGCACTGACAAACATGTCTTTGATTCCACATAGCCGTCACCATCATTTCAATCCTTTCGGAAGAAATTTCGATCACTTCATGGGTGATATGGCTCGTTTCGAGCAAGGTTTCGCTCCTTACTGGAGAGACAACATGTTCCANTATTTCCTTTCCTCGTTTGATAGCAGAAGTTGTTTCTCAACTTCTTTTTCTCTGTTTTACTGTTCGTTGAGTTGTTCAACCCACATGTCTTCATGGATAATAGAATCATTGAACTGTCCTATTCAATTACCTCATACTATCTCGTCTTTACTTACCGATCCTCGAGAGAGTCCTGTTACTACTTCGTTCTATCGCTCGACGGACACCCATTGGCTCTCTTCGTTCTTTCATTTTCTTGATGAACTTTTTGCTTCGTCTAATGCTTTCGATCAATCCTTTGTTCCTTCAGTTTTACATCTTACTTTTATTTATTAGTTTTCAATTTTTTTCCTTCTTCCCTCTTCTCTTCCTGCACAGACGTTGACAGTCGGACTTGCTCAATGTACTCTGCGTAATAGATATCTTCAGTTGTTTTCTAGGCAATGGTGCGCCGGACTTAAACTATGTACGTTGCACGCTTTCACGGTTACCCCCAAGAACAGATGTTTTTTACAAGTTTCCAGTTGTTGGTGATTGACTTGAGAGCAGCTTATTGGGTTCAGATCAGATGGTCACACTAGGTGATACACTTATAAAGTTTTTTGTAAAGTTTGGACCGGATTTCGAGACTTACAGTCTTGGTTATTCAGTGCTAACAGTGGACCGATAAGTGATGAGGTTCTCTTGTCTTGCGCCGGGAAAATTTGAAACATCTTGTATCGACAGTTATCATAGCTATTACAGCTCTGCTGGACTGTTGCGTTTCGGACTCGTACTATGTACGGCGCGGATTAGATGTACACCAGCTGTTTTTATCATTTTGTCAACCGGACTTAAACTATGTACGTTGCACGTTTTTATCGTAATTGAAAGGATTCATCACTTTTTTGAAGCTTGGGGTTTCCAGCGCGGGGTTTAGTGTGAGAAGATAGGGGTTAAGAGAGAGGATCATATGTATCTGACAGTAAGATCTGCTGTCGGACATATTCATGGTACCAAAGATTAGTTTGGTCACAATGCAAGGATCAGTGAAGGATTTGTCCTGAGTTCCGCTAATTTTGGATAAGGGTGGCGACACCTGAGAGGTTTCCTCTCAAAACTTAATCTTAATTTCTGATCAATTCAGTAGTCATAATGTTTCGATGGTAGCAGTTCAATCCGATCTAACCATTTACATCACTTTGGGGTAGATACAACAGTTCGGGGCGATTTAGAAAAGAATGCAATTGCTCTGGACGGTTGCAGTCGGAATGCAACCATTCTGGGCGGCTTCGGATAAAATGCAATTGCTCTGGCCGGTTTGGGTAGATTGCAACAGTTCTGGACGGCTTGAAGGTAGATGCAACGTGTCGGTTTCCGATTAGACCTGTCTTGCGAACCGATGAGCTTTTTAATCCTATCTGGAAGACCTCCACAGAAAGGAGTGGAGCTCACTGGCACACACGGTCAACTGACGTGATTCAGAGTTACAGGGCTTATTTACCCTTTTTAAACTCGAATAGGATGTCCATTCTTTGTTGTCAAGACCGAATTCCAGAGAAAAATGCCAAATTCCATTTCAAAATCACGTGAAAAGCAGAATTCATAGCAGACTTGGTATTTCGGGTAGCAACATGTGCTCTACTGCGAATTGTTGATTCGAATCAATCGCTAAACACAGGAAAAACAATTATTTATATTTATTATTTTATAATTTTTGTGTTTTGTTGATCTTTGTCTTTCTCCTAGTTTTTTGAACTTACAGGGTATCGATTGATTCGAGGTTTGAGTTCTCATATCAGTGATTATGTGCTTTTCCTTTCCCGTAACTTCTCATTGTCTGTATTTTCTCTTTAACTGTGTTCTTTCTTTCTTGGCTTAGAACTTGTTGCTACCTGCTTTCTAAGCTCATGCTTGTGAAGTGTCCGAAGTTAGGCGCACATACATGCTTGTGGATGGGTGTTTCAAGAAAATATAAGAGAACAGGTTGTGAATGAAGGTTTATCAGAAAAGTGTTTAAGAAGCAGCGTTCCATTGAGGCCAGCAGTTGTAGGTNGGACTGTTCCTCAAGATGTCAACGTAGCTGAGCTCAAGACTGCTCTCTCTGAGAACGGACATCTGACCATTGAAGCTCCCAAGAATGGACAAACTACCATCCGTAACATTCCAATCACACCTGCTTTGAAACATTAATTTGCTTGTTTTTTCTTTTTTTAATGATAAATTTCTTTGGTTCATCTTGTATAACCGTTCGATATCTGAAGAATGACAAGAGCTGAAGTCTCGCTTGGTGTGGGACCCCATATGTACTTGTTACTTGGAACTTTTTGTGCCGTACTACTATCGATCGATGAAACTACTTGTCCATGATCTTGCAACAGTCTATAGGGGAGGTTTTTTTCATTTCAGGACATCACTGAATATCTGAGATGGAAACTGTGCTTATCGAACTTCTTTTTTTTTTCTGTTTTTCTACTTTGCCGAGTTGTTGGGAAGATGTGCTTCAGTATTTCAAGAAAATATAAGAGAACAGGTTGTGAATGAAGGTTTATCAGAAAAGTGTTTAAGAAGCAGCGTTCCATTGAGGCCAGCAGTTGTAGGT
>CALQYR020007262.1:22031-34466 GCA_943334845.2 Auanema sp. JU1783
TCTCTCTCTCTCTCTCTCTCTCTTCAATCATTTTGATTGAATTATATGATTTTTAGATTTTTCTGACAAAAAAAAAATATTTTTCTTCGATTGCTTCCCCCTCTCTGCCCTCCCCCCCCCCTTTCTTTATCTGATTTTTGCTTTACAATAGTATACACGAATAGATTGCATATAATACTAAATACATATATATATATATGTATAAAAAGTAAATGAATGAAGTAAGAGGAAGGAAAAGAAAAGAAGATTATAGATGAGATAGCTAAATGATAGAGAGGGCAACACTATATGTATGAAGTGAAACAGATGGATAGATAGAAATATCAGAAAAAAAATGTATTTCATACTAATGATGCAATGATTTTAAAGATATATTTTCACTGATTATTATTTCTTTTAATCTTTCTCTTATCAGATCATTTTTCACAGTTTCAATGCCCTTATAAACACATTTTATTATTTCATTTATTCTTTAAAACTTTATCTTCGGTATAAATGTATCTGTGTATCTATCTATCTATCTATCTATCTCTCTTTATGTCTCTTTCAACTTGATCACTTTTTATTTCTTTTTTACCATTTTGCTCATTCTTTATTTCCATTTTCTTATTTCCCCCTTTTTATTTTAGAATATAAAAAATAACAAAACGTCTTCTGTCTGTTGGTTATAGTATTGATGGCTCAGTGAGTGCTATAATTGATTCATCTCATCACATCAACACACACCATATACATCAATAGGCCTTGGTAAGAATATTCTTTTACTGAATGATAATACAAAAATGATAATCAATAAACTATAAAAATAGTTTATTGGAGTTCATTTTCTTCTCTCTCTTACTCTCTCTGGCTCTCTCTCTCTCTCTGTCTCAAGACTTTATGAGTGTGAGAAGTAAAATGAAATTTTCATTTCCCACATAGTTTTCTAGTATGTGTACTTGATGCACACAACAAACACATATCCCTTTATAAAAGAATATACTATGGTTAAGCTTTTTCGAATTCAAAGGGCACATTGTGCATATGGAAAATGAGAATACAACTGAATGCATTAAAGAAACAGAGAACTAGAGAGTCAGAGAAAAAGACACAGAGAGAGAGTATGAGAGCTGCCTTTGTCATTACAACTCTTTTTGTGATATTCCTAAAGGAAAGACACATGACAGGAATACTAATAAATGTACTCGGGAGAAAGGGGAGAAGGGCCCCGCATGTACTACTCATTCCAAGTATTTGAATTGAAAATGAACAATTTTTGGAATCTAATGGACATTCAAGTTGTATGTGTGCATGAGAGCGATGGAAAAGAAAGAAAAAAAGCGATTATACACTACTTTCAACTGAGTAAAGTGTCTGAAAATCGTTCAAAAGTGTTGAGAACTTTCTTTTTTATTCTGTTTTAAACTATGAAAGGGAAGTCCTTTTAGTGTGTAAACGTCTCACACACAGAAAGCCAGAAAAAGAGAGAGAGAGAGAGAAAGAGAGATACAAATCAAAAAGTTAAAAGAAGAAGAGAGAGAGAGAGAAGAAGAAGTATAAAAAGATATAAGAGAACAGAAATTGTGAGAAACAATAGGATGATGTAAAATAACGCAAAAACAGTGAGAGATTTTCTTTGAAAAAATGTTTGTCTGAGACGTTTTCGTTAAAGAAAAAGCATCAACTAGAAAGAAGATTGAATAAGGGAGAGAGAGAGAAAAAGAGTGAGATGGATAAATGAAGAGAAAGACAGAGAGATAGAGAGAGATATATATAGAGGGAGTGATGTGTGAAGTTGCGATAACGAGGGAAATGGAAATAAGATGAAAGAGAGAAAGAATGAAAAAAGATGCTTTGCAGAAGAACATAGACAAGTTTAATATAAAGATGAGAACGTTTCATTTGTTATGTTCGTTTCCTGTTTATTCTTTCTTCTCTTTTTTTGTTTTTATACAAGTCAATCATGCCCTAATCTTATATTTTTCTTGTTAATATCGGTCATATTTAAGTTTTGGCGCGAAAAGTTGTGTGTTGTGCGAGTGAACAGATGATGATGATGATGATGTGAGTGAAGAAAAAAAAAGTTTTTTTTATGTCTTCTTATAAAGTTTTTCTCACAAAGTGCATTTTTTCAATGATTTTTTCTTTTTTGAATTAGACAGATGAAGCTGTTGCGGGGTAGAGAAACAGAGCGTTAAGAGTTGCATATCTGACTCTATGAAGCATAATTGTGTAAAAACCATGCAAGTGATAGTTCGACAGTTACAATATGATGTACTATGTTTACAAAAAAAAAAAAAGAAAAAAGAAGTATATGATTGTGCTCATGTCATGATAACAGACATTTACAAACAAACTCCTCATATTTTCTAACATGATCGTTAGTTAGTTCATTTTCTATTTTCATTTATTATTATATGATATAATTTAACTTAGATATATACATATGAAAAGATAGATGATTGCATCAGATTATTCCTTTTTCGTATGAAAGTTTGCACGAAATGCGTTCGCAGACACACACCATTCAAATAGCCCGCACTGCATAATCGTTTTTCTGTTTGACTTTGTGTTTATCGTATTTGTGCTTTCTCATCGACCGTTTGAACGCTGACTTTTCAATCAAAATCAAATAGATTTGTTATTTTATAGCTTCAAACAATCAAACATCTTTGAAAATTGAGTTTTAATGTTTCCAATATCATTTATAATATCTTGATGTTTCATTTTATAAAAAAATTATGTTTTTGTGTATTGGTGTGTGTGTGTGTATGAATGTGTGTATGTGTGTGGGAGGAATGGAAAAGCTTCATTTTAATTTTTAATAATTATAATTTTTGATATTACATATGATGTATATGCTTCTTATATACATATGCTTACGTATTGATTGTATAATCATCATTAGCAACATTCAATCGTTCATTGATTCATTTTATTTTACAGAAAATTATGGAAATTGAATCTGAGAACTCGGAGCCTGCTCAGTTAATTAATAATGCTTGTCGTAATCACCGAGATTCTAATAAGGAGAAAAAATTATTGGACAGGTTAAGCAGACATGATTCTGATAGTCATCATGATGTAGAAGAGCATTCACGTGATGAGAACAGTAGGTACGTTAACTATATCATATAATATATATGACTGTATATGGCTATTGTAATGCTTTGTATTATAGAAAGAATAGTAAAAAAATGTTATGTCTAATGACAGTAACATTTTTATTTTTTGTTGTTGAACTCGTTGCTGGACTACTGAATCGTTCTGTTGCTCTATTAGCTGATTCATATCATATGTTATCAGATGTAATGGCTTTATTTATAGCTTTAGTTTGTTTACGCGTAAGTCATATCATTCTTATCTAATTATATATTCATCTATAGATATCAATGAAAAAATCGAAAAAAAACGGTTTTGGATGGGTTAGAGCAGAAGTCTTTGGAGCTGCTGTCAACGGAGTATTTCTCTTATCAACATGTTTTCTTATAACCTTAGAAGCTTTTGAACGTATCTATCATCCTAAGCCTATGACTCATCCAACTCAGGTACACAAAGATTAGAGGGGTTTTCCATCATTGTTTACATATCTTTAAAGGTATTGGCTGTCGGTATCATAGGGTTTATTATCAATTTAATTGGTATGTCTATGTTCCATGGTAGTCATGGACATAGTCATGGAGGGTCAGGAGGACATGGTCACAGTCACGGTGGTGGTGGAGGACACGGTCACAGTCACGGCCATGTTCGTATTCGTGAGGTAATAGAACTGGGCAAGACTCTGGTTGATTAAAAGTTGAACACTTTAGGATCCTATCAATGCTGGAGAAGCATTAGAGCTCTGCTCGCAAGAGGATGAAGATAGCAAAGTTACAAGACCATCAAGATCGATGAGTCATTTGAGCAATACATGCTCTCATAATGTAATTAATTTCTTCTTTTCCATATAATATATTATTATTTCTTAAGCATTTGGCTCTTCGCTTTGTCATGGAAGATAATGATCCGAGTGATTTCGATTCGGATGACACATCTGATGCTGCTGCAATAGCAATGAAACGTCAACAAGGTATGAATCTATTCTAGACTTGTAGTTCCTCAATGAATGCTTTGTTCAGAACAAGAAAACTTGAACATGCGTGGTCTTTTCCTTCACATAGTGTCTGATGCTATAGGATCAGTATTTGTTATAATAACAGCAACTTTGGCTATTTTCTTCCACGAGTACTTGGGAGACATACTGTATTATCTTGATCCAGGCTTGAGGTACTCGTTATACTAATCCTACTATAAGCTCATCTGGATCGTTTGCAGCTTAATTTTGGTCTCTTTAATATCTTTTTCTGCTGTGAGACTTGTTAGAGAAACAGCCGATATAATACTTGGACGACCACCCAAGTTTATTGACCAAAATGCTTTAAAAAAGGATATGGCTAAGGTTTGCTCGTTCATTCATTGTTTTTATAAGGTTCTGATGGTTTAGGTACAAGGAGTAGCTCATGTTGGGGCTATTTCCATTTGGACTCTTGTAGCAAGTCGCCATTTAGCCACTGCTGAAGTGATCTTTTGTAATGCAGCAGTGTATGAGGAAGCTTTACCAAAATTGCGCAAAATATTCCACGGTATGGGAATTCACTCACTCACAGTAGACCCAATCTTCTCTCAGGTTAGAATATACTTTGATATATATAGTAATGAAAGAATAATATGTTTATAGGAAAGATGTGATGTATCAGAAGTAAAGGCAACCTCTGAGGAAGGCCTTTGTGAAGATACATCATGAGTATAACATTCGGTTGTTTCCACAAGAGCTTTTATTTAAAAAAGAAAAAGTTAAGCTAGTATATATATACTCAACCAAGTTAAAACTTGTAACACATACTTAAGCGAGTATTGAATGTATTCTAATATTTCTAAGTTGCTAATTATAGCAAATCAATTCCAAATTTTGATATAATAATTCCAATGTTGTAGGCAAAATAATTATTCGTTAATTTTTTTAGAAATTTGTTCGCATTTTGATGAGTTCAGTAAATTTATTTTCATACGTTGAAAGTATTGTATCAACTGCTAGATGTTTAATAAATTTTCGCGATTCATTTACGTATTTCAGTTGTTTGTAGAGTAAGAGTATCGAGTTGGATGTTGAAGGAAAGCTTGATATGCTTCTAACTGTTTGAACAAGTTATGCTCCATCTCATGCCTTGAACCGTAAAAGAGATGAAGAATGATAAGCTTTCTACTGTTGGTTGAGTTGGTTCATAATGGTAATGCTCATGAACGAGGGTTTTCGTAGATACTTCATAAGCTGCTTTTTATCCAAGATTTGAATTTAATATTATACCAGAGAGGAGAGAAAGATTCTCTCTCTATGTACCTATTGTATCTCCTGTAAAAACAGCTTGAAGTTCTAAGTAGATATTATTTATTAAAACTGATTGGGAGGGGGAAACAGAAATGAAGTCAAAAAGACGGAATGCATAAGAAATCGAAGACTATTAACAGTTTGGTTGCATAATAACAGATATTTCCATATTAGTTTTTGTACAATGAGATTTGATCTGAAGAGTGATTCCTAATTCGCAAATTCGGCGTCACTAATAAGTATAGCCTAGGATATTTGGAGCTATGGAATAGAAAAGACATGGTATGAGAGAGAATGGTATGATGGAAAGAGGGAATGATTTGTCATTGGATGATACACGCTGTTTAAGATTACAATAGAAATGTATTGACAATGTATGAAGTTTCGATATTAAGTTAATAAGTATATTACAATTAGACATCAAGAACACGTCCGTCCGCGCGTTCGCGCAGGGCCTGTTTGTTGCATATGTAATCACGAAGTCTACTACGAGCTCTCTCCACTTCGCTGCTGATTTGATAATGGATACGAGATAGGCCGTCAATTACAAGCTCACTAGCAAAAAGATGGACTTCGAGATACGCTTCCTGTATAATTGAGCTATGCTTTCTTGCATTTATGATATAACATACCTTCTTGTACTTTTCTCGGCCATGTGTAGTGAGCATGTATGTATCGTTGACAGTATTGTGCAATACATAACTGTTATCCATCAATTTATTAAGAGCCTTTTGACAGTATTGCTTCATCTGAAGAAAGTTATCAAATTTATCAATCAAACGAATTCAACTTACGCGATTTGCATTGGCATTTGCAAGATAATAGCATTGGAAGTACTTTATAAACCCTTTCACATCGCAACCAGGGTTTTCCCTTTTTTCCAATCCTTTCAGTGTTTGGATGATCATCTTCTCATAAGTTGGTAAGCGCTTTGGCGTTTGTGGATCACTCAAAGGAACTTCAACCACTTTTGCAGCTTTTCGAACAACTTTTGCTTTTGGGCGAATTTTTCTCTGTAATCAAAGAATGTAGATATAACAGTGTGAAAATTTTGTCACCTTAAGTACTCTTGCAGAAGCTAATCGAAAACAGCCACGAAAACCTTTAGCTTTAGAAGGAATGATTCGTTTGGTCTGTACCAGCGACTTGATAGCAGCACACAAGTATGTTTCAATCTGAATTGAATCATTTTTATAAGCTTTAGCTTTAACTGAATACCTTGGTGTTTGTATTGCCCATATAGAAGTTCGCTCGAATATAACGCATAATCACATCTTTCGTAGCTCCTCGCTTACAATCAATGGCCTTGAGAGTAGTTATAACCATTTTCTGATAAGTGGGGTGTTTTGGAGGCATATAATTGGCTCGTGTCGCAAACTTCTTGGCTAGTTTTTCCAAATAAATTTGATCTTTCGATTTGGAAGGAACATCATCAGTAGTTTGAGTAACAGACAGTTTTCTTAAACCTTCTCTCTTCAATTCTCTAGGAGTGGTTACGACATCTCGGTTACGTTGGACGGGGACTGGACGAATGTTGAATGAAGGTTTAGGTGGAGGAGGTGGTGGAGGTCGAGGAAGACGTGGAGCACGTCGAGGTGAAAATCCTTGATGAAGCAGACCTTGTCTTTTTAATGTTTTGCGTGATAATCCCTCCATTCGCAACATAAAGCTAACTGGAGCTTCGCCGTAGCGCAAAAGATGGGCTGGTGGAAAATGCTGTTGAGGAAAATTATAAACTTGTTCACGTCGACGAACACGACGTACTGGGGGCCGATTATTCTCATCATAAGGAAGAGGACGACGTGGGGGACCTCGTCTGTTTTCAGCAACGCGTGGTGAAGGCATACGATAACGAACTTCTCGTTCAGGTGAAGACGAGGGGGTACGGGATGAAGAATCTCTCAGACTATTTGAACGTGATACTATACGTTCTGGAGTTGGAGATGGTGAATCCGATGGAGATGTTCCTACAGTAGAACGGGAAGGCGAACGTTCAGGTTCTTCAAGGTTTTCTTCGGGTAGAGGAGCTGGATCGAGAGGAATTTCTTCTAACATTGGAGCTGGCGCTTCATGATTAGCTCTTGGTTCAGGAACTGGCGCTTCAACATTAGCTCCTGTTTCAGGAACTAGCGCTTCAACATTAGCTCCTGGTTCAGGAACTGGCACTTCAACATTAGGTCCTGGTTCAGGAACTGGCACTTCAACATTAGGTCCTGGTTCAGGAACTGGCGCTTCAATATTAGCTCCTGGTTCGGGAGCTGGCACAAGAGGATTTTCTACTGGTTCGGGAGTAGGACTTCGTGAGAAGCTGGCTGTAGATTCATAGTCGAAGGCAGAACTATAATCAGTAGATACGCTAACAGAGCGAGAATAAGCCCCTCCAATCAGTCGATGATTTTCCACAGATGGTGAGCTTGGCGGACTACCGCTTCCATTGCGCAACTCGTTAGGCTGTAGGTTAACGACTGCTGGATCAAGCCCATCTTCCGGGTTGTTCAATCGATTATCGGGTCTTTCAAGTTCATCCATCGATGTTGAGGGTAAATATAGTGAATCGGCGCAGAACTAGTTTTGACAGCCGCAATAGACCAAATCAATAGGAGCGCAACGCGGTCACGCGTGGAGCGTTTCAAGGTCCCGCCTGGAATACAGTATGACTGGTTATAAACAACATAGGTCACGAAACAAACCAAAAAGGTTTAAATCCATATGGATATGAATTTGAATGTTTTTTTTTCCAATTTAAAGGGATTCGAATGGAATAGCAGTCGCATAAGAAGGAGAAAAAATAATTTTTGAAGAAAAGTTCTTCTTCGGAGTGGGCCTTCTGTGGACAGATGGTTAGAAGCAAGTGGTACATAACTGGTTATATATCTGTGATATGAAATTATAGAATGAAGAAAAGATTGGTGGAGAGGAATGCTGTTAAAGAATGAATGATATTTGCAAGAGATTATGAAATGTGAAATCTAATCTTCAAGTCCAATCTCTAAAGCAGTCATTGTGCTCTTCTATGAAGAAAGACGTAAAACTACGAATTTTTAGCAAATGGTCAAAGAATGGAAAACAAACAACCTTGATGGTAGTGTTCAATTCAAAGATCAATGAACGAATCGGTAACTCTTTTAGTATGAACTTAATGGTTATCACGAGGTTACTCTTCAGAACAAATAAAACGCTTTGTATTGCATGCATTCATTACCATGTGTGTCTGAGCGTTTGAAAAATTTTGTTTTGTTCCCGACAAGTGCAAAGAGACAAAAGAAGACGAAATAGATCTTTTTGTTCATATCTTTTTCTCACGAAAAGATTTGACTCAAATTGCAGTGACAGAGCGGTGTCAGGCCAATTCAGTGCCTTTGTATCCAAAAATGAGACGCCAGATTGATAAAACAAGTCTTGAAGGAAATATTATATTTGGACTTCAATCTGCAACCAGTCATAAAGGTAAGAACGTGATTCGAATTAGCAGAATTTGTCTTTTGCCCACTTCTGTTGGCTGTCTATCAGTCTCATCTGGAGATGTTAGAATCATTCCTACTAGTCATACAGCCTTGCGTTTCTGTCGTCTATCAATATTTTTTCTTTATTTTCATTATTATTCTGGGATTTGTTATATTTGTGACCCTGATGCTAACGTTTCAGCTAATCCTCTGCTTTATTGTCAATAAGATATACGTATTGGTGAGCAATTATAAATTGTTATTAGGCTGAGCACGGATACGGATTAGTTGTTTGATCTTACTAATTGTTCTCTTCTATATATATATTTGAGTCAAATTAGATATGCAAGCAATTATTTATTAAAATTTGCGAGATTTCGGACATCAGAAAACAAAGGCAGATGCAATTAAGCTGGCAAACGGAAATGATTTTAAATGAAAAGATAAAATATTTCATGATATTTCAAAAAGTGAAGTTGAAATATAGGCTCATGAAATATTTTCTTTTATTTGAACCTTAAGGACAATCGGATAGGAAAAAGAGGATAAGTAGTGAGACACACGGGGATAGACAGTCTTTGACTAATGAATCAAATTTGTTTTTGACATATTCAAATTTCTTTTTCAGAGGAATATTTGTTTTCAAAAAAATGAAAATCGATTGTCAGCTATATTTGTCTCATACGGAGTGAATATATAAAGGAAAACTGGTCAAAACAGCATTCACAAGAATCTACTAGAAGCTAGAAGCTGACAATCCCTCTTCATTCATCAGTATAGATATCTCAAAGTACGTTTAGCTTGCTTAAATCTTTAATTGCCATTTCGATTTCTGCAAACTTTTAATTTCACTGCCCCCCTCCCTGTGATGAAGGTTTGAAATTCATCTTTGCGGCGATTTCTTCCATTTTATTGGTCTGCTCTTCAGTTTTAAGATGATGAATGAAAAAGAAATGATATTCTCTTCTTCAAACAATATCTGTTCACTTTTTCAAAGAGCTATTCCTTTTTTTGTCCGATTATCGCCGTTCGTTGGATGTTCTCTCATCACATTTCATCGATTTGGTTTTTTCAATTTGTGTGAGAGAAAGGTTATTATCTATTTCAAATTATAGCCGCTGTGAGAGTAATGATTGAAAGCTATATAAAGAAAAAGGTTTATTGAACTACGATAGGAAATGGTTAAAATTATTTCAATCTGAACTAGCAGGATATTATAGCTTCAACAATTCAAAATTTCAAAATACATTGATGCATACGTAATAGTAGAATAAATTGATTGCATAGAATTAAGACATATATATTAGCATAGTCAGAATAGCGCTAAGAAAATATGCTATAAATAATTCTCTATTCAATTCTAGACTTAATTAGTTTAGTTTGGAGAATATTGGATTTTTGGAATTGGAGAAGAGATACTTTACAAATACGAGCATATATACACACAGACACACATGGGTGGCCATATAGTTTGGATATTGGATGATTATATGGTTTGGATATTGATGGTTGCGTTGTTAGTCTTGGATGAAGCTGTAAGAAGTTTCTGAGACAGCTCGATCTTTCTAGCTTCAACTAGAAGAGTAGAAAGTAGCAGTTGTGGTTTCGCACCAGCGCTTCCAACCTTCCTCTAATTCTGAGATTGTGCTCTGATACTGGATCAGGGGACCACTACTGATACGGTGGTTTAGTGGTTAATATTTATTACGATACTGAACATACAATCCTATTACCTAGGTAAAAAGTCATTACATAAATTAAAGTAGATAAGTTAGAAAGATAAAAAATAGATTAAGTTACACAGTATGTTAGAGCTCAAGGGAAATGTATATTTAGTTTTCTAGTTCCCGGGGAAAGTTCCAAGGTAATGAGTGGAAGTGGTTGATGTTGTGTCGTCATCTGGATCGTTTTTAGGATGTTGGAAAGCGTTTGGAACTTTTGGTACGTTAGCAGCCATGGGAGGATTTAGCCTCCTAAGTTGGAAGTAAAACTGTCCATCTTCCTTTTTTGTAAGAGTAAGTTTTCTCTCAATGATCATTCTTTTCAATGTATCAATGTAGATTCCATAAGCCTTGAGTGGAGTTGTATCAGTTATTTGATTCGATATTGAAACTTTACCTGTCTGATTGAGATAGAGAACAGATGGTTGCTTATAATATACTCAAAAATGTTGGATTTTGTAGTATTCTCTTCCGTGGCTACAGCCAAAGCCTCAGTTATGAGAAACTCGAAATCGGGGCAATGCGAATCCTTTATTCTCCTGAGTTTGCCATATGCGGACACATCAAGTCTCTTGATTCCAGTAGAATTCGTGTCAGGGATTGTATCGAGCAAGAGTTCAAAATTGAAATCTTCATCAGATCTATAAAAGAGTTTGGAAAACTGTTATGAGAGGAAAACCTACTCTTCTTCTTCTTCATCATCTTCTTCTGACTCGTCATCTCCTTCCAATTCGTCGGTTTCATCCTTCTTACCAACTTCGAGTTTATCGGCTTTGTCTTTCATGTCATCTTGTTTTGGGTTTTCGGATGCGTCCTCCATGTCCACATCATTCGGTTTTTCGGTTCCGTCTTTCTTGTCACCTTCCGTTTTCTCTTCAGAAGAAAGCGTCAGATTGTTGGTGCAAGATGCCGCCAGTTCTTGAACTACAGGGTCAAGTTCAGCATCTTGCTGAGCAGTTTGTGATCCTTCAGAATCATCCTCTTCATTCATGAATACACAGACAGGAGCAATGAAGATGCTTGTAGTGATAGGAATATCACCACTGATTGGGTTCTGGTGAAGTAAATCCGGAATAGAAAGTACAGTAGTTGGATATACAACAACTGGATGATCAGCTGGTACATCTTCGGCGCCATCTGTCGCGTCATGATCGTTAATAGCAGGCAAAGTCGGAGAAGTGATCTCAATTCCAAAACCTTGTGGAGGGTTCATGGTGGGTTTGTTTTGGGCTTCAGGAGAGAAATTTAGCGGACCGTTGGTTTTGGGCTCCACCACGGGTAATGGCTGCTGGTTCAACTCAATATCCATTGGTTGCTGTTCCTCGTTGTTAAGGGGCGGGCAAATCTCCTCATTAACGCCAGATATTTGGTTATGAGCAGATGTTTCTGCTCTGCCAGAAGGGAATTGGCTTCCTGACCCCTCCCTCACTGCAATCCTTGAAGATTGCATCACAGCCGTGGGCCCCAGCGCTTCCAATTTCAACTCCTGTTTAGGTACTGTCTCAGCAACTGCAGAATCGATTCCTCCGTTTGCACGATGACCATTGCTGACAGCGTCCTCAGGTCCATTACCTTGACGATCGTTGTTCATCATGGCTCTGAAAAAATAAAAAAAGTTAATAAAAAAATTGATAATTAGAAGAGAAACACCTTGACCAGATAAAAAAAAAATAGAAAACGCGCTAACAACTAGTCACCAATGACAACCGAAATCAGCCAATAGCCACTATGCATGTCCAACCTCCTTCTGCACTCTCACTGCAATGCACACTATTTTTTTTGACTCAGCGTTCGCCCAAAAAAGGATACGTCAGATGCATTGACATTTCAACACATATAAATATATGTATATATAGATAGATAGATAGAATGAAATGGATGAAAATGGTCCTCTGTGTTTCTCTCTCTCTCTCTATCTCTCTCTCTC
>CALQYR020007262.1:43876-68751 GCA_943334845.2 Auanema sp. JU1783
TGATAAGATGGAAGGAACTGTTTACTCCGCAATCATACTTGTAATTAGTCAGTTCATACAACTGTTAACATATACTGATCTTGTTTAGGCTTATCTGTCTTCGCTGTGATCGCTTTGCTTCTGACTTGCAGCGTACACTTTGTGAAAAAGTATGCTCGTTACAGAGCCAACGAAGGTAACTCATACTCTTCATCTATAAAATAACTGAATTATCATTATTTCAGACCATGTCCCTGTGCTTCCGCCTCAGGAGCTGGTTGTCGAAGCTCTCAAGCACAAGTGTACCGAGCAGAGTGACTTCTACGTTATGTCCTTCTGAATGAGTTGATCTCAGACGTTTTATCTGTTTTTATCGGGTTTTAGTTCTAAAGTTTTAGAATTTTACTTTGTTTTGTGTCGTTTTAAAGAGGAGTAAACAGTCGTGTACACCTTTGTTCATCTTTTAACAAACTGTCTTTCATCAGTTTCGTACTTGTTGCATTGCTTTCGGTGTTTCATGAGATGGTTAAGGATTCGTAAGAACGATGGAGACGGTTTTTATTTCATAATTATTTTATTCAAACAGGCCCATGTTCATAAAAAAATGACAAAAGTGTCTATAGTTATAAGCAGGTTTAACATAAATTATTCTTATGGGAATTTTCAAAAGTTCACGGAAATCACAACCAACAACGTTGCATTAATCAGATTGAGTTTAAACAATTGCTTTTTTTGAATCATCGGCTAAATTAGAAGTTGATTCTTCTGTATCTATACTGTCTTCGTCCTCATTTTTTGGAAGGTTTTCACTGGAACCGGGAATAGCGAATGTTGATCTCATCCTTATATTTTCACGAGTAACTCTGGACTTTCCACCTCTGAAATTATAGATTAAGTTAGGGCATAGCTTGCTTGCTACCTTAAGCTATTAGTTTCTCTCGTTAAAGTATCAACGGCTTCATGCAGATCGTCGATTTCGCGAGCTTGGTTTCGTCCCTTTGTTCTTTCTCTAGTCATCTCCTCTTCCATCTCATCCAGCTGGCGACGAAGTGCTCTATTTCTTAAATTAGTTCTTTCCACCTGAAACTCAGAGTTGAGTTCTTGTTGGTTTTTATGAATCATACCATTTCTTTCTGTTGTTCAACATTTCTTCTCTCATCTTCCAATTGCTGTTGTAAATCTACAACACGTTTTTCGAAACGTCTAAATATGCTTATCAAAAAGGCATTAAACTGTATTCAACTACTTCATATTCCTAACAGCTGTGGTTCTCTCTATTCCTTCAGTCTGTAATTGCTCTTCCATGTGTTGTATTTTGGCTTCAAGAGCGCTAATTTGAGCCCTGATTCTCGATTGAGCAGTTGATTCCAATTCAGCAATCTGGAAACAATTTTTTGATAAAACGTTCTATATTCAGTTGTAAACCTTAGCCTTGAATTCTCTGTTTTGTCTTTCTAAGTTTATCCTTTCTCCTTCGGTTTTTTGTAAGTTAGATCTTTCCATAGAAAGTTCGGTTGTTAACTGTTCGACTTGAAGCTGAGCCTTTCTCTGTTTGTCTAGAGCGATCTCTGAGTTGCTCTGTTCTTCATCCAGCTCTTCTTCCAACATTGCAATTTTCTGTTCTAATCGTCGTTTTTCATCGGGATAACCAGATCCTCCTCGGCTGCGAGACTCTTCAAGTTCTTCCAATGCCAATTCCAAATGTTTCTTCTGGTTCAAAAGTGTTTCATTACTTTCTTTCAGAGTTTTGATCTCAGTTTCAGCAGATCTGAAAAATACGATATGAAAACCAGAAAATACTCATATTCCAACCTTAATCGTCTTTCAACTTCTCTTAAATGAGCAGAAATATCTTCCTTTGTTTGTCTGGCCTCTTCGCTATCATGTTGATACTCTTTCATCATTTGCTGGTTTTTGCGGAGTTGTTTCAAATAGTCATCCCGTAATCTATTGGCAGCTTCTAATTGTTGCTCAAGTTCCGCAATTTGACCTTCCATCTTCTTTCTCTGGGCCAAAGCTCCAGTTCGCACCCGTTTTTCATTTTCTAACTCTATTTCCATTTCTCTTAATTGTTTTGTTAAGAGTCTTCTCTTTTCTTCAGATTCCTGAAACCAAGAAATTGTCTCTTTATTTTAATTTGAGGGATCTTACTTGATCTTTAGAGGAAAGAGTACGTTCCTGCTCAGCCTTTAAAGCTTGTAGGTTCACTTCAAGACGTAATCTTCCATCTTCCGATATTTGCACTGCGTCTTCTAACTCTTCATTTGTTGCCCGTAGATCGGCTAAGTCTTGCTCCAATTGACGTTTAGCTTTTTCCAAGTCATGAACATTCTTTCCAACATCATCTTTAGAGGATATCTATAAGAAAATGAGCTTATACGAACACGGAAAAGTTTTCTTACAAATTGTTCGAGCTCTAACTGCTGAGTTCTTCGAACGCGTTCATTATTTTCTAACTCAGCCTTCAAATCCTCAATCTCATTCACCATAGATAAAATCTTAGTTTCACGATCTCGAGACTCTTGAGCGAAAGCGTCTCTCTCGATTATAACCTACAAAAATTATAGTACAACTGATATAGATTTTCAGCTTACTCTTTGTACATTATTTCTCTCTTCATTCAACAATTGATCGAATTTCTTCTGTTTCTTATCGAGATCTCTTTGGGCAGATCGGAAGTTTTCTAACTCAATGATGGCATCATCCAACTGAAACGGTAAATTATGTACACACATTCATCCCTAAATTACCTCAAGCTGCATTTTCTTCTTGCTTTGTTGAATGCGCTCTCTCTGAGCTTCACTCTCACTAAGTTGACTATGAAGAGCTTCAACATCTCGTTGGAGACGTTTTTTCTGTTCGTCTTGAGCAAGAGCTTCTTCAACTTTACGTCTGCTGTCAAGGATTTGAGCTCTAAGGTTTTGAACTTCCTAAAATATATACACATTACATAGGCTCTCTATGTTTATTTACCTTCTCCAATTGCTGCTTAGCGATTTCAACTTGTTCCTTGTCCTCCAAAAGTTCTCTCTGTTCTTGTTCAAGCTGATTGACCCGTGTCATGCTAGCTATTTTAGCTCTATTTTCATCTTGAACTTGTTGAGTGAGTTGTGCGATTTCTTCTTCGAGGGCAAGAATTCGTCTTTGAAGAACGATTAACTGTAAGTCACTGCTTTCCGCGTTTCTGGTTAAGGCTTCCATCTCTTCTTTCATTTTCTCAAATTGGTCTTGAGAAACTTTACGCATCATCTCAGCATCGCCAAGTTGGTATTGAACATCCAATAGTTGTTGCTCAACTTGTTTCCTCTTCTTTTCGGATTCTGATCTAGATGACTGGGATTCAGAGAGAGCGTGAGCCAATTCTTCCTGGAACCAAATAAAGATTAAAGAAAAAATATAATGCTAATTTTACCCTTTGTTGTTCAGTTTCTTGTCTTGCTTTCTCTAGCTGTGATCTTATCTTTTTCTGCTGTTCAATCTGTTCGTGGAGATCTTCGATCGTTTTGACATATTTAGTTTTTTGCTCTTCGAGCTTGTGGTCCATTGCTCCTGATGTGGACGTCAAGAGATTTTTCAACTCCTTCACTTCGTCCTCCTTTCTCTTCATGATGTCTTGTAAGACACTGGTTTCACCAACTTTGTCGAGCATATCTTCTTTCACACGTTCTAACTGTGTTTGAGCTTCTCTGACAAAGAAAGAATACGTCATTATTCGAAACAAAGAGCAAACCTTCTCAAAGTTTCTGCTCTTGCTCTCAAATTTCTTTCTGCCTCCAAATCTTCATTGATCTCATCAACGGCACCATGAAGATCGCGGATTTGTTTTTGAAGAGAGTTAATTGTAGCTGTATCTTCATCTCCCCTGCAAATCAATATGAATCAAGTTATCATACAAAAAAGCTACTTTGTAAGCAATTGTGAAGATTCCTCCTCTCTTTTCAATAACTGAGCATGAAGCTCATCCATTTTGCTCTGTTTTTTGTCGACAGCCTCTCTGCTTTCTTCTAATTCACCAAGAAGTTTCCGCTTATTATGTTCGAGATCAGTGCGGAGTTGTCTCTCTCTTTGAAGTTCTTGTTCAACCAACTGAACATGATTCTCCATCTATAATGGTTATAATCATTATAGAGTGGGAAATAATGAATACGACAAACCTTTCCTTTCTGTTTTCCTACAGTCTTTGCTCTCTCAGCTTCTTCATTTAATTGGTTAGTCAATTGATGGACTCTGTCATCCAGGAACTTCTTCTCTTTACTGATTTTATCCCAGGCGTCTTGCATCTCGACCAATTTAGCTTCAACAGTTTTAGCTCGTTGATCAGCATTGACTTTATCGAGTTGCATTTTCTGTCTGGCTTGTTCTTCTTGCTCTAACTGCTCTTCAAGATCTCTGACAGTTTCAGATAACTTTCGTTTCTCGTCATTCATGTTTTGAACGCGTTGTTCTTCTTCCATTATGCGCTCACGCATTTCAGTGACCAATTCTTCCAATTCATTTTTCTGAACAAATTTTTATTTCCAACAGATATCGTTTAGTTAGCTCACCTTTATACTTAATCTGTTTTTGGTTTCTTCCAGCTCAGCACTTCCATCAGCTTCCTGCTGTAACTGTTCTTGAAGGATGTTACGTTCTGCCATCAATTGTTCCATTCGGGTATTGTATTCTGTTTGTTCAACTTCTATCTTGTCCAGTTTCTCTTTCAAAATCTTGAGCTCATCTTCTTTAGCAGCCATTGCAGCATTATGATTGATAACAGTCAATAATGGCTTCACCTATAACATATTATGACGATAAGTATGAAAAGTCAGTGAAATATACCTTAGTGAATAGTCTCCACCATTGCCAGTTTCTCAGTTTTAGCCAAGCCAGACCGTTTCGTTGGAGAACTCTTATAGCATTAGATTGTTGCATCTAAACAAATGATATTACGAAAACGAGTCCATTCAATCAACTCACTCTCTTGAGATAAAGTCGGCGAGCTAAGTAAGCTCTACATTCTGCTTGGAATTGAATAATCAAATCCGTTAACTTCAAATCTCTGAAAGATGACACTAGACACGAGAACAGATTCTTGTTATACCTTTCCTCTTCCAAATGAGCTAATACTCCTGTTCTGAAAAAGATTTTGGATTGTCCAATTCTGTACAATTTAGATTCGATGTCTAAAGCTTCAATCATCATTCTAAAAGTACAGGTAAGATTATCTATTACAAAGCTGTTTTCTCACTTGACTGCTTCTTTACCATCCATGAAGCCTTTAGGAATGGCATTAGGTGTGAGGAGTTCATAACGTTGACGGAACTCTTGGAATGGTATACGATTAGGGAATCCTTGACGGCAAATACGAATTCCTTCTAAGACTCCATTGCAACGCAACTGTTCGAGAACGAGCATGGAGTTGATTTTTCCTGCCTTCTTCTCGTGATTAGGAATGATACAACGAACAAAGTGAGGGCTTGTGTTTCTAAGAGTAGTCATCAAGCGTGACAACTGCTCTTTATGCAAATGTGACACAGTTCTGAACATTCCCTTCTTTGATCTAGCTCCGAAAGCTGTCTCATTGATTTCTGTAGCACAAATACCGGCAAACTCAGCTGAAACAGGTCAATAAGTTCAGTGTCAAGATATCCAAGCTTACCATCTTTCCACATTCCACAAACAAAAGGTTCAGTAGAGTTTTGAAGAAGTTGAACAACATTTTCGTTCAATGGATCCATATTCTTCATAAGCCACTGATCGGCAGAATAATCTACTCTGCCTGCGTAGTGAACAACAGCGAAGTCAGATTTAGCTCTCATGTCAGGAACGATGAACTTTGGATGTGGAGTATGAGTTTTGTGCAACTTGTTAACAAGTGTCTTCTCAGTAGCTTTAGGGAAAAGACATTCCTCATCAATAAGAGCAAGAATACCCATTGGCTGAAAGCAAAAAAGATATATAGTTCAAGTTACGAATTGTTACCTTCTCGATCAAATCAATAGTTGGCTGAAGATCTAATCCAAAGTCAATGAACTGCCAATCAATTCCTTCTCTTTGGTATTCTTCTTGTTCCATTACAAACATGGTGTTGTTGAATAACTGCTGAAGCTTCTCATTTGTGTAATTAATGCACAATTGTTCGAAAGAGTTAATATCGAAGATTTCAAAACTGAAATATGCATTATCGTGATTTATGCTCTTATATTCCTTTTTTACCCAGCAATATCCAAGATTCCGATGAAAGATGCTCCTTGTCTTCGTGTGCGATCTAATGATTTGTTGATTCTACCAACCAGCCACTTGAACATTCGTTCATAACATGCTTTACTGATAGCTTCGACAGCAAACACAGTTTGATCCTTGTTTTGAGCTTTGTTAACATATTCGCGTCCGACTTTGATTCTTGGACGTAAGAATGCCTTTGTGAGCTCAATAACTGGCAATCCCAATAGATGACACACTTTTTGCATTACTAGAAACTCATAATGATTAAAAATAAGATATCGTGAAGCTACCTCTGTCATCAGGAAGGATAGCTTGGTCTGATTTCTTTTCTTGAACAAATTCCAAGTTACCCATCAACATAGCGGCAGAAACAATGCGGAATACAGCTAAAACAAGAAATGAGAAACACATAAGTGTGAATAGTCTTACATTTAATTTCATCTTCATGGAAACCCATTATTCTCATTGATTTTAATGTATTATGATATTCTTGAGCATCATCAACGTTTGGAAGAGTAATATTTCCGTTAACCAAAAACCGGTACTTGTCAGCACTATCTTCCAATAAGTAATAATCTGTAAGTCATTTGTTGATGAGATCGTATCCAGTAGTTCACTTACTCTTCTCTTCACTGTTTGTTCCACGAAGGAATTGATAAAAGATATGGAAACTACGCTCATCTAAAGCTTGTCGTAGTGTTCTGGACTTTTCGAGAAGATAAAATTCAATATTTGCTCCAGAGATATATCCAGACATATCAAAGTTGATTCTGATGAACTTTCCCTAAAATTCTGTTTGTTATCAGCTTTACAAGCGGAAAAACATACGAAACGGGAAGAGTTGTCATTCTTGACTGTTTTGGAGTTACCAAAGGCTTCGAGAATGGGATTAGCTTGAAGAAGTTGCTGCTCTAATTCTCCCTATAAGAATGAAAATAAATATCTAGTCACATGTTAGGTTTCACCTTTGCTGGTGTGACGGTAGAGTACTGCTTACACTTTGTTACTCCAGCCACTTGAGCTAAGTATTGAATAACTTTCTTGGTGTTTTCTGTTTTTCCTGCTCCAGATTCTCCAGTACAGAGAATAGATTGATCTTCACGCTCTTGAAGCATAGATTTATAGGCACAATCGGCAATAGCGAAGATGTGTGGAGGCATTTCATGTCTCTTCTTTCCACGGAATTCTTCGATTAATTTATCAGAATATATTGGCAATCGTTTATATGGATTAATAACTACACAGAAAAGACCCGAATAAGTCTGAAAGAATTAGATTTATAAGATTCAAGCTGCGTAGGAACTTACGTAAATCAATGAACTGAAATAGCGTTCCTTCAAATTATGCAAGACGGACGCTTCATTCAAATATGTTAGTTCTGACATATCTTCGACCTGAAACAATCATTCGTTTGCAACTTGTTATGCTCTACTCTCAACAAACCTTGTCGAACTTTGGAGGATTTGCTTTTTGAATATCATCTTTACTGATTGTAACAACTTTGCCTGTTTCGCAAATTTCTGCTACGACCTCATCATTTGTTTCGTTTCTGAAGCATATAAGGTTGCTATGTAATTACGTATGCTTTCCAAAATTTTCTCTTTTGCTCGCAACTCTTGGCCATTCTCAAAAGCTTTGATTCTCATCCGTAAATCAATATGATCGAACATCTAATGCTCAACTACAGTCCTATAATTCTTATATTTTTTGAACGATATCAGATGAGTTCAGCGTGTCTTCTTGAAGTACTCGTTCTCTCCTAGCAGCTTTTTGACATGAAAATGTAAATATGTCGGCAAATATAGGATTATTGCTGACAAAGCAACATTATTGACATTTCCCGATGAGCTGCACTTCATTTCGGGACTTCACTATCTTCTCATGGTTTATTATTATCCTTTTCTTTTCTTCTCCTCTCACTCTCTACTCATACAAACTGCGAAAAACTTTTGAACAAAAATTTTTCTCCTTTTCTCTGTGAAAACAGCGCAAAATAAATAATATTCTTAAGGCGTTACGTACTTAATCGATCCTAAAACAAATCCTTCAGTTTCATGAGGAACCCAACATAGCTTTTTTCCAGCCCATTCTGCAGCACGGGTAGGATCTGCAACAGCTTGACGTTGAACCTGCAGATAGCGCAGGTCCGATTCAAGTTCCATTAAAACCTATAATAACTATATATAGTAATATAATTAAAATATAAACAAATAAAAAAGATGTTACAATAGAAGAATTGTAATATAGAATGAGGAGAGGGGGGGGGGAATGTATGAATGAAAATTCTTGGAAAAGTAGGCGGTGATGAGTTGATGAATAACATCTATTTAGTCATTTTATAAAACAAAATACACGTATCTCAAAACTTGAGATGTAATACTGATATCATAAGTATTGAAATTTCGTATGATTGTAAAACAATGATTCATTGCATGCACATGATATGTTGGAAAAATGAAAAATTCACAATCTGACTGTGCTGCATGTAACTCATCGTTCACGACTCAAACATATTGTTTCATCACGGGGGGAAAAATTATTTTTAAAACAAGAAACAAAGATGATGATGATTCATATGAATATATATATAAATATATATATATATATATATATATATATATATTGTATACATGGGTTGTATGATGTATGGGTATGGGAAACGGTATGAAGACGAATAAGAAGGATGAGAGAGAGAAAAAAAACTGAAATTATAGATAAAGAGAATTGGAAGAGGAATTCAACATACAGATTGTTTGTATCGTTATCATTTTATAGTTGAAATAGCATACATATGCTTTATCAGTAATAAAGCATTAACAAGACAATCACATACAATCATACTCACATGCATAAGCATTCTTGGTAACATCATCTAACAAGCGATTCTCATTAACTCTTCATTCTATATCTATTCTCATCTATTTCACATATTTTAACTTGATTGATTACTCTTTACACACAATGAAGAACTATCACGAAAAATTCAAAAAAAAAAAAAGAGAAAAGTTGTAGGAGTTGTAACAACTAACACTCTATCCCACACACACAAAATATTTAAAGAAAAGATTTGGAACTAAAGGAATATGCACATTATGAGGTTAAGTTAATTCTTTCTTCAGACGTCTACTACATATATATATATATATGTATTGATAACTTTTTTCAACTTTCTCTCTTTCTCTCTCTCCTTCAGTTCAATGAATGGAACAAAAAATAGAAAGAGAGAGAGAGAGAGATAATAATATATTTCACAAGTATTACTGTAGTATACATAGTACGCGATATATATTATGATCATATCAATGATATTTGAATTGATATTCAATGTGAAATATCATGATATATTGCTTTGAATAATAATAGACAGAAAAAAAAACACTTGAAAAATGATTTTTCAAGAAGTTAGATAAACAGTTGAAAGTTCTTGTTTCATCTCATACACATAGCAACATGGGTGGTATTTGGGGGTAATAAAATATTTTTTTATATATCTAGTCATATAACATCAAACATGATCATGATGATCATCTTCATCTTTACTCCTTCAGTCAAGATATAAGGTGATCGGAAATAGAGAAATATATATGAATAGACATAGAATAGTCAAGGCCAATATGATATTTGAGGGCCAAAAACAGTTATTGGTACTAGCTCACTCATTCCTCTCACACATCCAAAGACACACTCATCTCTCGTTTGTTTTCTATCATCTTTCTCCTTTACCTTGCACATCGTTTCTTACGTGTTCCATCATATCTATGCAGCGTTAGAGATGTTAGAGATTATCTATGTCACCTCTGATATATCTTTGATATAAAGATGTATATCGTATCATGCATTATATAATCCTAAATGTATACGAAAGATTAATACCTTACAAAGAATCTATACACCTCATGATTTTTCACCCGTCAATCTTAACCTCTCACCTATGCTATCTCTCTCTCTCTCTCTATATTTTCCCTCTCTTTCCCTTCCTACACCTCCTTCTTCTTCTTCTTCTTCATTCCTTCCATCACCAACACACCCCACAAGAAAATGTTTAAAAGACACTAAAGTAAACAGACTAAAAAAAGCAAAGTTGACTGAGCGTGATTGTGATGCACACTTTTCCATACTATTGTTTACGTACAATCCTTTCTTACATCGAAGAAAAAAAGAATAAACTATTTAAAAAAGCAAGAACATTCTGTCTATTTCACTTTCGCAGTTACTGACCAAAGGGATAGACAATCATATCCAATGACTCATCAACAACTATTTTATGGTTCTTAAAACGAAAATTGAGAGTTTAAAAATATATGAAATAAAAAAAAGGATTTCGTAACATAATCCCATTGCTCTCTCTCTCTCTCTCTTTTTTTTTAAATGAAAACTCTCTCTTTATAAATATAAAGAGAGAAAGGGAGAGGGAGGTAAAGATGGAAGAAGAATATGGTTAGTTTAAAAAGATTATATAAAGCGTTTCATGCAAAATGATAATAATATATAAAAGTAATACAATACGCATTGTGTACAATGCACAACATTCGTTATAGGACGCTCCTCCAGACTTTGACCTTTGCGTCTACTGCGTATTATATATATATTGACCCAGCACGTTCATAATCTGCCACCATCGACCTAGAACCCTGCTGCCCTCATTTATTTGTAACAAGTAAATATGGTAAAGAGTGTGAGATTATTTTCTTTTGTTTTATCCATTCACACAACCATGACGATATATGATAGAAAATCAAATAGATAGTATCATATGTATATTAAAAAATACTTTATAAGAATATCGTTATCTCTCTCTCTCTCGTTCTTTCTTTCTAAATATATTAATTGAATGATTAATTATACGTCGCGCCCACACATTCATCTGCGCGTGCCTACCATGACGAAAAGCTGATTATTAATAAGGAATTTCTTTTTTTTTTTTTGATACACAAATAAATCAAAATCAATATTGAAAGCATGCAATAGGGAAAGCTAGATAGTATGGATCATATGATTTGAACAGTGAAGTATAGAGCATTAGCCATAAAAGGAATTAGATGATTAGAACTTGAATGACAGTCAAGCATTCAAGATAGATTTTCTTCTTTCATCTTACCGCCTACATTATATAATGTAATTTAAGCATCATTATCAACCTTTTTCCCAGAGTATTATAAATCCAAATACATCTTATTGTGATGGATAAAGAGAGAGAGAGAGTGAGAGATGTATTGGATGTATGAGAGATTTAATGACCTTTACAGATTATAATGAGCTATTTTCATTACAAAACTGGTCTCACACAACTCATATTCTTCTAAAAATACCTTTTAAATGATGTGAGTATCCTTCAACATAGACAATTTGAAAGAAATATGTGTGTGTGTCTGTGTGTGTGTGTATTGACTATGAGGTCGATAATGGAACTGCTCTTAATTCTCAAAACAATGGATTAGTGACTTCGATTTTCTTTTCTTCAATCATTTGAAGTAGTTTTCTTTTAAGTTTTTATTTCTCATTCTTCTTCCTTTTTTGAAATACACAAAAAATAAAGTATCAAACAGAGAGGTTCAAGGTGAATGAAAATCAAAATAGAGCGCAGAAAGAATGCAAAATAGCGAACAGATGGACATTTTTAGCGCCTTTTTTTTCTCATTTCGTAGAATAGTTTGAAGATGAAGAGAGAGAATGAAAGAGAGATATAGAGAGTGAGAGAGAGACTTTGAAAGAGAGAGAGAGACTATAAAGAGATAATAAAAAAAGAAAGACTGAATGGGATAAAACTGAACTTAGAGTGACAGTATGATAATTGCAGATGTTTGACTGTATTCAAACATTTACCACAAAGACACATTGATTGAAGCTAAGCGGCAGGTTTGTGAGGAGGATTTGCAACAAATACAAAAGAAAAATATCCATTACTTCAAATCACAACGACCTCCATAGACTCAAGGACAATAGCAAGATGTTTTGTAAATGAGATATGTTATAGAAGGAGGTGGTGGTGGTAGGGGAGCAGATTTAGAAGGCAGGAAGAAGAAGAAGAAGTTTGTTTGAGAGAATGACATTTATCCATGTTTCTTTTTTGTGTTAAGATCTTTGATCAAATGTCGACAAGTATTTCATCATTTCATTAATTTTTTGGACTGGCTCTATAGAGGAGATGATGGGGGGGATTTGTCTCAAGGCGACACTAGAAGAAGATGATGAACGGCCTAAGAGATTTTCTAGATCGAGAAGTAACAAGTTGATATAAGAATGATTTGCAATGAAAATGGAAAAGTCGAGAAGATGGAATGGGAAGAAGAAGAAGAAGAAAAAAAAAGTTTTTCTATAGGGGGTGAGTGTTCGTTTGTTCTCTCTTTGAATTGAAGAAATATTCAAAACATACAGTAATCGACGATAAGCAGTCACTTATGGAACTTACTTCTTAAGATGTAGGAAAATATAATAATTTGAATGAAATATTAAACAATACTGTTGAAGGAATTGGCTTTGGAGAAAAAAAAGAGAATGACAGACAGAAAGAGCGAAAGTATATGTATGCGTATGTGTGTGTGTGTCTGTCGCACCAGATGATGTGTTCATATTGGACAAAGGTTGAAAAGAGAGGGCTGAGGACGGTCAATTGTGTTGGCGAAATAACAGGCCGCGAACAGAGAGTATCCGTATACAGGTAGGTTCGAACGGATCAATCAATTGCGCTAGATGTACGAGAGAGAAAGAGAGAAAGAGAGAGAGATGTGACGAAAATGAGCAAACTAGGAAAGGAAGGTGGGGAGGGGGGGAGGCAATGTAGATGAAATAAAAAGGGTTGGGAGAGGAGGTTGTGTGTGTGGGGGCAAAAGAAATGAACGTTTTCTTTTCTTGTAATACAAGTATGAATGTAAATATAAGGAAATGTCTATGTGATTCAGAAGTTGAAATACCGTCCAATGACCAGAATCGTGGGGAAGAAATGAAATCAAAAGTTGACGTCATAAGGTAAAGTTAACTTGATTCATCGAGTAAAAGAGACAATGAGAGAGGAAAAAAACTTTTTTTTGAGCTCAATCATCGATAGGTGGTTAACAGACAATATGAATATTTATTTTTCTCGTCGTATTAATACATCTTTGAATAAATACATATTTTTGAGGTTAAAAATCAATAGTCAATAGATAGATTGGAAGAATGGAAAGTAGGATAGAAAGATGGAATATGTATTTATACATTAGACAAATGAAATATTATTTGATCAGAAATTATTATTAAGCATTGTGTGTGTGTGTGTGATGGGTGTATGCGATCTTTAGAAGATAGTTGCATATATTTCTTGTACAGGGCCTTGACCTCTTACTTATTCAAAACCGTCAGTTGTGGAGTGGTGGGCATGAAGATCTCTCGAAGTCTTTTTAGCCTCCCGTAACCCTCATCTCCTCCCGTAACCATAACATCAATATTCCTATTATGACAATCACAAAATGTCATCTTAAACTGATTGAAGAGGATCTACAGGTTAGCGTAGAGTCAACAATACTCCAGAATCTTTGATTCCTAAATCCTCTGGATTGCCAAAGTCTTCAACTCCTAGATCCGAAGGATTGAATATTTAAAAACCGGAAATGGAATAGAAGTTACCAAACGTTCTGAGTGGAGTGAAGTATCAAAAGAAAAACACAAAGGATTTCCTGCAGATTCACTTGAGAATTCGAAAATAATTAGTGAAAAAGATCGAATTCTTAGACAATTCACAAGTGAGTAAATCGGTAATTATTTCTGGACCACCGTGAGTTCATTTTTGTCAAATGAAGCCAATAAATCCTTTTTTTGTTTAAGTTCTCAAGAACCCGATTGAGAAGCTGAACAAATCTTTTTTCAAAAATCGGTTATCGTGGGTGTGTTTTTCTGCATGTTGTTTCTCATTATGAAGATCAGCCATATCGCATTGTCAGCCTTGTCACAGTAGTTTCAAATGTCTGTCGTGCGCATCATTCATCACAAGGAATGTCATTCGCAAATGCTTGCTCATCTCAAACCTTATTGTTTTGATATGTTTTCTTACGCATTTCTATCGTTTTATTATTGTTTCTCTTTCTTCCCCCCCCCCCCTATCCTCTGTCCAAAAATAAAAATGAAAATATGTATTTGAGAACCTGACATCTTGTCAGATTCTTTGGAATATTTCTATGAATAGCCATATTTGGAAAATTTTAAAAATGAATTTCTTAAATATCTAAAATTGTGATGTTCGATGTATGTATTTGGTGTTCATTTTTTGTAATCATTCTGCTTTTCAGTCAATGTTCCACACACAACTGGCCAGCCCCTCCTTCACTTGACTTTCATGAACGCTCAATGATTTTTAATTTTATTTAAAAGTAATTGTGATTGATGGAATTGAAAACTACATTCAATAGATTCGCTTTGGTAAGATGAACGATTCATGTGACAACTGGCTCTCTGTGGATACAAATTGAAAAGCAATGTATTAAAAGATGTTTTTGTTGTTATTGTTGTATTGTTTTTGAGTTTGAGTGATATAAACAGTTACAATCAGTAGATACAAGCTTCTTCTCCTTCTTTACTTGAATAATCTCAAATCTTCACGTAATACCTCTTGATTGTCAGATGCAACTTCCATTTTCATTCATATTCCGCCAATGTTTTTATGTGACAGAAAGGCAGTAAGTGTAGAGAAAGGGAATGGACACAGACATCTTAATGAAATCATTCGATTGTTTTTCTCATCTTATCCTTTATAAATGTATTTTTTTTTCCTATATATGATTTCCTCTTTCTCTCTTGCTCTCTCTCTCTCTTTGATGATCGTCATCGTCTTGTGTTTCATATTCCTTGAAGAAGTGTTCAGTTGTCAATCTGTGTGTGTATTTCTATGAATCTACGTGAGTCTGTGCATGATGTTATTAGCATTTGACATTGTTTCCTCTTTGAAATAAACTATAACTCACTCACACTCACATTCACATACACACACATACACGTTTACACCGCTAAAAAAACAAATCAGAACATCCTTTACATGCAGATGAATGATGCGAGAAGAAGTAGGCGGACATCGGCAAAGGCATAACCACAACTACACCCACATACAACGTCTCATATCCATATATAGTTAGATAGAAAGGAATATATATATATTATAATCACCCATATAAGCTATGACTTGTGAGCTTGAGCCACATCATACAATACACATCCACACACACATTAGATTGTGTTCTCATATATTCATTCATATATAGATATATGAATTGAAAAATAGCATAATATATAGAAAATAATATATTATAGATGTACACTTCCTTCCTTCATTTCTTTCTCTCTCTCTCTCTTTCTAGATTACCTCTCTTTCAGCTTCTTCAGCTTCTTCACTTTAACTATTCTAATTAGATGTTGGAATTCTAATTCATCTAATCTTGATCTATCTATGATTGTGAAGTTTACAATACATCTTTCTAATAAAACCTTTTTAATAGCTTCGTACCAGATGTCTTCTTCCTACTACTACTATCTCAGTCTCTGAATTGAATCAGAAAAAAATTTTTTTTTTTGTTCACCAGTTCCACGCTTTCTCTCTCTCTCTTTCTCTTTCCCTCTCTTCATCTCTCTCTCTCTTTTTTCTCTCTCTATTCTACTTTTGTCTATTAACAATGACTTTTTTCTTTTTTGAAATTTATACATTTTCATTTTTCACTTCTTGGCGTTTAGCCAAGTGAAAACAAAATTGGTTTTATTTCTCAATAGCATTCTAGGTTATTGCGTTCTTCAAAGCCCCCATAAGAATCTCTAGAGCTTTGATTCTTTTTTCATTTCATGCGAAACACAAGTTACTTCGTTATATCTGAAATAGAATGAGATACTAAGAGAGTATCACCTTAAGACCTCAATCCCTATTTCTTATGAGTGTTGTTTATTATTCATGAGAGGAGAGAAGACGAAGAAGACGACGGCAAAGATGAAGCAGAAGGAAAAAATGTGATGGAAAGAAAAAAAAGTGTCCTCCATTTCATATATTATTTTTTTCGTTTCTGATTTTAACATATAGAAGTATACGAGCAGACCCAAGCTGTCATTTTCTAATTCCTTATATGTTTGTCATTTAATTTCATTGAAGCTTCTCCTCTCACTCTTTCATGCACTTCGTCTCTCTCTCTCTCTTTTTCTATTTCTCTTCATCCCATCTTCCACTCTCTCTCTCTCTCTCTCTCTCTCTCTCTCTCTCTCTCTCTCTCTCTCAACAATTCCATAACTCTCACTCATCTCCCTCTTACCGACTGATTACAATGTTTTATAATTACAAATAAAAGATTTTTTTTGTGAAAGCAATTCCTCCATAGCAAAATGCTGCTAAAATAGCTTCAAATGCCACAAAAGAGATAGATTGTTCCACAAAAAGAAGCTTGTAAAATAAATTACGGAGGAAATTCCTTAATGCAATAAATTGAGTGCATAGAGTAGAACTTTCGAATGAATTCATGAGAATTCACTTGATGTTACAATTCACTTTTCTCGCTTATCCACCACTTATCCTTTCATTTTCACCAATCCCCCCCCCCGGATTCTTCTCCTTTCACCACCCGAACATCTTTTTCTTTTCATTCTTTTTTTTTTGATTTTTGTTTCCAAAAAAGAAAAAAATAATAAAAAACACACCAGCAGACACGCAATTGGATTATTTGAAGAATTAAACTATTCTTTGTGTGTCCTTAATTGCACTCACAACTCATGCTATACGGTTCTGTACTCTCTTCTTCTCCCTTCTTCGTCTTCTTCTTCTTCTTCTTCTTTTTTTTTGCTTCTTGCTCTTGCCTATTATGACCAAAACAAAAAGATGGCAAAACACGAAAAACTAACCCTAAGGCTTTCTTGAAAGGCGAGAAGAGTTGAAAAGAAGATTCAGTCGAATGCTCATCATGAACTTTGGCGCTTCCCTTTGAAAAAAAAAAGTTGGAAAAGGATGTTGAGAGAGAGATAGATATCTAGATAGAGATAGAGAGAGGAGGAAAAGAATTAGAAACCTAGCTTTTCTACCTTAATTTAGTTTTATTTGCACGTTCATTCATTTCCTTTCATCTACATGTAGTGCCGATTGCAATTCAATTTTATTTTTGTTTCTTTTTTTGTTTGAAATAAAAAAAACCCGAAAGTCGTAGTTCTCCCTTCCATAAAACGCTTTTGCTTTTCCCCTTTCCCTTTTTTTTGGTTCTGAGAGAGAGAGAGAGAATGAGGAGAGAAGTGGTGAGCTCTCAACATGGTTTTTATGAGTTGTAAAGCTTTTTTAGTGAAAACGACCTTATATGAAACAAAAAAAGGCTTCAACTAGCTATTATTAGAATAGAATTCTATTATCTATGATGGTTGCCTCGTTTGAATTTCAATATCGTCTGGCAGTTGCGATACTCAAGTGTGAATTATGTGACTATAAGTATGCAATATTGCTTGAAATAAGATGAGGATATTAAGAACAAAAGTAGGTAATAGGAGAACACATCTTTCAATGAGCAATGAAAACAGAGGAGTAAAGTCAAATAGTTGTTGAGACAATTGCAATATTCTCTCTCTCTCTCTCTCTCAAACAACCTCTGAAGCATTCATTTTGAAGCTTAGTTTCAGATGTCTATGCTTCAGCCCCCAGACCCCATAATCTTCTTTCTTCATCTGACAAATCACCAGATGCTCTACATAATCTCAAAGTACAATATGAATCAGTACAACAGTCCAATGTGAAATCGAGAATTGAATAGAAGAAGAAGCATAATGTGTATGTGTGTATGTGTGTTTTGATTATTCTCCTACTATTAACATACCAAACATACCATATTCTTCTGTCTTGCATTTTTCTTTTTTCTCTCACTCAACTCACTTTCTTTAATAATTCAATAAAAACGTTTCACGGAACATAAATATTTCATTTCTAACATGGTCAGTTGAGATGTAATATCCTTTCCATGCAATGTTCTTCATACACATGTTCTATTCAATTGGCAACAAAACTTTTTTTGCGTTGTTGTTAATGAGAAGAGGATAGTTGAATATACTCTTTCACTCCTCTCACAATCCATCCTCTTTCCTCACTTCAAAATCTCTTTTACATCTTACTTTTCGTTATTCACTTGACTTCTGCCGTTAACATACAAAGATATGTCGTTGCTCATATTTGATTTCCATATTTTGTGTGAATGACGTTCCATTCCACATTGAGGTTATATTATGACATTTCAGATGACAAGCACCCTATCTCCAGCTTCTTTTAACATAACATCTATTGTTAATCAAACAGAAGCATCTAAGAGTGTTGATAGCGTTACTATATATGAATCTGCATTCTATTTTTCTGCTGGAAGTCTTGGAACAGTTTTCAACTCTCTCGTATTGTTCATAGCATTAAAATATGTTAATTCGGATGACAAACCAAGACAAGTAAGTTCATTCGCTGCCATTCATCTCATTCGCACATCTACATGTTTTCATTAATTAACATCCATGTTATTCTCCATTTTTCAGATACTTGTTTTCAATATGACAATCGCAGATCTATTGTTCAGCGTTGTATATGTTCTAACACGTCCATTTTTGAACATATTTCCTATTTTTTTGTGTAAACCATATTATATAATTATATGGACCGTTCAATTATGCAGCACATTGAATCTTGTTTGGTATGAAGTACATTTAACCTTTAACATCATATGACTTTCATTTTAAAGGTTGAATTTGGATAAACTCATCTTCATACAGTATCCATTACATTATTATCAATTGGTTAATCGATATAAAGTATTAATACTATCGATTATAACATGGTCATTCTTGACTATACTCGCATTCTCTGTCAGCTTATTCATGGATGCATCGGTAATCACATAGACATCTAATATACTTTGCACTTTCTTACTTTAGCTCGGATGTACTCGAGTTCAATTGGATATGAACATCTATCTACCTATCTGTATACTGTATGCTGTTATGATCTTAACATCATTCATTATATCAGCCATCATATACTTTGTTGCTCATACATCATCTAAGATGGAAGAACGACAACGATCGGTAATGAACACAATCTGCCTTAATCAATAATTCATTTTTATTGTATTTAAGGGAGTTTATAAGCGATTGTTTTTCTTATTTTCAAGTACATTATGGACATTCTTTACATGCTTACCCTATCGTGTACTCTATCTAACGAACATGTTATGTAAGTATCCAATTTACATTTTCTCTCTTCTTCTCATGAATATACACAATAACATACTGCTTTAAGGTGGATCATGTCGTTCATCAGTTCTTAATGATGCAACAAACTTCTTCTTCCGAATCTTAGTTATTGGTACGATTATCAATCCACTCATTACAATATGGACACAACGCATCTATCGTGTGAGCTTCCTCAAACTGTTTGGAAAGAAGAAGCCAGTTAACCATATGCTTATAACAGCTAATGTTAGAGAGAAAGACTCAACTACTGGACGTGCATGTCGTTCTAAAAGTACTGTTTAAAGAATAACATCATACTCTCATCTCCTATCTTCCTACCACCCTCTCACATCACAGATATTCTCATCCTTTTAACTATATATAATAGCATATAAATGCTATATTATAAATAATATATATATATACATACATATAAATAATGATTCGTTATTTGTACTTCAACGGAGATAACTATAAATGTAATAATAATAATTATAATTATGTTAATCTATGCATATAGCACTATACCTAGCTAGCTCTATCTGTCAACTTCAATCAACTTGTTTCTCCCCCCTTTACATCTCATTTGCCCTCATCCTCTTTATCTCATCCAAATGAAATGATTGTTATTATCCATATACATATACTTTGAAATAAACTTTCATAACTATATGATCATGTTATGTTAATATAAAAGTAGAAAAGAATTAAATATATATATATATGAATAACATTTACTCTTTTTCTCGTTTTTCACAAATCAATCGATAACATTAAATAAACGACATTTGTTTATAATATTACGACTTCTTCCTTTCTCTCTCTTATTTTTCTAAACCTTTTCAATTATTTTTTTATGTGGGAGGAAGCAAACACATGTTTTTCTTCTTCCTAACTCTCCCTTTTGCCATCCAGCTCTTTCTTTCAATATATTTTTTGTTACACTTCTCTCAACCTTAAGTCAATCATTTGGATGCTCTCTATTCAATGATTGAGACTGCCATTTCATCACATAGACATTCAGTGCAAGTATTTTCGTTTTCTATTCTTCTCACATAAGTCATATACTTTCTATAGACTTTCATATTATTATATATTTTAATATTTAAGCATTTAATATGGCTGACGTAGCTGTTTTCTCCAACCAATGTTATCGTCCAAGAGCACGCTCAGTTGAGAGAAGCAATACTGTTGGTACTCTTAGTAGGTCAGCTAACGCCCTCTTACATATAATTAAATGAATATAAAATAATATATATATATGATATCATATACATATTTAAGAGTTACATCTACTGGGGCTCTTAACTTGAGACATGTAGGAAGTGGAGCTGATGTCTACAGATCTCCAGCTCCTCTCAGAGGAGGAATTGAAACAGTTAGCTTCTATCTCAATTATCTATTTAAAGAAATTTCTGAATTGAGATGAGATGTGAACAATCAAATCAAATTTTCATCTCAAATTCAATTCACAAACACATGTCAAATCATTTTTGTGTAAAGTGAAGCTTTTTTGTGTATGAAATTTGAAGAAAAATTTGTGTGATAATGAACACAGGAGGAAACACAAAAAAAACTTTTCAGCTGGATGATTTTGAAATTGATCGTTACACATCAACCGTTCCATACTATTGGTCTACATATCGTTATGTGCCAAGACCACTATTATGCTATCCATATGTTAACGTCACCAAATATCCCGAAATAAAGCCATGGCAATACGATAGGTATACTATATGATATATATAAATAATATTATCATTTATAATCATATTAAGCTCTAATGCTAAACGTGCTATTGATTTATATCGTCGTGGAATCATTGGATTCGATCAATTGGAAAAGAACTGGGTAACACCAACACAAAAGATTCGCAGAAAGCATGACTTCAACAACAATGTTGTTATTCCAGCCGGTTTGAGCTAAATGAGTTATAGACAAGATTTTTAACCTTATTCTTAGCTAAATACGGAGTTCATCGCTATTTCTATTCTTTCCAATAAGAACTTTGATGATGCGACGTCACTGATCGAAATTTGAAACCATCGATAGCCGACCAATTGAAAACAACAACGACAAAAAAAAAAGTTATTTTCTTGTATTTCTATTTCGTAATGAATGAGAAACAGCTTTAAGCTATTCAATTTCAAAAAATGTTTCTCAAGCTTTAATAAATCTTTTTCAATACACATTATCGTTTACTGAATGTTTGTTTTTCTTTCCTTTTCTATCGCCATTCACACACAAAGTGATTATATAACCTTTTCTCTCTCTCTCTCTCTCTCTCTCTATCTCCTCCTCTCTCTCTCTTCTTTTTCGCTTACTTCCAAACATAAAGCTATTTCTTAACATGAAATTTGTTTGCGTTAACACATACCTACATACATACAGATATGGCGCCATTCAAGATAGTCCTATTGATGGTTACAATCTGTTAGTTCAATGAATTTCAAGCATTCAAAAGAAATAGCCATCTGACCAGTAGAATCTACACATTGACAATGCTTTTTCATTCATTTTTCTTGTGTTCATTGTACGATGAGCAAGAATGGAAGTTTAAAACGACTGTCGTCTTCTAAGAATGACACATTCATCTATACGACTTCTTATTCATAATATAACCTTTACATCAACGATTGCGTTAGTATTTCGCCACTCATTTGTAAAAACGACTATACGAAGCGGTTTTTCACTTTCTTCGTCGAATACATTATGAATTGTTTCTTTTGGAAAATAATTCTTCTGCTTATTCCACTACAGATATCAGGCGTTCTGATTCGAATACATGAAGGTACGTCTTATTAAACTCAATGAAAGCACTATGCATATTCAAAATGAATGATGAGATGTGTTTGTTTCATCGAGTTAAATGATCAACTGAATATTTTACTTCCAACTTTAGGTTTTGTTGACTTCGAACATGAAAATGTCAAGCTGTCAGATGAATTTGTTCCTCATCAACCTTACACATTTGAAATATCCTTTAATGAAACTAAAACCAAAGATTATATGATTTCCAAATGTTTCTTAAACAACTATCAATTTCTGACTCATTTCGGGTAGGATAGGCTTCATGATTTTCGAGAAACCAGCTCTTCCAGATGTTTGAACTGTAACAGCTTCATCATACGTAGTATCGAAAGTGATAGTTACAATCGTACAGGGGCAATGAAACAAACATTGGTATATTTCTATGCGCCATCGAAACATATAACATTCACTTGTGAACTGATTGTTATAAACTGTAGTGGATGTGCTGAAGTAAGTTGATAGTCAACCATCTCAGACCTCAACCGACTTTCAGAGATCATGTGAGAGAGGAACTAGCTTAACCATGTATCAGACAGTCATGCTACCGATTGTTTGTAGCGGATTAAATGGAAGGTTCATCTGTGATCTTAAAAGAAAGGATAATGTGTTAACACCTCACATCGCTGTCAACCCATTCTTAATCCCTCTTGGAGGAATGACCACCAGTATATTAGAATCTATTCGGTCAAAATTTCAAGTATTCTTTTACAGTTTCACCTTTTCGAGCGCCTAGTGGAATATCTGCAGTTTCTAGTCAAGAATCATCATTTGGAGCCTTTTTCAGACGCTATTCTTGGGTTTTCATATTACTATTGATACTGCTGATTGTTCTGCTGACACTATGCTGTTTCTTATGTTATCTCAGAAAAGGATTGAGAGTATCCAAAAAGAAGTAAGTTGACGGATAGTGACTATTCACTGAAACCGTCTTTGCAGTGGTCGAGAACTTGATTATGCTACTTATAGACATATGCAAGATGAGCAAAGGAAGCAGTCAGTTTCATCTATACTTATCTATCGAATTCCTTTTTCAGAGTTCTAACGAATGCAGTCCGACAAGATGAAGAATACAGGAAAAACAGTCTTTTACTATCAAAGGTTTCTCTCTCATACAGTCCAATCAATCATTACGTGTTTAAGCTTGATGTTTCTACAAGTGAAATAAGAAATGCTCAAACGGTAGTTCAAAACAATGCTAAGAAGAGCGTGGGAACTCAATCTGACAAACAACCAACAAACAATATGGCATTTGATAATTTAATCATTACCGAACATATGGAACATCATATTGATTCAACCAATAATAATAGAAAAGAGAATTCTCCTGTGTTTAAGAAGGAAACATCATCGGCTAATCACTTCCCGAGGAATAACTATATGCCTCATCAATCAATAGGAAGTACAACAAGATCTAATGAGTGAGTTAGAATGATCAGATATCTTAAAGAGTTCTCATTCATAGGATTCCTGATCATCTGAGATATCGTCAAAATTATTCGGAAACGTATAGCATTATGAATTTGAAGTAAAGAGCGCTTTTGTATTTCAGACCTATTTTTGCTACCCAAAACAGTCAACAATCGTTTAACTCGAGACAGACTGTGCATGCTGATGAGTACCACCTTCCTTATGAGAGTACAATACCTCCACCAGCACCACGTCATGGATTAGTTCGTCCAGTTGAAGCATTTGATGAAGTAGTGACAACGTAAGTCATTTTAATTAAAAACTGATTCATCAAGAGCATCATCATCAGCAAAAATATCGAAAACGACAGAAGCACATCTTATGTAAGGTCTGAAGGAGTTCACACTCATCAAATGTAAGTTTCATGATAGAATAAAGCAGATTACAGATTCTAATTATAGCAATGTTCATCGCAAAGAGGTCATCTTAGAAACAGACAGTTCATCATCATCAGAAAGCATTGATGTTCAGAATGAACGTGAAGAAGAAGTCAAAAAAGCAATTTACGCTCAAACTTTCTTTTAAATACGTCGCCAGTCCATATAATATCAATTAACATACATACACTAATTATAAATAAATATTAAAAACAATGAATGTGGTAGTCATACATGGTAATGATGATAAATCATGATTATTGATTGATAAGTGGTTTGTTGGATCAATTCCAAAAGAGGGCGTTACTATTTGTTTGTACTTTGCTCCAAAATTGTAAACAAATAGTTGTTTTCTTAGAAATTCTTCATTTATGGTTATTGGCAGATCAATGATCATCTCAAAGATTTAGAGATTAGACTATTGATTGTCATTTTCCATTTAGCCTTTAATACTCTTCTATCATAATGAAATCATGTTCACCAATCTTTCATTTGAAGTCATTATTGAGTTCTTTCTTTTCTCAACTTATCACGATGATGAAAGCGTATAACAGTACATCTCAACAATACTTCCACTTGAGAATCTATATCTCGAATGCATTATTCGGAATGCGATTTACCTCTCGAGTTTAACTGAACTATTATATGTAAGTGAGTTAAACTATTATTTTAGAATCATGATTGCAGATTTATAGAAGAAAAAGATACTTGTTATGGATCTTCATTTCATCTGTGGACCCTCATCCGTGGAAATCAGTAAAACCATGGTTGAAGTTGTATTGTGGAAACTATACTGAAGAAGTGAGTTGACTATTCAAATATATAACAAATTGTTTAATAACATAACTAACTTAT
>CALQYR020007262.1:74889-106224 GCA_943334845.2 Auanema sp. JU1783
AAAATCATTTTCCATTATAGTTTACATGAATATTCTCAGATTTTCCATTATATCATTACTTTAGTGTTGCTGGGATGGGAGCCGCACTTGACAAAATTCAGAATCAGTTTGATGAGATCAGGTTTGTCGATTTGTATCTCACCAACATATCATTTTTTAGTTCTAACGAAATTGATAATGCTGATTCAAAGGATAAAGCTGAAATTACGTGTCAGAGTGAGGTGATGAAGCTACTTTATCGAGAAATAATGAAGAAATGAAATTACAGGAAGAAACTATCACCGAAAAATACCCTTTTCTTGATGATGAATATTGGGAGACGGCTGAAGCCGAGGAAAAGGCAAGGGTGAAAAAAATACAGAAAAATAGAACTCTTGCCGACATGTTGGCTAATCCTTTACCAGGAGACATTGTTGTCAGCAAAGAAGATACTAAGAAGTTCTCTATGAAAGATTGGCTATCACAATCTTACTCTACTTCTGGCAGTTTAGCTCATCATTATACCCCTATGAGTGAAAATAAACTCAAAAAAGAATGAATGCAATACCACTAAGAAAGCCACTGAAAATGAGAGCACCGCCTTATATTTCAAGAAAATTTTTGGATCTTCTAAAAACTTTTCATTCATTATGCATCGTGTCATATAGTTTCTGTCAATAAATTATTCTTAGCAGTTACTCTCACAGACCTGTGTCTGTTGGCTGTTGAACTTCTATCCAAAACCTCTCCATGAAGTTTCACACAATAATTTCATCTTTTAATCTCTTTGCTTCTTCCCGCAAGAACTGAGTTGACTGTGTGAAAATATATAACAAACTTTCTAATAACATGGCAAACATTACAACAAATATTTTTCCATGCAATCGCTTTTGGTGTGTGTAGTTGAAGAGATTTACAAAAAGAAATTTCCTTGGACAATCAGAATGACAGGGAATCACATGCTGTTTTTAGTACGTTTGAACTATACTCGCATAATCGTTCTTCAGTTCCTCAGAGACGTTTGCCGAAGCTTACTTGGTTTTGAATTTTCTAAAAAGTTTGGGAGTTCGCATATGATAATCCACAATCTGGCATGGGATAAAACGGATTTGCTTGAATACATACTCTGCCATCATTATCGCATTACAAATGAAATCGTAACTTGTGCTCAGATGAATTACTGTTCTAATGTGGATCAGCAAGATCTTCTAACTACTCTGATACTGTTAGTAAATAGTTGGTTAGAATGCCTTGATGGATTAGCATTTCATCTTGAAGAAGACGTCGAAGCTGCACTGAAACAATACTACAATACTTCGATTTGAAATGTTACCTGATTCATTAACACGCTACTGTTTCTGATTAACCTTAACTACAACATAACATGAGAAAAGATTGTTGCTTGAAATTTATTTGGTAAGCTTGAATATGTTAATGAACAAGAATTAAGAGTTAGGATTATGTATTAGTTGTCATTAGTTTCAAATTGTATTAGTTATAGCATTTTATGACCCGTTTTGAGCTCAAATGAAGAAAAACCTAATAGTGTTCAAAGAACGTCAGCGCTCCACTCCACATGATGATATGACAACCATAAGACTTAGACATGAAACCCATTTTTCAATTAGCCGTATCACGTTCGCTTTGAATCATATCGTTTAACCAAGATTCTTCAAAATAGTTATGTCTTTCAATCAGTTGTAATGTTTCTTGAACATCAGTGATGTTCGGAATTCTTAACAGTTCATATTGAATGGAAAACTGGAAAATCAACTTACAGATGTTCAATCATCAACTCTACGGAACTCAGATCATCAATCAACATATCGATACAATGTAATTTCTGAACTCCATTTTTAAACCTGTTCAAGATACTGTATCACTCTACCTTAGAAAGTAAAACAACGTTCTTCTCATTTTCGACTTGTCTTTTGAAACATGCAGTCATACTCTGAAATAATTAAATAGTATCATATAACTTCAACAAAACATTTATACCTCTGTAGAAATACTAGTTGCCAAAGATATTAAGCTGCCAGCATCGCAAATAGCATCCTATAGCATATAGTAGTATGTTTCTTATAATTATTCATACCTGCACTCGAACGGGCAGCTTTTTCCTACTTTCTAATAGTTCGTGAGACATATCAGTTGAAAGCGCAAAGTTCTCACGATATTATGCTCTAATGAAAAATATTCCGTAGTTTTCACAACTTATATTCGAGCGCGAATCGATTCCAAACGTATCGACGCGTTTCAACAATCGATGCCCCAGTGTCTGTTCTGCACGAGATGCGAGACAATGATAAACTTGAGGAGAATTAGAGAAAAAACGCCCAAGCGAGACAAACAGAAGTTCCACGTGTCCTTATACAGCTCACCAGGCAATAGTCTTGACACGATCGAGCTGCAAATTTCTGTATCTGAAAATCAATAATATAATCGATAGGCTGGATAAAACATTCAAATAATGTTCTGATCATACTTTGAGATCAAAATATGTTGACTGAACGTAAGATATACGTAATTATAACTCAAATAAAGATATAAATGAATGCGAACTACTTTTCGAACGAAAACTTTACTAGGATACTGGATTATTCAATACAAATTATGCTTGGTTCTATAATATTATGAGTACAAAATGTCACAGAGCTACAAATGTCACTCCTTAATAAATTAAAAAGCTCAAAAGCAGTAACTAAACAACTAATCCAAAAAATAGGATCAAAAAGGCTAAAAAACGTATTGCTCTATGAAAACTCAAATTATTATTGGAATAATATTGCACAAGGTATACTCTTCACAGGTTATGTAAGGGCTCGTCTTATTAATTTTGACAATGCATGAGCTTAACTTAAGTTATTACTTGTATATCAAATTGAAATTATGGAAAGCTTATATGAAAAACTAAATGGAATGGTCATTGAAAAACTCGGGAAATTTTGACTATATTTGATAGAAGTATGGCATTCAATCCTCGTAATGTCGCTAAGTGACTCAGAAAAGTTCCGATAGTATATCAACCAATAATTTAGCTACAGTATCTTTGCTACTACGAATTGTTAGGCGGAACATCTGAAAAGAGTATATGAAGAAATTGCAATAGCTTAATTCTTACTTGAGCTTGCTTGTTGGGTTCAAGCCTTATCAAAGTTCCAATTTGAAGAGCTTTTGTATGAACTATGCCAGCACAAACAAAGTTAACTGGGTTAGGATCAACATCAGGTAGGACTTTGGCTCCAATTCCCATTAACTGAAGAAACTTGAGTCACCTACATCATCATAACAAAATGTCACCTTCTGTTTCACGTTCTCCATATCGATGGGTTGTTTAGCAGAGAACACCTTCTGAGATTCTTGAGATTGAAGAGAAAGAGTTTTCCATCTGAAGAAGAATATCAACTGTTTGTGATCTGGAACATCATTATACTAACCTAGCAAAGAACTGTTCAGAAGTCATTTCAGTTGGTTCAAAGAACTTGTTAACAAACACTGGAAGATAGAAAGATTTGTTGAAGTTATGAGATTGTCCGTTCAGATCACTGAAAAGTAAAAGATGATTTTTGCAACAAAAAAAAAGTTATATACTTGTATTTGAACTGAATATTGAGGGTAGGTGGTTGGCTGAATTCACTGACACATATGAAGTTGATTAACTGTTGAACTTGAGATCCGGCTGCGATGATTCCATCAATTGGCTTAGCCTAGAGGGAGCTGTTAAAAAAGCAAATTGAAATTTGCAAATCTCACTTGTGCTTGAAGCTGATTAGCTAGAGGTCCGAGACAGTTAATTTGAGGAACGAATTCTTCGAAAGTGAATGTGGTTTTGTTACCATAGAACATTCCTAATCTAGCCAAGTTTGTTCTAGTTTCCATTTTGCATCCAATTTGGATGAAATCGTCCTCGTATAGAACTCCATTATTCTTGATCACAAACCTAAATGAATATTAAACATCTGCTCAGAGAGTAAAGAACTACTTTAGATAATCTTGAGAATTTTCAATTCCGGTTACTGGTTCTGCTACGGTACTAGGAGATGCGGAAGCTGTGGGTGAAGCAGTTGATCCACCAAAGATATCCAACAATGGACTGAAGATTGATGAATATATTATATAAATATCAGTGAAATTCTGTATTACGCTGCTGTCTTTGCTACTCCAAGATCACTTGAACGATTAACTGGACTATCATCGGGAATATCTGTTGACATGATGGCAGAAAGAACAGGCTTAGTTTTCTTTTCTTTCTCCACAGTCTCAAACTCCTCAACTTGGGGTTTAGTTCTCTTCAATTTGGCTAGTAGACTGCTTTCTTTCTCTGGGAATGGTGGCATCTCTTCTAAGATCTGAAACATATTGCATATCAAAAGAATATAAGTATCAACCATACTGTAGCTAATACGTCCGAACTGGTAACTTGACTCATGTTAAGATACTCTACAGCACGTTGTTGCAGTTCAGCATCGGGGTTACGAAGATTGTGATCAGTTTGGAAAACCTGAATAAAAAGCTGATTCTGATATCGATGTTATATATTCACTTTTTGAATTATGTGTTTGATTTCGGGGAAAAGGTTGCATAGCTTGATGTAAGTTGTAAGGAGTAAACAGCGAGTTGACACGCTACATAAATGGAACTTAGAGTGAAGTAGCTCAAACTGAATTTGTGGTCTAAATTAAATTGTTTCAAACAAGATATTAATCAATGAAACATACGAAGATCTCTGATCACCAGCGATGAGGTTTCCGAACTCTCCCAAAATATATCCGCCAACTTTGATCATGTTTTCATGACAAGCCTGCTTTTGAAGAGCTTCGAAGCATGTTTTAGCAGCATATCCTTGAACATCCTCTCGGTTTACAACAATCTGAATGATTTTAGGTAATCAACATCGATGTTCAAACTATTATACTTGTATAACACGGTACCAAACTTCCTCTGACACATAGTCACCAGCAATTCGGATGAGCTTCAGAATAACATCCACATACCATCCATAGTCAGAAGCGTACTTCTCAGCTAATATGGCCACTTTCAAAACCTTGAAAAACATATTGGAGAAGCATAATATGAAGCGTCATACCATTTCTTCTCTGATAGAATAATCAGCTGATTCTAAGTATGATAGCATTTCAGTTACGATTTCAGAAGCGTTTGTTCTATCGCACATAGCGTACAAGAGATCAACAGCACGTTGGCGAACGGACACATCCCTGTTTGATAACTTTAATAAGGAGTTCGATTAGGTCAAGCTTACTTTTCAGTCTTGAGACTGTTCATTATGGTTTCCTGATGTTTCTTCACAGCTTCGTGAGAGAACTCAGATGTAGCGAGGAGACACATTGATTCAAGAGCGAGATATCTGAAAAAAGTCCAGTCTTCGAGCAGCCAATGATGATAATATACCTTAAGTTAGTTTCACGATGGGAAAGGAATGTTCCTAGCTGGTTGCACGCTCTTACAAGAAGATTAGGCTCAGAATCCATATGTATGACGAGAGCAATGGCTTCGAATAGAACGCTATTTTTAGCATTGGAATGTTGAACTTTTTTCGATTTTGGAGCATCTTGAGCTTTGTTGAGAATACCCTCAAGGCATTCCAAAAGACGAGCTTTGTATGATGGATCCTCTGCAAAGAAATTCAATAAGTTTTGACACAATTAGATGTTGCTACCCGGTGGTGGGTAATTTTGAAGAAGACGGAGAAGTTTGACGCACAACCAAGGAGCAGGAACGAAATAGTAAGTGTAATCTTGTAAATCAGTATAAGTAGATGTTATTATGCGGCTTAAGCGAGAGATAGCCAAAGGCACACATCCCTATAATATAAATGAAGCGTTTGGATGCACTGTTGAACAAACCTTGTACTCATCAGGCCATTTCTTTGAAAGGAGCTCAATCAATGAAGCGGCTGATGTAACAACACCCTGAAACATGAGTAGTGTTTAATACTCATGATATCTGAATATCCTACCATATGAGAATCATTAAGTAGATGTACAATTCTGCTGGCATACTCATGAGGCTGGATCAGCTCTGGCGAATTACGGAAAAGTTTGAGAAGACAGAGGGCAGCGGATTGTTTGACAAAGTCAATAGTATCACTAAAAACATTACAAGTTTTGAGGTTCGTAGAATATTCTGCTTACCCAGAAATGAGAAGCTTGGGAAGATCCTTGTTAAAAGCCTCGGTCATTTCGCGGTTACCAATGTTAGAGATGCATTGCAAGGCAAGGTTGACATGAACTGGGTTTCTAGATGTCAAGTCATTTCTAAAATTGAATTGTTATAAAAAAATACTTGAGCGTACATGATACCTAATGGCTTGAATGATGAGTTTCATCAATCCTGAATTCTGTTCTATGAGAACAGAAATGAACAAATATCCCTGAAGATATAGAGATTTGATTAAGTTAGAATTCTGAAGTTACAATTTGCTTCTCCGTATACTTATTGGAAGAAAGGAGATTAACTGCTTCCATGTGTCCAAAATCAATATCATTTCCCAGAAGAAAGATGAATAGTAGTTTACAAACATATTTCTTCTTCTGATATCCATCCAAGGTTTTGTCACCTAAACAGTAACTGTTCAGCTAACATTGATGATTGAAACTACTCACCTTTAAATTTGGAACGAATATTAGCTAATTCTTTGTTTATTCTTTTAAGCTCAGCTTCTTTACTTTTACAGTTACGAATATCAGAAATGAAAACGGCAAGGCCGCGCATACCATCTCCTTTAACGGCTGGCATCTGAATATATTGCAAGTTGGTGAAATCAACAAGATCATATTTGATCTTATCCACGAAGTCGTGCAACATTATCGAATATAGCTTTTATAGTATAGGGCAGGATATATAGAGAGCAGGAAATGAAACTTTGTGTTCAAATAAAAAATATTTCAAAAAGGAAATAGATTCATCTATACTCTAATTTCCTGCATGAGGATTCAGTATATGAATTGTTCAATAACGAAACTAATATACATTCATTAATCTGTTGGGAAGACATAGATAAATCAAAGAATGCTAATCTCATGTATATTAGTTAACCAAAGATATATATATAAATGAAAAGAAATCTTATTATCTATTATAATAATAATCTTTTTTATATTAAAATCTACAAGCTACCATTATCATCAATGCTATTTATAACATATTGTCTTCTTAATACCATTTAATATATATTAATATAATAAGAGAGAGGTAGAGAGGGAGAGAGAGAAAAAAATAAAATATAAAATAATATATATGGGATGAGCTGATTATTTTTCAAACAGCCAAACAAAATAGGCCGCGCGGCTGACCTGCATTGGAGCGTTATATTGACCCGGGTCCAACGCGACAGTACGAGAGATAACTAAGAAATAGGAGAGAGCAGACTACAACATAGAAACGAAATATTGGAATTCGATGAAATGCTCAAAAGATAAATAATGTTTATTTATATAAATATATATATAAATATATATAATAAACAAAATATATATATTTAACTACTGTATATGGTAATGCTTATGAATGTTTCGATTAAAGCGTAATTACCATAATTTTATTTGCAAAAATTAATTAGCCTTGTATATGAGCAATCGATTATATATAGCTGTATTGAGAATAAAGATTCGTAGAATGTTATTCGTTTTCAAATCATATCTTTTTCTTCATTTAAAATAAAATTGAAAAATCTATATTGTGGCTTAAGCCCAGCTGTTATATACATATAATTAGATATAATTAACAATGAAGGATTCACATAGAAATGAGATGGATTGATTAACAACTCATCGCTTTCATAGATATAGATTTGATAATAGTTTGTGATTAACAATTTTCTGTTTTTTTTTGTCTGTACAAGAATTAAGCGTATGGCTTCGTTTTGATGTTATCTTCAGAGCTGCCATTTCAATGATGAAGGATGGAATGGGAGTGTGTTTTGTGATCTTATGCTTTGAATGTTATTCAAAAATATTTAAGATTAAAATATCATTCATATCAGATTCTCTTTTCATATTTCAATTCGTTTCATTCAGGGTGGTCTTTTCAATTATTCGGTCAGGGTTTTCATTTGTAGTTAGGAAAGCAATTACAGCTTCCTCTCTGAAACATCGGTCGTAAGAAGGGAAATGGCAAATATTGAAATTGTGGTCATAAGCTGAAGTATTACATAACAAATAATTCATAGAAGGGCTTAACTAATACAAAGATGAATGGAACTGAGATCAAATGACTCATCTATGCTTGTTACTTGAATGGAAGAACACGTTTACATCATTTTTCAAAATAATTTATTTTACGAAACTTTATACAAGTATCTTACATTATCACATGATTGAGAATACTGGATAACGAAAAACAAATGATAATTAATAATATATAAATAATTAACAGTTATTTATATTACATGGCTAGAGGATCACTTTTCATCATTAATGCAATTACTCCGTCTTTGACTGCTTTAGCACACTCTCCAGCTTGTCGCATGATAAACCTTAAAAAGATATATTATATAATTTTATAACATATTTAATTATTACTGATGAGTAGCAGTTGTTGTTATTTTTCCATTCTCTTCAAACCCGATAGTGAAACTTAATAACTCAGGCACTTGTCGTTTGCATGCTATACGAGTTATTGTATTCAATGGATATCGACCAATCAATGTATATTGGCTATCTTTGTTTTTTATTGCCCGTAAAAAGCATATGTGTGTAGGTATGACAACTATATAACCAGGATTCATAGTTTTATCATCTTTGATTTCTCTTCCTTCAAACGAAACGCCTCCCAATTGTTGTAACGTAACCTGCAAACGTTCACTGCTCATAAGCAAACAGAGATGTCTTACCGTTTCCAATTTTGGATCACTTGAAAACACTACAGCATCGTCGTCATCGTCAGAATCGTTGATGGGGGCATTTTCAGGTTTCTCTCGTCGGTATCTGAGAGAGATAGCAGTTTGAGAATTTATCTCACAGGCACAAACCTTTTTGAACTATTACGATCTTCAGGAGATGCGTGAGATAATGTCTGAGATAACTCTGTTAACGACAAAAACTGAGGCAGAGCATTTAACGTGTCCTTAACCATCGATGATCCTGAAGACAACAGTTGCCTGAAGCTTCCGGTTCTCTGAAACTCTTGGATGATTCTCTCATTTTTCAATGTCGACTCACTTTCTCAGGAACACCTTCATTAGGTTCATAAATTGGAGTAAACTGCTCCGAAGATTCTTCCGAATCTTTCGGTTCAATTTCAGTTGGACTAGAAACCTCGAGTAGAGATTTTCCTGGCTGTTCTTCCGGAGGATCCTTGTTTGCTGAGCTCATGATGATGGTATATGCTGAAAGAAGAAATGTATTCGATAAGCAAGCAAAATATATCTGAAAACGGCAGAGAAATCGAAAAACGTATTTTGTATCAATAATTAAGCTAATTATTTTCAGTTGTCATAATTTATTGTACTTTGAGCTAGTTCTTTCCTTGTACGTATTGCTCTCATCGATTTTCATGTTATAGGTGTGGAGAGCTGATGTCCAGGCCAATCGTGTCGAGACCAAATAAGTTGATGCGTTGTCTTCTCGAAATCTCATAGAGTCATTCTACTCGAGATTATCGCTGATTTTTCGAGACGTAGATTTAGTAATTTTGCTTTTTATTAGAAGTGTGACATTAATCAATGACTGATATCAACTATGTGAGTTATTTTGTCTCCTTATGATACCGTAGTTCCTGTTCTTCAGAGTAAACTTTCCTCGAACCAGGTCGGTCAGTACCTTTCGGGCGTATGTCAAGGATTAACTAAAGAGGAAAGAAGAAGAAAGTCAGAAATTAAATGAATACTATATATAATGAAATTGTATTGTAGGTTGAATGAGATTCTCGGTACAACTGAATCGACTGTCACAGAGTATCGACAGAAGCTTACAAATACAAAAGAGAAAATAGAAAGAGCTAGAGCCCAGTATGTATAAAATTATATTTTTGTTTGGTGATAGAATGCACTTAGATATGAAAACTTCACTGATTTGGTTCAAACAATGGAAAACCTCAAAGTGTCGCTGGAAGAACATATAAGGACTGTTAAGATTAATAAGGGATCACTTGACAGTATCCCAGCGGTTCTACAACATGACAAAGGAAAAGAAAGAACACAAGCTCTCATCAGTATCATAAAGGTATGATTGGTCAAAAATATCTCAGATAAGCTTATTGACTGCAGGCTGTAACCCAAATCCGTATTATCAAGGAAAACTTCAAAAAAGAAAGTGAGGATCAGAGAGTTCTATTTGAAAGCTTGTTAGAGATGCAGCAGAGCAGGAAAATACTTCATAAAGTGAGAGCCTTTTGTAGTTTCCCTATTCTCGTTTGTTCAAGTTCTTGAAAGAAGCTGTTGAAGAAGATAAGATTTTCGAAGATCTAAAAGATCAATTCTTTGCTTGGCAGTCAACTGCTTTGATCTTTGCTATTCAACAAGCAGATTATGTTCGTATGACTGAGATACAGCACAGCTATGAAGCTATGGATCGTCAAGATGGTATGATAAATAAACATTTCAATCACGAGTAGTATTTCCAGAATTCTTGCTTATGTTTAAACAAGTTTCTATCAATTGCTTGAAAGAGTTTCATTTCGATTCTTCTTCTATGTCTACTCTGGTGGAAGGCTTGCATAAGCAAATGGATTTCATTTTCACACATCAATATCAGTATGTTTTCTTCCATGAGTTCGAAGCTATACACTTCTTTAGAATACTTCGTCGTTTCCTAGACGATGATAAAGCTCATGAGATGATTGTTGAAGCTATGAACCTGGGACTGGATGCATGTGATCTAACAACTCCTCTTACTCTACTCATATCTGATACTGACAATATATTAAAGATCATGGATGAAACTACAAAGGTTTGAAATGTCCAGTTTCCCAAACATATCATGAGCTTTCAGATAATGTTCACGCTTGGTAACAAGTCAGAGTCTAAGCTCACGTTCAAACTATTACAAAATCGTTTGGCCAAAGAAATGAATGAGCCTATGCAAAAAGGACTTATATCTTTCATGATTAAGAGAGTTTCAGCTATGGACGAAGTAGTTGTATCATACAGTATAAATCAAACATTACTATCAACAGATTGGACAAGGCTCATTCAGAACACGCGTGGAAAGTTTGAAAACATCGATTTCATCTCTGTTTGCCCTTATGCATGATGTTATTGAAAGAAGTCGGGGTTGTTTTGGGACGAAATTTGCTCAGATTGTGGAAACTCCAGTCAACGTCAGTTTTGTTTAATTTCAGCAGAAGCAAACATGATTCATGTTTAGAAAACATTGGACAACTTCCTATCATATTTACAAAAATGGAAATCGAGTATCGATAAATCAAGCTCTACCAGATCTGTTAGTGAATTGATTTCAATATGCAGTGCCAGTGGCTACCTTCTGACTGGTATGGAAGACATCGAAAGATTATTGGATTCAGAGAGTAAGCAATGTATCTGATCTATTGATTACTATTAATCATGTTTTAGTTTCCATCGCTTCGAACATGAAAAACTTCAAAAAATGGAACAAATCTGTTGTTGAAAGCGTATTGAAAGCATCATGCGAATCTATCACGGGCAAAATGAAAACAAAAATGGAAGAGATGGTCTGATGTGAGCATCTTATTATATAACAATGAATCTTACAGAAGCGAGCTCCACCCAGTGCCGTGAGCAATGCAAATTTACCAACATTCACTCTATTCCCTCATGAATACATTACGACAGCTGGACAGGTATACCAAAATTAAGTGATTCTTCATAATTTGTAAGAACTCTATAGGATATGCTTCAACTCTTCCACAATTGGGATAAGTTCTTCTTGGATGAGAATGTTGCATATTCATTCTTTGTAGCATATAAGGGAAAGTTTAAAGGTATCAACAAGACAATAGAGAATTGAGTCTAGGATATCGATTGCAGATGACGAGTTGTTCAAACGAACCGTTAATGAAGTTGCTGACAGAGTGATGAAGCAATTCATTGCAACAATAGCCGAACCAGCCAGCTTAGCAGTAGAGTTGAGTCGTCAATTCTATACAGATGCTGGTAAGTGATTAAGCCTTACTTCAAGCTTATGGCTCAACTCAAAATTTCAAAATGTTTACAAATGATCATTGTTAAGGATTCCTGAAAGACGCTTTAGAAGATTTACGAGCTGGAAATACCGCAGATTTGGAAGAGTTACGAGAGAAACTGAAGAAAGTTGGATTTGCATGAATAAATTAATAAGTTTTAAAAATGTAAATATATATATGTTTTATTGAGAGTTCTCTCTGTCTTTGATCTGGTGATTATGATATTCCATGTGTAGGCTGTAACTAACACAACTTTACGGGAGATTCAAAAATTGGTTTTGAAAAATGGTTTTCAGCTTCGATACTATCAGCATTTTAATGGTCTTTGTAATGTTGATTTCATTGTGTAATCATGTTTCGCTTGTTGATAAATGAAGATATGCAACCATTTCATATCTAAATTGCCCGCGAAAGTTTGATTATCATTCTAAGCTCCCTACGGAACGGGAGCATTACCTTTGATATTGAAGAGATCTTTCGCTTTATTTTCATCTCAGGTAAGTACGTCATAACAGCTAGTTGTGAGATGTTTTCTTTTGCTACCTGTTAGAGAAGACACTTTGTTTATGCATGTACCATAATCAAGTACTCATTAGAGTTTGCGAAACGACATGACATCAAAAACAGTAACAGCTTCTAATTGTGTAAATATTTGTTTAGGTAAAGATGATGGCGTCTCTCTTTTTTATGCAAATGTCACAGGTTGCGTAGTTATGACCTTTTGCTTAACAAAAAAATTTATACAACTAGTGAAGGACATGAGGAAAGAGATGATATGAATACATCTACCGTATCCTTATCTTATTTTCGTCCCTAAATCGTTGCATTTCTTTAGTTTTGTTGTCTTCGCACTGCCTATTTTCTCCTCTCTCCTCCATCATCTCTGTTTCACAATTTATGATCGACAAAATTTCTTTTGTTCACTTCCGATGAAAACTATTCGCACACGTAGGTCTTGTGTGCGCATTTAGAGACAAGAGACTTGTCTTTGTATTTCTTGTCTGATGCGCATTTGCAACCATCATATCTTCTTCAATGTGTTTATTCCAATGAATCTAAAATCACATATGGCCAGACCAGACAATGATTAGAAGATTTCTCTCATACAAATCTTTAGAGTCTCATTTTCATATTGATACTGTAGAAAGAGATTGTTGAAATGGGATCGTCATCTTGCCGAAATGCGATTGAGAGAAAGAAAGCGAGACAATCTTCATTTTAAGATTATATATTCCATTTGCACTTTATTGCCTTTTGTTTTGCAGAATATATTTCAAACGTTTAAACACTTTGATGGCATTTTCATTTTTCTTGTAGAATGAAAGGGGGGGGGAGGAAGCGGAAGGCAATAAATAAATTGGAACAGACCTCCTCAACTGTCGCGCTCTATTGCAGACTGACGAGCACACTCATTGGATGTCATTGTGTAAAAAGAGATGTGAACTTTTCATTAAATTTTAGTTCAAAAAAAAGGCAGATGGCTCTCAGGTCTGGGTGGTCTCTTCAACATAATAAATGTGTATCATAATTCTTCAGCTAATTAGTTTAAGTCCCTCTCTTTCCTTTCTCCATTGAATATCTTCATCACATATTTCTTTCTCTCCCTATCCTTCATTCACTCTTTTTATACTTCTTGGATTGCTCGAAACAGAAAAAAAAAGCGAGACAATACGGCCTTAAGCCAAAGCCTTTTTATCGAAATGAAAAAGTTGTCATTCCTTTCTCTTTTTTTTTCGCCAATCCGTTTAAAGTCTCTCACTGTTTTTGCAGAGAGAGAAAGAGAGGGAATGACTTACCATTCGTTGAAACAGTCAGACTTAACCGGCCATGAGAGTAACTCCGTTTTTTGCCTATATTTTCATTAAAAACTTTGCAAAAGTGTCATTGCAGATTCCAAACATCTCGATCTCCTTTTCTTTCATTCACACAAATAAAAGTCAGAAAGGGAAGAATAGTTTTTCATTCATTTCTTCATCCTTTTTTGTGCCTCACTCACTTCACTACTTTGAACTAACCTGAGAAAGCGACAACTGCAATGACTGAAATGGATAAAGAGAGAGAGAGAGAGAGAGAGATAGAGGGAGAGAAATATGTTCATTGCGTTCAACGTTAATTTCTTTCTTCCTCTGTTCATGCTGAAGCCGTCTTTACGAACTGTTATTGACGTCTCTATTATTTTATAGATATATAGATGTCTATTTATGAAAATGGCGTAAAGTAATTATTCTAATGAATTCCCGAATGAATTGCTCATTTCCGTTTCAATTTTATTCATTAAAAGCTGAGAAATTTTCTTGCATTTATCGATACGCTTTTTCTTTTTTCTTCATCATCATCATCATCATCATCATCATCATCGTCTTCCATTATTAAATCTTGAATGGCTTTTTGCGGAACATTCCAGCCAAGAGTCCATTATATCATTTCCTATTTCCCGTATATGGGAAGAAGGGAGGGGGGGGCCATATATTGGAAAGCTACCTTCTGATGATGCCTAAGATGTTTTACTCCTTTATTATGCCGTTGATGACTGATTCAAATCTTAGATTTACATTAGATAGTTAGACTATTCAACCTTACTTTTCACTCACTTGAAACAGACGCCGATGACTGTCTTTCAGTTGTTCCACTCTCTCACCAACAGACACTAACATATACATTCACATATATGTATAAATATGTTGATATCAGAGAGAACAAAGACATGTTCTCTCATTTGAGTTGTCGCACGTGTCATCTGTTCATTCTCTTTCATTTTTTCATTTATTGAAAAATATATTTCAAAAGAGTTCAGTTTCGTTGATTGATATTCAGAGGACGAAAGCGCAACACAACCAAGAAGACCGGAAGATAGCGCGGCCAGCTATTTATTCGAAAGAGTTTCTCAAATTTCCGGAGTACCGTACTACTCAATGATGTAGCAAAGTCAACTCGTATGTAGCCAAATCAAAATTATAAAAGCAAATCGTTTGTAAATATATATAAGCTCATTAATAGTTTTATAAACGAATGACACACACTTACGAAATATAGGTTAAGATGTTTTGTGTTTCTCACTTCTCTATCTGTTGTTCATAACCTGAGAGGCGGTCACAAACTTTCGGCAGCCTCTAGCATAGGTTGTCGATTGCTGACAGATGATTGTTGCATCTGTCTCCTGTTACCAGTTTGGTGGATCATAAATTTCGGACTCATTCGCCCTTCATCTACAATGTTTTACATTCTTTTTGGCAAAGAATTGAAACAAAAAAAAAAGGAGAGTATAATCTTCTTTTCTCTTGCAATAACTTCCTATTTCTAACACCCCACTGGCGGAAACATTGAATGTGACAGGACTTTCTTCTCTTTCGCTTCAAAACATGGTGTGAAAGACTAATTTCATGAAATTAACCTAAACATGATTAGTTTTAAATCTTTTTTTTTGTGCTTCATTCTCTCTTTGGCAGTTTATAAAAATGAAAAGTTGTCTGAAGCTTCTCACAAAAAAAAAACAAAAGAGGATGGAGAATATGGCTCTCCCATCACCATATTCACACAAAAGTTCGTTTAGTGCTGTTTCTCAGGTTCATAAAAATTTAATGTTATGCTAAAGCTCTCCAGGATCCATTTAACACTTATATATAAATCTATGTATGATCTTCTCATTTCCATATAAATCGTGGATTTTTTGAGGGAACAAAAAAAAGAGAGAAAGAGAAAGAGAGAGAGTGACAGAGAAAAAAAATAAATTAATACAGAAAGAATAACTTCTTCTCTATTGCTTTCCCCCCTCCAATCCCAGCATATTGCGATTGACAATTGTTCAATGCTATAGCTAGTGAGTTGGTTTTTGATATAGAAGTTGATGACGGAAACGTCTGCTAATATTTTCAGTTTCCTTTATATGTGAGAAGCTATTTCACAATTCAATCTATTCTCCATCATCTCATTCTATTTACACTCCGGTTTTTCATTATTTTTGATTCATTTAAATATGTCTGAATGTTACATTCCATTTTCTGAACATATAAAAAAGATTCTTTAAAATCATTTTGCTTTATCTATTTTTTCTTTCAGCCCCCACCCTTCTTTCTTTTTCTTTGAATCATCTCTCTCTTTCTCTCTCTCTTATTCTTTCTTCATCTGTCAATGATCCAACTATTCTTTAAATCACAAAATAAACAAAAAACATAATGAGAAACTTGATTCCTTATCATATCACACATGATATTTTCCTATTTTCGTCAATCTTTTTTCTTTTTTTTTGTTTCAAAAAACGCAATTTCTCATAAAAATGTTACCAATATCAGTAGTTTCAGATATCGAATCACGTGCATTATACGTAACTACACTTACGCTGGTTGATAATCACTTTATAATGACTGAAAAAATAGAAGAAAAGCCTATGGTTCGAACTGTCAAGCCTATCAATCCACAAATGGAAATGGTTTGATAAGAATTATTTTTTATGCAATATATATATGTCTATCTATTATAGCCAATTTTACAAGATCCTCGACGAGATGTAGCTATTTCAAGTCTTGAAGAAAGAGTATGTTTCTAATATGTTAACCTATCATATCATCTCTCTCCTTTCAGATGGCAGCTTTAGAAGAAACTCAACGTCTACTTGAACAGTTTTCACTGTTTTTGAAATCATTGCGAGTTCGAAATGAATTCAAATAAATGGACATTACTGGAGTGTTCTCAATGAACTTTCTCTCTTGTGCGTATAACTCAACATCGACTACTTTGACAAACTAGCCTTTCTTTTTTTTTATAATATTATTCCATTTTTTATGAGGTGAATAAAATCATTTTTAACTTCAAAAACTTGTGTTCTATCGAAAAAACTATTTCACACGTCTTCTGCAGAAGATACAATGCAGTTCAGACAGCCGTCTTTCCATACTATCTGTAGTTTACATTTGGCTATGAAAAAATCTAAATAATCAATGTAGAAGCTTTGAAATGTTTTCTATGCTACTAATGATGATTGAACAGATGATTGAACTGGATACTCCAACGACAATGATCGAGCAACCAGAATTCGATGAAAGCCTCCTATCCGACTTGACAAGCACATGCACAGTTCGTCAGTCCTTAACCCATCATGATGCTTTTTTGGTGAGCTCCAACTTAAACATTTAAAACCAATCTCATTTACGGAGAGTTCAGTATGCTAAAAATGACGTTAAGGAGAGAGCGACCTAACCTGGAGAAGAGCCCTCTAAAGTGGTGGAAAACTCGCACAGAGTTCAAGTTACTGCGAGATGTTGCGGGTCAATGGTTCTCCATTCCTGCTTCTTCAGTTGACTTTTTTTTTGAGCAAGTTGTAAAACAGTGATATACTTACGTGCTTGTTCTGGTTTCAATCGAAGGATTTGGAGAAACAATGTGATCTACATAATATAATCTATCAGAAAGTGTATCATCACAGAATAGGTTAGAAAGATATGATCTTCGATGAGTCATTATGTTAAGAAGGGGATTAGATCATTCCGTTTCATCTCTGTTATGAATCGGTGCTCATGGCATGGGAGAACAATGGAATTTTCCTGGAACAACAGTTATCTCTGGGTTATATTCCCCATGGGTGACAAACTGTCTTCGCGTTTTGACCTAGGTCAATACATATCAACTAACTCCGCCCGATATTTTTTTATATAAAAGAGTCAAATACGCCTCACGATTCATTTTCTCCAGAAGTAACTCTATGTTAAGAACCATCGCTCCACTTTTATCTTTCTATACTTTTTGTCTTCTACTTAATCATAGTACTATTATCACCCACGTTAATATTTTTTCCAGAATGAAAATTGTTTTGCTCACATTCGTAATAGCTGTAGTCCTCGGAACTCCGACCATCTCCTTCCTCAAAAATCATGAAATCAAGATTGAAGCGGAACAAAGCGACTTCTCCAACAAGACACACATGCTGTTTGTATGTTGAAAATTACGCAGAACTTATAGATTCTTATATTTGTAGAGTAAACTCTCTGACACTGAAAATGGTGGATACAAAATAGCAGTGCCGGCGTTAACTCTTCGCAAGCCATCGTGGAAAGTAAAACTAGAACCTAACACTTGGTATAGGCTCTGTATTTATGACAAGGATGAATTCAAAAAGACACACGAAATTTTCTCTTTTAATTTTAAATTGCACTAGCAATTAATCGTAACTATAAATCTTACATCTAAAGATTTTTTCTACCGTGCTATTATGAAGGTTTGGATCTCACACATTCCATCATCCTTGAAACTTTCGAAATCTCACAAGATCTTTTCTTCCTAGAAGCAATCAATCGTTCAAAATATTCGCGAATAATCTAAAGTAGAACTGTAGAGCATGTCACTGCACATGTTGTCAATCAACAAAGAAATACTTCCGGTAGTACGTCATACAAAATTTGACATTAAGGAACAGAAATATGAAAAATTGATTAAGTTCATTATTATTAAATGGAGTAATGTTTAAAAACAATGCGAGATTGTTGAGATGTCAGATGACTGAAGATACGAATGGAAAACTTTCATATGTGAGTATCGTGATTTTCCTGATTAGTAGCATAGGAAACAGTAATCTTATTTCTCATACTTTACTTCAATAAGAGACAATCCAATATTGTAACATAATTACCAAATCTAAAATGAAATAAAACAAAATAAGTATCAATGAACTTGATTTATCACAAAACCCTTAGTAATTGTGATGCTTTAACAATCTGAAAATAATAATTATATTCTAAATTTGTGTATAATTGCTCGCATAAAGCACTACTGCCGTTTTTTCAATGTGGTATGGTTGTACGAATTCCTAGAAACAAATTAATGTCGTTCACAATACGAAACAACATATGACTTCTGCGCGAAAGAAACCGAAAACTATTAACAAAGTGGGGGGGGGGGTTTTCCTAGATGGAACTCGCTCAAAAATTCTGCTGAGACTACTTATAAGCATAGTATATTTTAAAATCAAACCGCTTATGAAAAAGTATTCCAGAAAAAAAGTTATGAAAATTCTATTTATCTCCTGGAGATTTTGGGATCATATAAGAAAAGAAAAACGAGAGAACTTTAGTCTGTATCATCACTCTTCTTGTCTATATTAAGAGAGTTGGTATATCTTAAAATAGTTTTGTAGAGACTAGTTAAATGACGGAACCCATAGAAACTTATAGGTTCTCAGAAGAATTGGTAATAGCAAGTATAGAGATTAGAGAGGATTATTCTGAGTTTGCTGAAATGGAGAAAACACACATTGCACTTGATAAACCATTTCATGTTGGCATAAAATGACACATTTTGAGAAAATTAAGACATGTTTTCATTTCAAAAATGTCTTTGAATGGCTGAAAACCGTCGTCCGGACAAAACGAAGCGCCAGAAAAAATTTTCTACATACTACAACTGTCTTATTATATATAAGTGAACATTCATACTTTTTTTTATTTTAATCTGGCTGAGCTATTGCTGAATTCATTAGAATTTATAATTCTCAATCTAATCCAAACTCATTGAATTTAATTGGTTATTCATTGATGTTCGCTTGTTCGCTATTTAGCATTACAGTAAACCATCTGCTTCCTTGTTGATAAAGATAATCGCCAGAAAAAAAAAGAAATTTTTGTTGTCAAACTTCACTAATGCAAAGCGAAACGTATTTAAAACAAAAAAAATAATGATCGCCTAAAAACCAGAAAACCGGATTGTTTCAGCTTAACGATTGTAAGAACTCATTATGTTTCGTTATCATCTTCTTTCTATCCAATTTCTTTTTTTTTTTTTGTTTGTTGGCAATGAAATACTGGTTGGGCATTAGTTGCGATATTGTCAAACTCAGAATCTTTAGACGAAAAAAAAATGAAGTATTAAGCGCGAAACCTCTCATATAAGCTCTATCTCTCATCTATCACACGATTCAATATATATAAGTCAATATAAGCGATGTGGATTCAATATGATTTCAACAAACAGAAAATGATCAAATCGATGCAGAGTTGCGATTATTGCAACAGCATTACTCACACATTTTTTGTGTGATTTGGCGCAGGAGGCGGAGCAATCCTTTTTTTTTTCGCGCTCTATCTGCCTCCTCATCTTCCCCCGCACTTTTTCAAAAACTTCACTTGATCGCAATCATTGCATGCTGTTTCATTCGCTCAAAGCGGTTGACCAATTTTATTTCTTCATTCATTCATATTGTATTATATAATTTTAATAGCTCTAGTTGAATATTGATAAGATAAATAAGTACGCTATTCTCAGATATCACTTAGTTTCTCTTTGTTTCTCGTTGTAGCGCATAATCATAAATGAAACATTTAGGATTTGTAATCAAATATAGTATGAACAATGATAATATCTGATAAAATAGTTCACTGCGCTCTTCATCATCCTTATCGCTTTTCTTAATTTGAACATCATTTTAATACTGTTATCATATTTTCCAAAAAATTAAGAAGAGAAAAAGCCATTCTGATAGAATTCATTCATTATATCACGTGAGCATTTCTCTACTACTTCACTTTACAACGCCTATATGCCATTATAACATTTTCATCTTTTTAAGATTTCTTTATCTTTAAGTGACTATTTTTTTATACCTGTCAGTAAATGTTTCTTGATAACAATGCAACGGTCATTGCCTCGAGTCCTATAAAGGGCTTGGGAATGTTGCGATAGTCATTAAAGACTCATTACTCGCTAATGAACGCTATCTTACTATTAATCTTTAATCATGTATCATTTTAGCTTGTTGACGAACTTCATCGAGAATGGTCGGCCCCAACATTGAATTATCCAATGGTGTTCTGATGCCCCAGTTCGGACTCGGCACTTGGCAGGTTAGCTTAGATCACAGTGATACATCATTTAAACATTGGATTTAGGCTACCAAAGAAGAAGTCAAGAATGCTGTTCATGCTGCTCTTGCCAAAGGATACCGTCTCATAGATACTGCATTCGTTTACAGCAATGAAGAAGCTATCGGAGAAGCTCTGCAAGAGGCTTTCGCTGCTGGAGTTGTCAAGCGTGAGGATCTGTTCATTACCACCAAGGTACTATAAGTGATGGGAGGTTAATCAACATATTTTTTAGGCTTGGGCTGCCTTCTTTGACCCTGCCAAGATTGAGGAACATCTGAAAGATTCTTTGAGAATGCTTCAGCTTGAATACGTAGACCTCTACCTTTTCCATATGCCAGGAGCTTTCAAGGATATGGCTACTCAAGACCATAACTTAACTGTTGAGCAAATCTGGGGAGGTATGGAAACCCTCTATGAGAAGAAGCTCACTCGTGCCGTTGGTGTTTCTAACTGGAGCCCCAGTCAGATTGAGAGAGTGATGAAAGTGGCTAAAGTCCCAATTCACAACTGTCAAATCGAACTCCATCTCTACTGGCCCCAGGCTGAGCTTGTTCAAGTGTGCAAAAAGTACAACATCTCTGTAACTTCGTATGCTTCTCTCGGATCCCCAGGACGTGTCAACTTTACACTTCCAAGCGGACTGTTTGTTTCTTTTTCAATTATTTATAAAATATAAGCTATTACAGCAAGCTCAACTGGGCTGAATGTCCAAACCAACTGCAAGAGCCTTTTGTTCTTGAATTAGCCGAAAAGTACAAAAAGACTGCTGCTCAAGTTCTCTTGAGAGCCCTGATCGACAGAAAAATTGCTATCATCCCAAAGTCTATCTCTGAGCATCGTATTCAAGAGAACATCGACGTATGTCACTCATCGAATTATCCAGTAAATTAATGGATTTTAGATTTTCGACTTCGAATTGACTGCTGAGGAGCTCACCAAGCTTGACCAAGTGCCTTTCAGACAAAGATTGTTCCTTCAAGACTTCCTGATTGGTCACCCTGAAGATCCATTCAAGGATGAGCGTGTGTAAGCATCAATGACTGCTGCTCCTACTACTACTACGACACTTTCTCCCTTGTTGATTATATGCATTATGGTATAGTATTACATTGTATAAGGATTCTCTAATAGTATATGCATATGAGAAAGTGATTATAGGTTTGAAATAAAATGTTTGTAATTGCATATTCAGAATTAATAAGGCTGGGGGAACAAAGATCTTGAAGGCTTCATACATCGTATAGGAAATACGAATCGTAAATGGAGGGGATTTGGTGCGGGAAAGGGATATGTATTAATTAAGCTGAGCAGCTGCATTAGTAACGTTGAATATTCATATTAACAAGAATAATATATATAATATAATATCAGAATTTGGCTACCGTAATCTTGCCGGGAGGAGGGTTTCCAAACTATTATATCCGCCATGAGAATTGCCTTACAACAGCAATTTACTCTTTAATCCATAGATTGGCTTCAATCTTTGAACACAAGACGTCGAATTGTAGTGGGGGCTATGCTGTGTAAGTCAAGTAACAAGTCTTGTAAATACGAATGTAATGGTCATATATGGGAAAGAGAAAAAGAAAAAGTGTGAGAACAAGAGAAAAAAAGAAAATGAGCGCTCAAGTGTGAAAAATTGTTTCCCAAACAGCATTAAATTCTCTATCGTATCTTTCTCATTCTCTCTTTCTCTTTCTCTTTCTAACTCTCTCTATTCATTCTTCTATTTCTCTCTCTCTCTCTCTGCTATATCTGTTAGTCGGAATCCCATTTTTCACTAAAAAATGATGTTCTATTTAGCATATGAAAGCGGAAACATGATGAAACATGATCAGATGCCAATCTGTAATGCCATCTATTGAAAAACTAATTTCGATGTAGAGAACGTAATATGAATAACGAAAAATACAACCAACTAAGTTGTGCGTACTTTTTGTTTTTTTCCCTAAAAAGAGAGAAAAAAAAGCTATTTCTATAATAGAGTACGAAGCAAAAACAAGATGTCTCTCGAAAAACAAATAACAGCCGTAAATCGGAAAGCTTTTCGCTGATAGCATAGATGCAGCTTCATTTGCTTTACATTGATTACTTGTCTGAATTAAGAGCTTGAGAAACTTTCAAAATAAAGTTCATTTGGACCTATTCTGTTTGAAATATTTGTAGATCCCCCTTCTCTCCTTTCCCTTCAAGTACTTTCTCACTCTCTTTCTCTTTCTCTCTCTCTCTCACAGCCATATCTCATTTCCCTTCATTTGGCTCTCAATCTAGGATGTATTCAATAATATTCTCTTTTTTTTTCAATTTGGCAATTGAAAAAGGGAAGAAAAGATCTTAAATATATTAAAATGCAATTTAATTCAAAATATAATAATGAAATTGGTATAATTTTCAATGATATCCCTTACGTGTAGAACTTTGATGTATTGAATTTTCTTTTTTCTCTTCTGATCTTCATTTCTCTCTTAATCTCTCTTTTCTTCTTTTTCTCTCTCTCTCTCTTTCTCTCACTCTTGTTTACCTCCTTGTTTTCATCTCAGATGGAACTAGAACGACGTCAAATTCGTTTTGCCTTCTTTTCCTTCTTTTTTTTTCTCTTCGTTATTGTATCATTTCTATAAAGCTGTATGTCTTCTTCAAGTCTCTTGTCCCAATCTCTCAATGTTGTTGTCATTAAGTAATGCTTCTGCCTTTCGCCCAACTTATTCATCATATGATTTCATGTTGACATGTTGACAACAGCTCAAAGAATCGGATTAACACAATATGATATTGTAGAATCTCGTCTTACGATTTTCCGGATGCTCTCACTGATCTCTGTTCCTTTTTAACTTTCTCTACAAAACTCAAATCTCAAAAGGATTTGTGTGATTTTTGAATACAAAAATCTTTTGCATAATTTTTGGGAGTGGGGAAAAGAAAAATTTTTGTCTCCTCCCTTTCTCTTAAATCCGTTCATTCTCATGTTCGATTTTCCTTTTTCAATTCCCTCAGGGCTTTATGCAACCTCATGTGTGTTGAGCTAACACGAATCCAATCCAAGACTTTGCCACTACTATCCTTAACGACCAAGTGCGCATACATATTGAGTGAAATATCTGCGTCTCTGACTAGTACGAATTCCAATGCCAACTACAACTACTTCCGATTTGTCTCGCGCTCGAGTTCCTGCTTTTTCTGAGCTCACAAGTTTGTTTTCATATTTTTTCAATCACCATGGTGAAAATGGCAAAGCTTACATGTTCGTAAACGTTTTGTGAATCGAATAAGTGCAATCATCACCATAAACTGCCTTTTGAATAGAAATTTTTGGTTGAAGCGAACATATGCTGTTTTAAAGTACTTGGCCTACCACCACCTCCTGCCATAATTGAAGATTTAATTCTCTGTCTGAATGATTGAAATGGCGGGGCGCTTTCACTCATAAAACACAATTTTCGCATTCAATCTCAGTACACTTTCTCTCTCTTTCTCTCTATATACATATATCTGCCTTTTTCTCTCTTATTCTACCTTTCTCTCTATCAAATCTCAATTCGAAATAAGAAAAATGTTTGATCAAATGATTTAAATACGAAAAATGTCTAATAAGGTGATTAGATTAGTAGAAGCAGTTTTGATTTATGAAGCATACCTAGCCGCAATTAAAACAAGTTTTTATTCGTTCATTCAATTAATTAGGTAAAACATGTCTGGTTTCGATAGAAAAACGCAATCACGGACTGCCCTTTTGATAAAATATTTTTCTCCCAATTAATCTCATTGTCAGCATGATGATGATCATCATCATAAATCAGATGGGTGTGTGTGTCTGTGTGTGGCTGCTGCATCTATGGGCTTGCTTGTATCTTGAATGATATGACAAGTGTTATTCTTGTTTCATTGTTTATTTCTTTTCATTTTCATCAATTGTACAATAGCCCACTCCCAACTCTCTCTCTCTCTCTCTCCATCCCCCCCCTCTTCTCCAACCATCTATGGTTCACAACTCAATGGCACAAAAAAACCTAACAAAAGAGTGAGAAAAACTTGTTTTTCTTTCTTTCACTTGTGCTTTTTTCGTTTTTTTTTATTTTTCTTCCTTTTCTTGAAACAATAGGCTGTATTAGAAGCTGCTGAGCAGAACTTATACAAATGAAAACTATTAAGTATGCTTTTCGTTGTTACAATGATCAGTTCTCAAAAACGGCAACGACAATGGCGACACATGATTTCTTTTCTCTTGCCTGCATTTTTACTTCTATTTCACTTCTTGATCTCTTGAAAATTTCTTTTATAATTCTATTTACTCTGCTCTACGCTTTCAATATCGATTCTACAATTGAAAAGTGCTCATACGTAGGAATTTTTTCTTTTTTCCTTTCTTTTTTCTATTCGAAGATCTGTTACAGATTTGCTGTTTTTGAGAAACTTTCAAGTTTGCCTTTTCGTTTTTCATTCAGTTGAATAAACGGGGCAGAAAGGTCTTCTTCTTCTTCTTTTTCTCTCCCCCTTCTGAATGTAATTCAGCCCTGACTTCTTCCATTGTTTATTCAAAACGTTTGCAATGAAGAAAAAAAAAACGAAAACTTGACTGAGAATGCGTTTGAAGAATAAAATTAGAACGAACAAGCAATTGTAGTAATAGTTGGTAAAGAGAAAGCAGACAGTTTTTTGAGAGCGATTGAAAATTCAAGTGCTTGATTGAAAAAAACACATACAAAGTTGATGTAGAAGTAGGAAGATGAGTTGAGTATTACAGGATTGCTCTCTTTCTCTCTCTCTCTCTCTCTCTCTCTCTCTCTGTATCCCTCTCTCTTTCTCCTCTCTATATTCGTAATTGTATTGTATTTCATATTTTTATTCCGAAATTCGATAATAGATGCCGAAAAAAAAAATATCCATCAAATGTGACTAAGCGATGGTGAGAATGATGAAATGTTGAGAAATAAGGAATGACTAGTAGGCAAGATTATATACGTAAGAAGCAAACGAAAAGGAACTGTACAATACGTACGATAGACACGAGATGTTTGTTGTCAGATATTAACGTAGAGAATGCTGTTGAGTGAGTGAAGGTCACACAACAGCATCCAACAGTTCACTACGCTAGATGAAATTTGAATGCGTTCATAGTTTCTTCTTTCTTTTTTTCTTCCTGTCATCTTCTTTTTCTTTTTTTTTAACTTCTTCATCTACATTCATTGCCAACGCCTACTGTCACAACGCATATTTCATAGAACGTGTTATTCGTTTCCTCACAAAAAGCATTATGTGATCTTTTCGCTTGAACTAAGTATGTGCTCTAATCGTGACTGGTTCTCTTAAATTACAGTACCGCGATTCGTATACTTTCTGGCATGCATCTGTCATGTATTGCATCTAACTATACTCTCCACAATTTTTCATTCATCATATTGTATTGATTGATCGGCGAAAAGAATTAAGGCCGCCGCTTCAGTTGACTGAATAGTTATTCTGAAATAGTGATGATTACGGCCGTGTAATCATATTTTTATGAAGAATTAACGATTGCAATTTATGTTTGAACGAATAATACTAAATAGCCTCATTGTTCAGACAATTTATTTTGTTCAACAAATTTTAGCTTATTCTTCATCAATTCCTTATTATTCCTCTATACATCTATCTATCCTCCTACACTTTGCAATATTCAAAATATGTAGATTTCATCACATCATCTACATCTTCTTGTACAGCTTATTTTAAGCTAATGACAACTTTTTCGTTATTGCCAGATATATATACACGTGTAAGCAATGGGGGGTTGCATACTCATTTCTTCATTTTGTCATCTGAATGAGCTTGTTTCATTGTTTAATGCTCGTATTGGAGCAAAAATTAAATTTTTGCTATTTCTCTGTTGCTGGCCTTGTCATTGCGATGAAAATTACTCATTTCGCAGCAGATATTGATGTCTTTACTACGTTTTACATTCAATGTAACATGCTTCAACCCTTTGAATACGAAAAAAGAATAGAAAAAGAAAGTTTTTGTGGTTTAACTCAAGCGAAGCTTTGGTTTGTAGGCATTGTTGATTGATCAGACGTTCCAAGTATCTGGAAGCAAATATTTGTCAATGTCTAATAGCTTTATGATTCGAGATGACAACATAAGTCAACCTTCTGAGCAGTTCATTAATCATATGATATTGATCTGTTCAAATGGTATTTAACGTTTTGCAAAAATGTTTGATAGCTTCATCATTTTGTATGTTGTTATCATTCATTATATGCTTAAAGTATGACAATTCAGCTTTTTTTTTTCGTTTCCTTCCTTATGCGTTTCTTGTTTCGCTTGTATCAGGTTGAACTAGGTACCGTGTGGTAAAGAATCAACATGGTTGTAATTGTATATGCTTTGAGAAGAGTAGCATTCATTATGGCTGTTGAATTATTCACACAAAGTAATATTCCATCATGCATGTATAATATTATAAATATCCCCCCTCCCCTTCTTTCCTTCCTCTAACCCTCTCACTATTCAATCTCATTGTGTGAGTCATATTTGCAAAACCAAATCGCTCAGACGTGAAGAAGTGTGAGGGAGAAAGAGAAATGAAGAAGAAAAAAAATCTTATTTCATCATTTACTTCTCAAAAGTTTGTATCTATTTGATACTTTTGTGGTGCAATTACATGTTGAAGCAAACATTGAATATTTAGGTTTTGCGTTGAATGCATATCGATCCATGAGAGTATATGGCTCGGCCCGTTAGTGTGTATACATTTGGTTGGACGTACTAGCAATGTTATCTATCTAACATTCGTCTATACTCTCTAGCCTTCGCTTGTGTTTGCATGCTTTGCTTTCCCATTCACTATTTCGTCATGACTCTCCGTCATTTAGGTTCTCTCATTCCCATTTCTATCCCTTTTCTACTTCATCTTATCTCATGCACACTATTTCCTTATTTCTGACATACCCTTTTTCTATAGATCTGTACTCTCTGACCTACCCTCCTCGTATACACACTATTTCGTCCTCTACATCCTTTATTTGCTAGCCCATACCCTGTTATTGGAATAATTGCGGCGTTCTTCTTCAGTTTTTAGTTATGTATGCACCATATACTGGCGACCTGCGCTATCTCTGTCAAGGCCACCAACTCGTTTCGCGTCTACCTTTAACAGTTTTTTTCTGACTCGTTTCAAAGTTGTGTCTTAGCTCTAGTTCTGATTTCGTTGAAGATGTTCTGTTAGTGCATGCAAGGTCATAAAACAATCACGTGAACGAAATTATGGATTCAAACATTGAATGTTCCGCCTGATATTCAAACTGTTAGAAGTTCGCAAACAGGTTTCATTCATACTGAAACTGTGATGATTACTTTAAATGAAAAAATTTGAAAAACTAATTCATTTCCTGTTAAATGGTCACAGCTAGCTGTCACCTTTACACAATCCATACTTTCCAAGATATCACCTTTGTCTGTCCTATTTCTCTTCTTGTTCTATAGAACATTGTTACAACTTTAGTATATTATTTATGTTGATACTTTACTTTTCTCGTTTGTTATTTCTTTCATCAATCACTGAACTATATCGTTTCAGATGACTTCGGTATTTCTATTACCGAGCATTTTCATTGTGCTGTTATATGCAGCGCCATCATTGGTGAGTATAATTTCAAATTGTTGTATGAAAGTGAAGCTAGTTCTGTAAAAACTGAATTTCTTATCGTGAAACTGGGAGAGTGGTCAAGTGATATATCTATTTCGTCATGACAGACTGAGGCTATTTCATTGTTTCTAGGCTGGTGGCTCTAGTGGAGTTGAGCTAACGCACATGCCCGATGTACCAAAGCCGGATAATGTTATTGTTGCTAAAAACAGTGATCTCAAATCAAAAACAGATAATGATGACGAGGATGAAGATGATGATGAAGACTTCTACACATTCGGTGATGAAGATGATGCTAAACAAGATTCATACTTCACTAAAATCGATCTCTCTCACGAGCATGACAGATTCATGGATGCTCTTGACCGTCTGGAGAAGAAATACAGATCTAAGATAGATAAGGTCATGAAAGAGTGGTATGAATTGAAAGGCAGATACACCACAATGAAAGACAAAGATCCTAAACAAGCTGAAAAGATGAAATCCGAAATGAATGTTCGTTTCCAATCGGTAAGTGTCTGTGTGAGTGCACATCGTATAAAGAAACTTTTCAGACTGTCAACAGCTTAGAAGAGGAACACAAGAAAGCGAGACATGAAATTCGTACCGTTCACGATGAAAGAGTATCTTCTGCCCTCAATGAGAAAAAGAGAATTGCAACTCATGAATACCGTAGAGCGTTGGTCAACCAAGTAATGAGACCAAACAGAATCGAAGTTCTGAAAGCTTTAAAGGTATCGAAAAAAAGGAGTAATAGGTTGAAGCTTATACTACCTGTTTCAGAAGTACATCCGAGCAGAAGAGAAAGATCGTCTTCATCAACTCAACAAGTACAGACATCTCCTCAACGGAGCTCCAGACGAGGCCAAAGAGTTCAAGCCAAGTCTCTTACACAAACTTCAGTAGGAATATAGCATCTATACAGTAAAATCAAATTTCTTTTCAGTGAAATCGATTTACGTATCAACGCTACTCTTTCAATGCTCCGTGATTTCCCGGATATTGAACAGCAAATTCAAGCCATCATCAGTGAGAAAAAATGTTTGTAATAATTCTAAATACATCGTTTAGTGGGGTATTGGAAAGATTTCCGACATGAGAACACACCCAGCATTGATGATATCGAAATCAATCAGACCAACAGTTTGGATGCTGATGCTAAGAACAAGAAGTTGATCGATGTTTATACCGTAAGAAAAAAATCCAAACTCTTATGTGGTTCATTGTTTACAGGAAACTTATCGTAAAGAGCACAATCTGAAAACTGTAACCACCACCACCACCACCACAGCAGCTCCCAAAGTACAAGCTGACAAAGTGAGTAGCATGAAGCAATCTTTTGAATAAACTTTGTTCCAGGAAAAAGCTCTTGATTTGGATAAGGATTCAGAAGAAGACAGCGATGACTATTACGAAGACGAAGCCGACGAAGAAGTCGAGAAAGTGAAAATTCAGATAAAACCAGCAGTCACAAAAGTAGATGAACGTCCTGAAGATAGAGTAGTAGAAGTTCATCGTAAGTTCACAGAGTTGAAACCTATCGTGACAACTTCAGAAGAAAGCGAAAGTGAAAGCGTAAGGAATAAAACAATCGACCATTATTTAAAATAATAAAATTCAGACTGAGGAAGATCAGAGCGACGAAATCGTAGAGAAGGAAATCAGAGTTAACATCGAACCTATCATAACTGAGACAGAATACAGCGCCAACATCAGAGAAAGCTTAATGAATGATATCAAGAAAAGAGCTGTCGATAGCCAAGTCGCTTTATCTCAATTGTTATTCTTATTTGGTTCTATTCTTTGTTTGGCTCTCATTGGATTAACTATCCTTAAGAGAAGAAATGCTCGTCACGGTTTCGTTGAGGTAGGCTAATGAATTGGAATTTCAACTGAGCTTCAATCTATTACAGGTTGATGTATACACATCAGAAGAACGTCATTTAGCTGGAATGCAAGTTAATGGATACGAAAACCCTACTTATTCCTTTTTCGATTCGAAAAACTAAGAATCAAGTTCAATAATTGATATAATTAATATGATAATGGTTTTCTCTTTAAGCTACCTGTAATCTGTTTCATTTGATATACATATATACATAAATATATATATATCTCATAAGGCATACTTTCTCCTTCAATCTTTAATAGTTCTCAAGTAACAAATGTGTTTTGTAGTATGAATTCATGTTTAAATAAAATATTAAAAAACAATATTTAATAAATAGTTAGTTATTGATACTTACATACGTACAAGCACTCAATTCAAATATCATGCTCTCATTATACTAATTGAGCTCTACATTTAAATTGTAAACTGAACTTATTCTTTTTTTCATACCTAATTATAATTTATAACCAGATATCTTCGTCCTTCAGAATAAGCCTCAAGGGCCTCAAACTTGTGTCCTGGAATATATCTCTGCTTGGTGTATTCAGCTATTCAGTTGAGATGGTAGCTAGAACAATCGTGCAGAACTTTATTTAGAAGGATTCTGAATTCGAAAGTTAAAGCTGGATATGGTATTCCAGCCTATCCATGGATAACCGTGGTTATAAGGAGAACTCAAAAACAGCCCGGGAATCTCATTTGAGAGATGTTGTCTGAAACAATTCAAATTTGAATATGTGATAATGAAATTGAAAAAGAGATTTCATGTGCATACAGATTGATGAAAATGAAAACAAAAATCTTTAATAAAAAAAAAGAAAAAGAAACAACTGTACATGAATATGAAAGAGAATGTAAGATGATGAGTAACATTATAT